>JAFMSR010000007.1:51281407-51768695 GCA_022818135.1 Saxidomus purpurata
ATTTATTTTGTGAAAATGTTTCAGCTATTAAGTTTACATGATTATGTTCTAACTGTAGATGTACCCTTCCTGTGTAGGTACGGGATACAAGTTGGGAGTATTAGTACAGCTAAACATTTAGAACTTCAAAGAATATGAACTGCCTATCACACATTCCAAAAACAAACTTATGATGTTGCATGAAATAAATGTGAATCAATTATACTGCAACATAGCCTTCGTGTATCTAAAATTTACCTTGTAGTTAATAACGACGTTGTTCTTGGCTGTCATGTAATCAGCAATATTGTGGTCCACGATTAGACGTAACAATCTGTTAAGTAGTGTCAAGTCAATTTTCTCATACATTTTCTCAAACTTTGTCTCCATCATTACGTTACATTCTCCTTCAGCCGTGTCCCAGACATCCTGCAAGTTGTTGATACCTGCAAGTAAGATACAGGAAAGTCACAACTATGTTACATTATCATTTATCAGCTACAGTGTGCAGCTTAAAAATACATAATTACAACTGTCTGAACAATAGGATCAGGTCTTGTAAGAAGTGCCTTAAATTAAACCTACTCCTTTATTACTGTCTTTTGTAGACTACAAACACCACCACTATAATCTTCATCAAGACACTCGTCTCTAGATGGGCGAGTTAACAGTATGGATTGGATCAATATGATCACAAAGCCAAGTGTTTTTTCCTACTTTAGGGTTTGTATATTGCAAACTCTGTATTACCTTGACACCATTTGTAAACAAGTGTAGGAGGTGGTTCCAAATCTGCCGGCTTGATCCATGGCGGGAACAATCGTCTCTTATCAGCCTCATACCATAGATACTGATCTAGATACGCATCTGTTATCTTCTCCAGTGGCTCAACATCAAATACAGGTATCAGGTGACTGTACAAGTCCATGAACTCAATACCAGTCTAAAAACAACAGAAAATTACAAGTCACACCTCAGAAACATCAACTCTTATAAACCTCTATAAAGCTCTGCATATGAACAGTGTTGAAACAGATATCAATTCAAATTGCAGGGATTTTAAAAATACTATTTCAGGACAAAACTTTGAATTTTTTTTTTTTAAGAACATTTTTTTTTAATTAATCACTTTTACATCGCCATGAAGGATAAAAAAATTCTACAGCCTGAAAACACATGTAAAACATGTTTTAAAGATCAACAAATGAAACTTTATTTATTTCTGTCTTACGATTACTAGCAAGAAAATGCGAGATTAGCGTACCTCTTTGAAAGCTCTCTGTGTGAGAAGATGACGTTTGATTCTTGACAGAGCCTCGTGAGGATTGTCATAAGCCTGTTCTATTAAACCCAACTCTTCTCTCTGTGACTGGTTTAATCTGTAGTGAAATAATTATACCATTAAAACATAAAATTTTCAATATTTTGAAAAAACAAACTTCTTGCCAATTAACATGTTTCAAATTTCACTGTACTTCATCAGCTGACTCTTTCAAGGCTCTTGCGCTGGTCATTGCTAGGGGCAGATACAGAATTATTTAGTGTTATTTTCTGTATTTCAAGTTACCCATTCAAGATTTGTTACATTAATTACAAATTTGGCAAACTATTTCACCATTTATATATAGATTACATGTTACCATGTTAAGACCTTTTTCCGAAATGAACATTACCTGCTTTTCACACTGTATGCTTCTTTCAGTCTCTCAAGGGCCAATATGAGAAGTTTGGTGTCATGTTTGTACGAGAGAGGAGGAAACGGGATCGGGGAGAATCTTCGGCTTTCCAGCCAATGCACTGTGGTTGTGTAGATAGCCACACCTTCCTCTGGTGTGATGTATGGACCGTCCTACAACAACAAGTTACATTTATTACGTTTTACTTCAGCAAAATTTCCATACAAATGATTTTGTTAATTCAATCACTATCACAACTGAAAAATAAGGATTCAGGGTGTTCAGTTAAGAATTGTCAGCATTACTTGATCTGACCCGAAAGATGGAACATCACAACACCCTACTACATCACCAATAACAGCATATTTCAGACACTTCCTCATTTCTATTCAGTCCAATATTTTGTCATTTTACCTAAAACTATGAATGCTTACTTGTCTAAACTAAAAGCTTCATACATAACATGCATTCTTCAAATCATAAAAAAAAAATCAAACCACATAATACAGAATATTTTCAGAGCAAGTATGGTTTTTCCGTCATAGCAAATATAGCAACTGTTCAGGGCCAAAGACAGAACATTTCATTAGATAAATAAGAACTACACAAAAATTTTCACAACAAATTTAGTAGTTTGGGGTCAATACTACCTACTGTTAATGTGAATAAAATCAATCTATAATCACATTATAGACCTACCTTGAGATAGTTGTGCTGCCTTTCTTGTTCTGCTTTCAGATACAGTCGAGTTAATCTTCCAAGGTTCTTTTTGCATACAGTCTTGTCCACCTATATAGAAAACATCATGCATTGTGTATTCTGTACAAAACCTCTTTCTAACCGAAGTTAGTACATGAAAAACTGTACTACATGTACTGTACTGTAACTCCTGTTTCCTATATCATTTTCTATTTACCGTTTAAAAGTATTCATAAACTGATTGACCTCGTTTATCAGGGCCTCCTCTGGGTTTACTAAAATTGTTGCCACTTTTTTGGTACTTCAGTAATTTTAGGGCATACAATTAATTTTCAAGCTGATATGCTTGAAACTGCTCTCACAAATATTCATTTTCTTTTGCCACTTCGCAGAATTTGCTACAATTAGTGACATTTGTGATTGGCAGTCGAGACCCTGTTAACAACAGTAAAGGATGCATTGAATTTTTATTTCAGTAAAATGAATTGTAATCTATAATTTTATAATATTTATCACAAGCAGGTAAAACTGGTTTCAGTATAATGCATTGATCATTTTACTACCCCATGTGACCCATTGTCTTCTATACTCCCCTGTGTGGCCCTAGACTAGCAGGTCAAGTTTAGACTGTAATACTTGCCATGGAAGAAGAGCCTTGTAATATATATGTACTATTACTAACAAACCTGTTTTACTTCAACAAGTCTGTCCCAAACAGTACAATAGAATGATTAATGATGATGATGACTGATGATAAATGATGATGAACAGTTTAATGGGGAGTGAAGACAAGCCACATGAGGTATATCAGACCTTTTACTAAAGCATCATTAACCAGTCATTAATGTTTTTAAACTTATTCATTCAAGTTACTCCTAACTGTTCAACTTAAGACAATGCAACTGGTCAAATTTAAAAATAACTCTTTCAGGTATTTAATTATTCTAAATAAAGCTGGCAAGTGAATATCGGGTAACTGATGTACATACTGTTGCTCCCCTCCTGATTCTCTCTCTGTTATAGTGAGCTGTGTTAGTCCACCAGTCAGCTTTGGCCTTCACATAACGCAGGATCATGTTCTCTATTGGGATTGGCAATCCTGGTACCTGTAGAGGTAAAAATATTACTCTTATAAATTTCATTTGTTTTTCCTTGCATTTCTTCCTTTCTGTTTTTAACTCGTATCATGCACAACTGATATCAAGTCAAACGATCTCATGCTATCCTCTAAAAGGAGTGCTTAAATTCAAGATAAAATAGAAACGTACATCAGGTGTTTTTTTTAAATAAATTTTCTTCCAATTGTTGATGTTAAAAATACAGCATTCTCATAATTAACAAACTGACAAGTACATGTCCTTTTTGTGAAAATGATTACATAAATATTCTCCTTTTTTCACTTGAACAAGAAAATTGTTTCTCCAGGGAAGCATGGGACTGGGCAAGTGGAACATGAAGCAAACTTAGATACAGGACAAGTCTTTACAAAGGGAGACAACTAATTACTATGTTTTACCTTCCATGGAATATTTGCCTTCCAGCACCTCCAGGCTTCACTGAGATGTTGTAGAATGGTTCTTGCCTTGTTCTGTTTGATTCCCTCTGGCATCATGTCCAGAATATCATGCATTACCTGTTTAAGTAAATAAGAAAATCAAATTGCCTGTAAATTCAGTTTCTTAAGCTTTCAAGAACATTACTTTGTAAACTTTAAGGTCTCTTCTACAACCAAAACTTCTAAAACATGGCTTGTGTATGAATTTGTGACTTTCCTAGCTTTTTTCAAATTAATTAGTGAAGTACATGAACTTGTGGAAAAACCTTGCTCTTCTATACTTTACAGATGACAGCAAGCTGTTCCATTGTTCATTGTTTTCCTTCAAATTTTTGTTTATAGAACTCATTCAGAAAATCAGTTTGTAAGTCCAATTTTTATTCATTACCTTTTGTAAAAGACAATTTCCTTTTTAATTTTTTCGTTTCTTAGTTTTGTATGTATACTATCAAGTACTCACAGCTGCCCTCAACTCTAGATCATAGTGTGACTCTACACGCTGCTTAGTTACTGTCTTTGCCACACCCTTGGAGTGACGACCCTCAAACTGCCTGGACAGAAGGTTACCCAGCCATCTCTCTAGCAGTGGAGTTATGCCTCGCATGAAGAACAGCCACACACGCCACCCTGGCGCCCAGATTCCACATCCTGGTCCTTTACCAACTGGACCCTGTGAATAATTTCATACTTCAATATCAAGCAATATCAGCATAGAATACAAGTACTTCTCAAGACCTTCATTGTTTCTAGACAACACAGGCATATTACAAATGATTTGGTTTCTTCACATTATTATCAAAGGTAGACAAGAAATAAAGGACTAAACGGACATAAAAGAGAAAGACTTCTCCAAGTTTTTAACTACACAATTCCCTTTTAGTCTTAAATAAACATTATTTGAGTAAAGCGTTTATCTGGTAACAGAATTTGATGCATGTACATACTGTGTTAAATCTGTAATAGAGAACGTGTTTGAGATCTTTACACATTCTGATCTGTCTCATCAACTTGTACTTGTATCTGTACATTCCTGTCAGCTGGCCAACGTGAGAAAATACATACTGCAAACCATCCGATAGCTGAAAACACAGATTATGGCAGTGTTCTGACAATCTTTGCAATAAAAATATTTATTACTTCAGAGTACCATAAAACAACAGATCAATCAATAAGGATCAAGTGACCTTGACCTCTGTCATATAGACGGTCTATCCACTTAACACAAGTAATTCATTTTAAGTGTTTGAGTGCAATTGACAATGTTCTTTGACTAGAGATTAAATTCGGACTTGAAATCTGTCAACTGTACAAGGTAAATGTGTCCACAAAATATTCATAATGTCTTTTTTCTTACTTAAACACACCATTTCCAAAGTACAGCATTATGAAACTGAATCACCATAAGCCCAATATAACATGATAAACTTAATTTTAATAAATTGCAAACTATTTTTTTTATTCACACAATACAATATTCATAAAACCAACCTGGAATGCATCCACATTTCCCAATCTATACTGCACAAAACTGTCAACAACCAATTTAGTCAACCTCAGTATCTCACGACACAGATGGAAAGCATTACCGAATCTTGACTTCTTACGTTCTTTGGTTGTCAATGTTTTTACAGGCTTCAAGTTAAAGTTATAGTCCAGATGCAGGTAGTTGAGATTTTTACGATGAATGAGAAGGTTCAACATGTTGTAACCTTGGCGACAAACTTGTAAGCCCACCTCAACCCAGTCCAACTGGGTGGTCTGGAAAAACTTTGTGGCTTTGAACGACCGGAACAGATACCTGTACAAATGAGAAATGTAACATCAGTAAATTTAATGATGCTTTTATGCTACAAGGCCTTATCGCACCAAACTTGGAGCCTTTCAATAAACAGATATAGTAGGTATATGTTCTATCAGAACTTAGCCATTTCAGCATTTTTTTGTACCTGTATCTATCTTTAGTTGCTCACAATTAACAACAGGTAACAGTTAAATATGAAGGAAAACTCTATTGTTTAGGTTGTACAATCTAAAGTCATTAAAACTATTCCAACTTCCTTTAGGCACTTTGGACTTACACATGTAAACATAAAGCCCTAAAATACTGGATATAGATGCTGGACATACCTCTTTTTCTGTGATTTTGGTGGTTTATGTTTGAGTGCATTTAGCACAAAATATTTCAGAAGCTTCTGATACGAGACTCGCACTTTCACCGGCATGCCTGATGGTGGATGTTCTCTGTACCATGACTTTACCAGTGGAACATCTATAGCTCTCCTTGTGCGACCAGACCTTGTATTGAAGGGTCTTGGTGCCCACAGCAGGGCTATGCCATTAGCTGTATTGTCTGTATACAGTGGCGTCTCATGCATGAACGGCTGAACATACTCTGGGAGTTCAAACTCTTCATCATCGTCAGGCAAGGGATCTACAACCTAGAAAATCAAGAAGGCCAAATATTTTTACATGAAGCTTTTCTTACTGGTATGAATTTTCTTTTTTACTCAAGTCAACTGATTTGGAAGTGTCTTTATTCATCTTTTGTGCCAGGTCTTGGCCATTTATTGACCATATCTTTGGCAGTTAACTACTGATGCTTAGATCAAATTCTGTGAAATAAACAGATGAAATTTTAAATGACTGGGAACAAGTACTTACAAATTGTGCTGTGACAAATTAAAAGCCTGGAAATCTAGTATCTAAAACTCTGAACTGTTTTTATAAATCAAAATGTGTAACAGAAACTCAAGCATAACAAGAGCAGTGATAACATAACTACCTTGCTCGTGTGTCTGTGTGAGATGGGGTTGATGAGGGGATCAAAGTAGAAGGCTGGCAGATCTGGATCCTCTGTCTTAATGAATACAACATTTGGCCAGTGATACCTACAAATTGAGAGATAACCCTTCACAATATTGTGACAATATCTGCACTGTAAGACATCAAGAAATACCAGGGTTCCTCCTGGCTTATTCATTACATATTTACGCCAATTTGTGATTGGCAGAGGGAACCCTGGTTACTATTGTTAAAACGAAATAGGAATAATACTCTCACAATAATTTTTTTCTCACATTCATGACTGATGTTGTCAAGAATTAAATTATGCACCGAAACATTTTTGTATAATCATACAGAAATCCCACAATTAAGAAAAAGTGCTCTTGAACCAGAAATACTGACAAATGTACTCCAAGGAGAACAAAAGTACTAACCATGATAAATGCACCTTGAAGGGCAAGTTGTTGTACAGGTATGGGAAGGCAATCCTGTACTCTGTTCTTACTGGCTGTCGAATGATGATCTTGTTTATATCATTGAACTCATTCCAGTCTTCATCTCTGGAAATAATCATTGCAATTCTTAATTCAGATACAGTACACAACACCTTTGTAATAAGCAGGTAATTTTTAACTGCTTGATAATGTGCTCTTAACCACTTTGAGAGATTTTAAATTATAATGGGTACTTAAAACTATGAAGACATCCTCATACGAAAAAGTGTTCAAACTTTGGGTAAGTTTTGAGAAAACAGACTTTAAACTTAGTCCTACAAACCTCTGTAACAGATGTGCATGTTAGTGATTACAGATAGCAGAATTTAAGCTAACATGTGCATAAATGTCAAATAACATAATTATGTATAAATGCCAGTTTAACTTATTAAACACCCTTAAAATGTAACTTAACAGAAGTGTAAATGTCACGTAAGTCTGCTTACTGCATCTCCTTGTCTTTGACCAGAGGCTCAAACTTGGGACCGCCAGGTATGGCCATGTTCAGTGCCTTTGCTGTGAAGAATGACTTCAGATCAAACAGGTAGAAGTAATTGGGGTCGACAAGATCTGTCAGTAACTGATTGCCAAGTCTGTATAACACTGACATCACAGGTAGTGACAGATTCCACTTTCTGTATGTGCTTCCATTTACATACCTGCAATATATAATAAGGTTTGTCAGTTAGTGGTCTTTTCATTCTTTCTGGGAAGTATTTCAATAACATGATTACATTTAAAGTTCCTCGTTACTGCATTCACAACATGTATGACTTGGCTCTCACTGAGTAAATTACTTCCCAGCTGGAAACAGTGGTTCTGATTATTTGAATTTTCTCAGTACATGTAATTTATTCCATAAATCAGCAGTGAGAACTAGGAATCTAGCATGCTATTTTCAATGCATTTCAAGTGATTTCCTTTGTGTGCTAGAGAAGAGCAGCAGTGTCCACACAAAAACTATATTTAGACAAAACTGGAAAAAACTATCAATAAAAATAATCATCCTACAAAATTAAGCAAAACTATCATAAGTTTAGACACCAATATCTCTTTGGCAACTTATCAAATTTTATCTAAATTGATGACTTTATAATTATAATGAAATGTACAAACAAAAATGAGAACCAAGGTATCAATCATTCATATAAATCAAACAATACTTACTTTGTATCGACAAGTGGTTTATGATCATAAAACCATTCCGTGACGGTTTTGTCTTCCTCGAAATCCAGTTCCATCTGGATTGGTTCCAATGGCTCAACGTCCAGGATATTGTCCGCATAATCTAGAGGAGGTTCTTCATCATCAAAGGGAGGGAATCGCATGCGTTTGAAGTGACGTCTGTCACGTTTCTCACGACGCATCATTATCCACATAGTCCTATAATGCCAAGTTATAAAGTAAATAAAAAGCACTCTCAGTTTTTGGCCATTTCTACAATCTTTTTATTTTTCTTGAACTTACTGAGAATAGACTAAAATACCAAAGCAAATATTACCTAAAAGAATTTACATATATGAAGCACACCTTCATGAAGCTTATTTCACTTTAATTGAAACTCGACTCTCATCTTTAAGATTTTATAGGAAAGTAAGTATCACTCATTTACAACAAAAAGAACTTACCCCCACTGTGCAATATACACAGGCTCAATGACCCAAGGGATTTCATTGACAAAAGATATAGCTCCAGTGAGATGGTAAAGAACCTTTACATCCCGGATCTGTTCCCATGGCATCGGCATGTTTTCAAGAAGCTTCAACACTGCGTGTGGCATATACTTCAAAGCACTGTAACACAACAATAACACGGTATTTGAAGAAAGTCAAGCATATGGTAAAGATACTGTCTCATGAAATATTTTCTTTCTTGGGGACCACAACTTTCACCATCATAACTGTAGGAAGCAGCCATCAATTTATTAAATACCAGCTGTAAGAACTCCTGTCTACTCATAAGTGTAACAGTAATGCATTTTAAGACACATTAAATATTAAAACACTATCTCTCATGTTATAAACTCTACTACAATCATGTGAAATGCCTCAGTTGAAATTCCCTATAGATGTGAAATTCAGTTGAAAATTATGAGGTATGTGTCTATTATAAATATTCTCAATTGGTAAAATCAACTGATTCAACAGAAGGAATTTATTACCCTAAATAAACACGTTTATCATGTCTGAATTTTCTGTTTGTCATGTCACCATGGTCTCGGATGATCTTCCTCACAGTCTCCAGCGGCATATCTTCTTTCTGTGCATCCACAAACCCAAACTTTCTCTTCTCACTGTACCGCTTTGACTGTAGCTGTTGCCATTTTCTTGCTGAAATTTCAAGGAATATTTGAATAACATATTTATAATTCATAAATTAATGTGATATGGTAGATATATTCTGAAAATATACCAGTGAAACATACACTTATAAACAAGGGCACAAAACTACATTATCGATGCAATTTGCAACTAGAACTGTCACAAGAGTGACGAATTATACCCCCACAATACAGCTTTGTCACAGAAGTATGGCAACCATAAGAAAGGAATGGCCACAAGGACATACATTTCAGTTATTATACAATAAGTTGTGTAAATGTATTGTTTTAATAGCACACAAAATATGCAAGGTTGGAAAGTATGGATTATTATTAAATTTAATAGGTTTATTTCAAACATGTTAATATCACTAACCTCCCTATCAAATTTCATGATCCTAGCCCCATGTGTTCTTAAGTTATCATCCGGAAACTGTTTAACTGTTCCGAGTCATGTGACCTTGACCTACAGACCTCAAAGTCAAACCTGACCTGTATTCATGATGTTACACCTGTGTACCAAAAATTATTTAAATAGGTCAAGCCTTTCATGTGTTATCATCCGGAAACAGTTTTACTGTTCATGGTCACTGTGACCTTGACCTTTGGCCTACTGACCCCAAAGTCGAACTTGACCTGTATTTCATGATGTTACAGCTGTGTACCAAAAATAATATATATCGGTCAAGTCGTTCATGAGTTATCATCCGAATCTGATTTACTGTTCCGAGTCACTGTGACCTTGACCTACAGACCTCAAAGTCATACTTGACCTGTATTTCATGATGTAACACCTGTGTACCAAAAATTATTTAAATCGGTCAAGTCTTTCATGAGTTATCATCCAGAAACCATTTCAGTGTTCAGGGTCACTGTGACCATGAACTTTGACCTACTGACCCCAAAGTCGAACTTGACTTGTATTTTCTGATGATGCACCTGTGTACCAAAAATTATTTAAATAGGTCAAGTCATTCAGAGTTACCATCCGGAAACCGTTTTACTGTTCAAGGTCACTGTGACCTTGACCTTTCGTCTACTGACCCCAAAGTCAAACTTGACCTGTATTTCATGATGATACAGCTGTGTACCAAAAATTATTTAAATTGGTCCAGTCGTTCATGAGTTATCATCCGGAAACTGTTTTACTGTTCAGGGTCACTGTGACCTTGACCTTTGACCTACTGACCCCAAAGTCGAACTTGACCTGTATTTTTTTATGTTGCACCTTTGTACCAAATACTATTTAAATCGGTCAAGTCGTCCATGAGTTATCATCCAGAAACCATAAAACCAACAGACCGACCGACCAACCAACCAACCGACAAGCTCACTCCTATATACCCCCCCCAAACTTCGTTTTGTGGGGGTATAAAAAACGAATATGCAGTACAAAGTCCAACCACACTATTCTGTTACTAGCACTAAAATGCCTGTATAATATGTTGCTATATAAGTAAACTCCCTTTCCAGCAGTGGATCCCTGTGGTTTTGAAAATCCATTTTCACATATTGCTAAGCACTTGTTTCCGGTCAAATAAATTGGGGATGGCTCTGGTTCAGTACACTGCAGGGCCTTTCGGCATAAGCGCATAAACTTAAAACAAAAACATTTCCCCAACCTTTGTCCTGCAGTTTTTCCTCCGACATGTAATCTGGAACCTTTGGCTGCTGAACTTGTGTTGGCTGTGGGGGAGGCGCACTCATCTGCTGTATTTGTGGCGGGGCTCCAGACACCTGCATCAGGGGCTGTATCATCTGTACCTGGCCCAGGATGATGGGCTGCCCCCCTGGTCCAATTACATAGTTGTAAGCCATTGCTATGGCTTATCTATGAGCAAATCTTTTCTTGCTTTCTGAAATTTAAGTATCACATGTTAATCACACTATCTACCATTGCCGGTTTAAGATTTGGGTAATATTACTATTGGAAATGTCAGATGTCATAAAAAGTTTTAGTTGGCAGAACGAAAACGTATATCTTCCCCCCTACATCCATGCCCCGCATGGAACTTCACAGTATCACCTTGGGTATACTATATATTGAAATGTTTGCAAAATTGTACGTTATGAATTCGTTTTACGCATTGAACCAGTTATCTTTGTGCATTTCCACCTCCTACAGCGTTGCTATGCCTGAGCAGGTGCGCGCAATGGTGAAATGCCCGGATTTCCAACCTCATCAATGCTATAAGAAACTTCTTTATTATCAAGACGAATTTTCATACAAAGAAATTGACTTCCCAACAACCAGCCAGACGACTAGAAAATGTCCGGCTACAGGAATAGAATATATCCAATCAGGGGTCACATAATGACGAGCAGCCACTTCCAAAAAAGAAATGTCTACTTTATTTTCAACATAGGACATAGTGTAGTTTATACTAATTTATTTTAGCTTGATTGTGAAGAAAGCTTGAAGCTTATCGAGTCTCCACTTCCTGGTACATTCAGTACTGGTGTCAAATGAGGTGATACGGTCGTTACCCCAGTGGACCTGCCCATAATACTCGTGAGAGGTGTGAGGCAGTATAACAAGATAGATAGATAGAGCTCGAACCCACAACTTCCAGGATGAGCGGCAGACAGCTTAACCACTACACCACCATACTTGACAGACTTGAAAGTGTTGGCTACAAAAAAATCTACCAAGTACTCAGTACGCTTAAGCAGACCCGTTCTATCAAGCATATAAACCAGGTACACTGCTAATTTTCAAAAGCCCTATCGTCAATTTTATCTGCCTGGTTAGGCCTTGGTAGTCAACTTTTTGATGGTTTGCATGTTGTGTCTGTCAATTTGTCACAATGCTTACAATTTAAGATACATTAGCTCCTTTATTGTGTACCGAAAGGAAAACGTATACTGTACGATAAAAAATTTTGCTGGTCGCGTCTTTTTAACTTTTTCGAGTTTTATGATTATCCGGATATCTCAGGTAAATTTATTATGTCCGCAAACATCGGTTCTTTACGTTTGATGGGCAAAGAAAAACGCAAACAAGCTATATCCTGATTTTTGCCATTGTCTACTTACTAAGAAATTTTCTGTTAACAAAACATTTTCTGCATGCCGCTAAAATGGCGAATTTCGTTCGGTTTACGTAGATCACGTGACTTTTAGGCCGACTTTCTACACCAACGCAAAAAATCAACACAAAGGAAATAAAGTACAGAAAGGAAACGTTTTTGGTAGTTTTTGTAAAATTAATCATCAAAGGCACTGCCTAGATGGCGGGTTTATCCTTTACACCTGCACACCTTCATTTTGTGAAGCACTGATAAGGGGATAATAAAAAATGGTTCTAGGGGGTATCACCAGAATCCAAATATTCTTATTGTAGTGGACCCTCTTTTATTTTTAATAAGTTTAGAAGGTCAGGTACTGGCCCCATTTTCACGAAAATACTTAAGTAATTACTCAGTAACATGCTTAACTTATTTCAACACTTATATCAATTACATGTTTAATCATTTAAAGAATTCAAGTTTGTCAGAATCGTATTTACCCATTTAAATACAATTATATACACTTGTTAGTATTTGTGGAGGAAATGTTGTTTTTAGCAAGTAATTTACACTAAGTAAATTCTTAAGATTCTTAAAATTCTTAACTTGTACTCAAATGAATTTTCCAATCAATCTGACTTGCAATTAGTAATTTACAATAATTTTGTTCTTTCAACATGTTAATTTTATTAAAAAATAGATTATCGTTAAAAATGACAACAATAAATATTCTTATTTTTAGAGACAATTCGACTTTAAAATAACGTACTCAGCTGAGCAATTACTTAAGCATTTTCGTGAAATTGGGGCCTGGACCGAAGTAATCTGCCGACCCCAGCATCTCTCCCGTGATGCCGTTAAAGTATAATTTTGAGCGGAAATGGAGAAATTTATCTGACCGCAATTTCCACTCAGTATATGTCAGCGTTTGACCGATGTTCCACAAATCTAGCGGTGAATACAAGTTGCTACTACGTGTGTTCCTAGCAGTGATATCCAATGGCGTTACCGGCTTTCGTGCAACCCAAAACACTACTAACCAGCAACGCCAAAGGTGGCCCCTGCACAAGGCAGTCCGGACAGAGTGGGGGACTTATCCCCTTCACGTTACCTGGTACAAGGGTACGTGGTGGGGGGGAGGGGGTGCCAGCCCTAATTTCCGAGAACACACATAGCAGCAACTCGATCATCTTCGTTGCAAGCAGGTACTCGTCCTAACAAAAAGTTATTTCCGAGTCCGAAAGTAGGCCACCCACGCGGCCAATTCGACTTAGGTGTGAGTGACTGTAGCATTGAAAAGGGCTGTCTGGTGCACAGCTAGAGAATGAAGCCCTGAAAAGGGCCATTGTGCCTTCCCCTCGCCTCGCCTCGCCTCTCCCCAGCGCAGATGCTGTTAGGAAAGACTTCGCAATGCATCCAAAAGGCCGCATTGCCCGCCTACCAGCATACGTCGCCGGCACACGGGGCTTTTGAAGGCAGAGTTCGACCTCATTCCTCCGTCGTGTGGTCACACAAACAACCCTTGTTAGGGCCACCTCCCCCCCCCCCCCCCCCCCCCCCTGTTTGCCCAAAATTCAATTTTTCTCCCCCCCCCCCCCCCCCCCCCCCCCCCCCCCCCCCGGGCCCAAAAACCCTTCCCCCCCCCCCCCCCCCCCCCCCCCCTTTTTTTTTTTTTTTTTTTTTTTTTTTTTTTTTTTTTTTTTTTTTTTTTTTTTTTTTTTTTTTTTTTTTTTTTTTTTTTTTTTTTTTTTTTTTCTTTTCCTTTTTTTTTTTTTTTTTTTTTTTCTTTTTTTTTTTTTTTTTTTTTTTTTTTTTTTTTTTTTTTTTTTTTTTTTTTTTTTTCTTTTTTCCCCCCCCCCCCCTCCCCCCCCCCCCCCCCTCTCCTCCTCCCCCCCCCCCCCCCCCCCCCCCCCCCCCCCCCCCCCCCCCCCCCCCCCCCCCCCCCCCCCCCCCCCCTTCCCCCCCCAAAAACACAAATTTTTTTTTTTTTTTTTTTTTTCTCCCCCCCCCCCTCTCTCCTCTTCCCCCCCCTCCCCCCCCCCCCCGCATCATAGCCCTGACGTCAAAGTTGATACAGAATCTTGGTTAACTAAAGATCACAAGATCCAGTAAAGGAGGTGGAGTTTTCATCCTTGTAAAAAAATCCTATTGTAACAACAGAACAAAAGCAATTAAAGACTGAGTGTGAAATATTTTCGATTAAAGTTGTTTTTAATACTTGTAAATCTTTATATATTGCTGAATGCACCAGGATTTATAAGATTCCTGTTATTACATACCAAAAGAAGCTGATGCCCACAGTGTAGAAGAACTTAGAAAATCATTAGAATTAACTAGAAATCTTAAAGTATATGGATTCTGGACGACTTTTCATTGGAACGGCGACCATGTACCATCAGTTAAACAATCGCAGGAATATAAACACACACAAAATCAAAAGGTTATGGAAATGGCATGCAAAACACTAGTTACTGGTAAGAGTATGCCTCTTTTGTCTGGAGTCCGTATACGCAGAAAAACATAAATCAAATAGAAAATTTTCAGCGTAGGGCAGTTCGTTGGGTGGAAAGTAACTACTCAACATATGACAGGGTCACCAGTATGCAAAATTAACTTGGAAGACTTTATATGACAGGCGAAAGATTGGCCATGTTTTATAATGGCTGGGTGGCTGGCTGGGTGGGGCTGGCTGACTGCAACATTGAAATCTTTCTACAATATTTAGAAATTGTATCTGCTATAGATATTATTGTTTTCTATATGCTGTGTTTGTAAAATTGTGTTGCCTTTTTAAGGCTGATGCCCGTATGGGCCTAGCTCTGAATAAAATTATCAAATGTTCGAGAAATCAGTGACCTATTTGCGTTATCAGAACGAATGTTCCTCTGTCATATATAGTCCATGATATCTAGTCGAGAGCATTTCAAAATACTGTTCTACAGGATGAAGATAGAACTATTATTGTTGTGTTTATGTCTCGCAGGTCAGTTTTCTTACTTTTATTATAAATTGTAATTATCGGACATTGCTTAGATTTTAGATGTAAAATACTTCTGTCACTATTTTCGCAAAATCAAATATATTTCTTGGTGGTAAAGTTTACTCATAGTCTGACCATTTCAGCGGTGTCAAGCCATCCAAGGCGTTTTCTCGACTGCAGTGATTTTCTATGCACGGACCAAGTTTCTCCAGTGTGTGGAACGGACGGAAAGACGTACAGCAATCAGTGCAAGATGGACATGGAGAATAAGAAACGTCTCTGCTGGTAACTGAGAGATATCGTCTGCACAATATTTTAGTTTACACAGAAGCGTAAAATGCGTCAAACACCAACTAAACATATACATGTAGCGTATGTAACAAAACATGTACATACGCTTGTGTGCTGGTTTCTCTTATAGTCCGAGGATTCATTCTCCTGTGTCAGGGTCTGGTTGTTGGTTTGTTGTGTCTGATGGTGCCTGGAGATTACTTTCATTATTCAATATTTCTTCGTGGCTGTGACTATCTTCGCATATAATGCGCCGAATTTGATACAGCGTAGCAATAAATCTATTCGAACAATTATTGAAATCTTTGGGCATTAACTTGACCAAATTTCAAAGCTCATGAAACCGTCAGGAATGATTTTGAAATGAACCGTTAATATTTGAAATAGTCAATATATTGTTGCAAATTTGATTAACACCGTATTTAAAACTTTGATTGATCCCAGCTGATTTCATATATCATGAATTTAAACACTGATAACTGGTACAATTCTACCATAGATTCGTAGATAACAACATATATGTTATTACGATTCTAGGATTGGTCATTACAACATCGTAACAAAGGTCAAGGACGGACCGTGTGATCCAACAACTACAGTCACGATTGTTTGAGCTAAGATGTATTTATGATGTACCTAAAGCTGCATTATACATGTACTTCCCTTCCGGTTTAGAGCACTTTCTTCTTTAAGCCATTAAGAATTCATGCTCCCAAAGGTGGACAATATACTTTTGTCCATCGTTCTGTCAAATTTCCAAATAAATTGTAACATCTGAGCAGTTACCTCAAGGATCAGTACCATAGATATATAGGCCTCAGAACTTATTTCATGAGGTTATACTATGAGGTTACTACATGTATATATTGTCGAATACAAACTGAATTTTATTGGACGAGTACACAGCTGTGAAACCTTTATTGGACGAGGTGCTAGTGATTTGATACTGACCCTGTTATTTGTCCGATCGAGGGCCTTCGTATTTGCCAGAGTCTACATAACAGGGCCACGGGCTCGGGCCAATACGAATACCACCCGACAAATAACAGGGCCATTATCAATTCACTCATTTGATGACAATTTTATTGAATAATCAAATTAAAAATTATTCATTCTATTTAAAATTGATGCAGGTTTGGAGCATTTTCTATCTTTCTAAATGGGTTTTCACGCAGAAATTGATTGAAAGTTGATTTTCATTTTCGCCATCCAATTCTGGGCTATATACATGTTGGTAAATAAAACTTCGAACGTATCAGCCCGTCGGAATGCTCTTATTTCTCAACATGTAATCATTCATCAGCAATCTTGTATTGGACTGGTCCAGTAAGTGATATTGGCCCCGTTTTTTATCCCCCGCCGCGAAGCGGTAGGGGGACTACAGGAATGGTATCCGTCCGCCCATAACATTTCCTGTCCGCTCCATATACCCTAAACCCCTTGAAGAATTTTGATGAAATTCAGGTCAAATGTTCATCTCATCAAGACGATGTGCAGAACCCACGAGCCGGTCACGCTGTCAAACATTTGAGTCTAATATTTTCTATCCGCTCCATATCTCCTTGAAACATTTTGATGAAACTCGGGTCAAATTTTCACCTCATCACGACGATGTGCAAAACCCATGCTCAAGGTCAAAGTCACAACTTTAGGTCAAAGGTCCGCTCCATCTGTCTTTAACCCTTTGAATGATTTTGATGAAACTGTGGTCAACTGTTTACGTCATCAAGTTAATGTGCAGAACCCATGATCTGGCCAAGCTGACTCAAGGTCTGTCCGCTCAGTATCTCCTAAACTCTTTGAAGGACTTTGTTGAAACTCTAGTCAAATGATCACCTCATCCAGACAATGTAAACCGATGATCTGGTCACACTGGCTCATGGTGAAGGACACAACTTAAGGTCAAAGGTTTGAGTCTTGAATTTGTGTCTGCTCAATACATGTATCTCCTAAACTGCTTGATAGATTTGAATGAAACTCTGGCCATTTTCACGTCATAGAGATGATGTGCAACAGATCACTTTATTTGCCTTTTAGAAATCCATGCTGTGCACCTCAGAGAGTAATCTACACTCAGCAATATTAATTCCTTTAATGTTACTATTTGTGGCGGGGGATATAGCTGTCTTTTATTATTGGCCCTGTCTTTCAATTATATGACATATCTTCCTATTTTATTTTGTTGCGTATTCAAGGAAAATTAGAGCCAATAAACAAGTTTATATGGTATTAAATAATTAACATAATTGCACACCCCGCTCCCCGCCCCCGAGGGATTTTGAAATAATTCCATAAAAATGAAGATTCCAAATTCTAAACACAAGAATGCCAAAATTGTCACAGTGGACACGTCTAAATTTGTCCAGATTTGGCAAAGGGCAGTAACTCTGGAGTGACTGGGACGATTTGGCAAGTTACGTAATTTGGTCGATAGATTAGGCCATTAAACAGTCACAGCAAGTTTAGTGAAGACTTGTTATGAATTGTTCAAGTTAGAGACTGTATTAATAATAATCTCTTTATTTTAAGAAGGTAACTCATTAATAACTCCAGGGTGACTGCGGTGATCAGGCTAGTTACCGAACTTGGCCGAGATGTTAACAAACATTCACAGCTAGTGAAGATTGATTGGAAATTGTTTAAGTTAGAGAATGGAGAACTCTAAGGGCTATAACTCCGGAGTGATAGGGGCTTTCTAGCTGGTTATCAAACATGGCCGAGATATTAAGCAAAAAAAAACATTCACAGCAAGTTTAGTGAAGATTGCTGCTCGTGACAAGTGATCCCATAATATGTCCCATCTAATAAAAAGTTTTGAGTTACAACGCGTTGCAGTTGGGTTTGCCCGATCGCTATCTTGGCAATCGATACAGTTATAATCTTACGTCACTCATAGCGCAATTTTGAAACTATTATTAGAGCTAGTTTATAGGTTAACTCCTCCCCATTCAAGGACATTTAGGTGCGAGCGTCCAGCTTCTTTCTCACGTCGTCAATTTGCTCCGCCCAAAAACCCGCATGATAATTTTAATGCAAGTGACAAACAGTATTTAATAATGTTAAATATAGGTTTCTTCGCGTATTTTGTAGTGACTGCGAGATAAATTATATAGATCTTCTGTTTTATTTTAAAATGTTGATTAATATATACTCTTTTTAAAAGAGGTCTCCTTCAGCTGCGGTATCTTGCATTTATAAGTGTAGACCGTAAGTTTATGAATTAGTTTACATGTAAATTATATTCGCGGAACTTTACACATCGGAATTCCGTTGCGTAACATGTTATCCCACACAATTCATAATGACGTTTCTTGAAAAAATATATTGTGATGCATTTTTCATAAAATGCGTTTTTTCAGTCTGTTTCTCAACTCGCCTTGTCAATTTTGTTTGCCAAAGTGGAACAAAATGTCAACGAAAGTAATTAAATTGACGAAATTATCAATAATTGAGTACATCGATGCGTGAAAAATATTTTTGTCTCCGGCGGTACTGGAACTTCTTTTATTTCACAGAGCGTCGCCACAAAAGGTAAGGAAGTCTGCTGACATACTAAGTATCTACTGCCGTACTGTACGTACTGACATAATCAGTGCATCTGCCAAAATCTTTACTTGTACGGACGTTGTATTATCATACCCAAGTTCCCTCTCTATGCCGACAGTGAACTCGACAAGTTTACCTTGTGAACAGTGTTTTTACTTTTAAAAGCCGTGCGGTCGGGGCGTTGGGTTTAAGAAAAAATTACAAATCAATGAACAGGGGCGTAGTTATCCGGCCATAAAAATGAAACTGCAAACATGACAGTCAGACCAGTAGATTAATAACGATATGTATTTACATGTATTTCAATTCTTTTTTATTCCAACCAATATAAAAATCTGTAGATGAGTGTTGGATACTGCTTTCGACTTCGAAGGCAAACCGATTTTATAGGCTGATATTTTCAAGTTGTTCACCTTCTAGTTATAAATAACAGATCTGTGAAAGGGGTCTCACTGAAACACCAAATTAATTAGACTATTGGACGCTGCTGTGTATGTCCAACCCATAGTACAGAGGGGGTCCGACATGTCTGGCACAGGACTTTCTGCTGTTAGACAAGCGGCTTTTCTGTCCCGGGTCCCGGTTGTCCGCAGGCTAGCCGAAATGTCGAGGGCAAAAAATTAAAACGAATAAATATTGTACGAAAGTCCTGTTTTACCTAGCCCAGACATTTTAGATCTATTTGCAGTATTGGGATAATATTTTAATCTTGCTTACTTTAAAAGTGCGCTGTTAATGTGTTTTATTTTTATTTTTATGCACATGTATTACCTCGTGGAGTAGCCTCAATATTTCGACTGCAAGACAGAACCATTTTACAAACTGATGTTACATCTAGTCTGCCTTTGCTAATGGCGGCCATCGTATGTAGCAAAAAGCACTTGCGTGCAATTAGTTGGGCTATTCGTTGAGGTACGCAATAAAACTTCCATAGTTTTGTTTCATAAAGTTTTGGGAAAGTTTCATCAATTAGTGTACACCTGGCTCCGCCGATTTACCAAATGGCACTTAAATATATACTTTATCCACAGGAGTCTGAAATTCTATCAAAAAAGACCCAAAAGTCTATCTTTAAAAAAACCCCTTTCTATATAAAAACCACCATGGTGGTTTTTATATAGAGAGGGTGCTTTTTTAAAGATAGACTTTTTTGGGTCTTTTTTGATTTTGACCCCCCGCCCCCCCTGCCCCTTTATCCGATACTGCTTCTGTTACGACTTTAAATTTTTCTTTCCACGTTCGGAACGTAACGTCAGAATATCAAAGACTGATCGTATGCGCCCCTATTTGACCTTTTCAATGAAAGAACGGAGGGGAGGAGTTAACCGATATCTACATGCTCTATTAATAGTTTCAGATTCGCCTTTGTGTGACGTAAGATTGTAATTTTATTGATTGCTAAAATAGCCAGCGGGCAAAGCCAACTGCAACGCGTTGTAATTGCATACATTTTTTTTTCATAGCTCAGAAGAAGGCAATTATTGTTAATGTATCAAAATGAAATTTCTGACTTTTATCAACTATATGAACATGTTACGCTGGTCAGTGAAATCTGTTAATACAGTATCAGTTCACTGCAGAAACTTTAAACTGCATAATGACAGTTTAAACACATCTGATTTTTTTTTCAAATCAACCTTTGCAGTCTACTGTACTCTATGCTGTGCAAATTGAAAAGCTGCAGTATCCATAGTAACAAGGGCTGACAAGTTTCAAATTTATTCAAAAGTCAATGGACTCTCATGTTCAATACAGCAACAAAAATAACATCATATAAAATCAGTACTGTGAGACATAGAAAATTCTTGTTTTCAATATGGTTATCAGGGGAGGTAACTTTGTCACTAAAACATTGTCTATCCATTCCATGTTTGGTATGAGTCCACAATGATTTTTTCAACCAGACTGTGATGTTTCTGATGCTTCCAACCACTTCAAATTTAACACTTTCTTTATACATTTGTATTGTCAGTAAAAAAAGTTTTTGAAAAATTACAAAAATGACTGCGCAACAACAACAACAGCATGAGATGTTTATTTATAATGCAATAAATGGTGATGAATGAAAGTCTTCATAAACTGTAAGACTCAAGTGTTGTCCTGCTCTAGTTTGTCTGCTTTTTGTTGTTGTCGTGACTTCTGGCTGTCAAGGTAACTCTTGAAAGACTGGTACTCTCTTACTTCATCCTCATCTATATATAGATACATATAACATGAAATAAAATTGGTACCAGTCACTGACAAGTGCCATACAAGACCTTTATAAGAACAATATGTCTTAAACCTTCATAGAATACAAAATCAATTATTTAAAAGAAGTTATATTGGCACAAACTTTTGACAGTAATGGAAAGTTGTTTAAAAAAGTTAAAATATTATTCACACACACATGATAAACTATTAGATAATGAAAGAAAAGAATTTTAGTATAGGCATTAAAATGTGGCACAAGTAATGGATTTCACTATTATTGACTAATCTGGTTCCTAACTATTAATACAACATTTCTCTGCAAGGAACTGACAACTTCTCCACTGAAGACTGTGAGAAACAGATCTTTAATCAACTAGATAAAAACACTAAGATTTAATACATATACAAATTATCCAGAGAGAATGTTTATTCGACCCGATAACAGTAAAATTGTTATTATTTAGAATAAACAACCCATCTGGATAAATTAAACAGTTGGTCTTTCTGCCAGCGAGAAACTACAAAAGATCAATATGTAATTACCGACTGGTTCATCTTGTTTAAAGTCTTCCTCACTATCTTCATCCTCGCCATCAGCAAAACCACGATTTATCGTCATTTTAGAAGTTCTCAGCCGCATTCCTGCACAACAAAATACTGATTAACCTTTTTACAGTAAGATCTTCTGACTTCCAATGTGGACGAGTCTATTTATTTAGATTGGGGTGGTTTGCAGAATTAAAATCCAAAAGGCTTACATCTAATATCCTGATCAGAGAACATTGTATATGTCGTCTGCTTCCAAGGTATATATTTTTAGAGACACTTGACACAAATAGCTTAATCTGACATGTGCTTATACAATAAATGTTAGACAGACTCTGTTTCATGTTACAGCTACTGTAGTTTTTTTATTTCATGCAGAGAGGTAAAACCTCAAGGAATATCAAAGACAGAAATCCTTAAAAAGTTAAGAAATTTGATTATCATCTAATATATAATCTGTCAACATCATATAGCTTAGCAAGATGAAATCACTACCCAATGAAACCATAGGAATTTGTCACCTTCAGTATCCATGACTTCTTCTTCTCTATCCTTCACTACCTGCTCCAAGTCTTTTTTCTGTCTTTTCTTATCTTTTTCTTGGACTTCTTTTTTCTTTCTGTCTAACATAGGTTTGTAATCTCTGCAAATTTAAAATTCTTTTAGCAACACAGCACCTAAAATGTTCAATTCTACCCGCCAAGTTTAAAACAAATCTCCTGTGTAAATGGTTTAACACGTGTGAAAATCTAGTAGCTATGCAATTATTCTTTTCACTATATTAACTTACACATTATCGATCAGATAATACTTTAGACCATAATCAGTTGACCCAAGACAATGGATCAGTTTACTCTAGACCATGGATCAGTTTACATAAGATCATGGATTAGTTTACACTAGAACATGGATCAGTTTACATTAGATCATGGATTAGTTTACACTAGACCATGGATCAGTTTACATTAGATCATGGATTAGTTTACACTAGACCATGGATCAGTCAACATTAGATCATGGATTAGTTTACACTAGAACATGGATCAGTTTACATTAGATCATGGATTAGTTTACACCAGAACATGGATCAGTTTACATTAGATCATGGATTAGTTTACACTAGACCATGGATCAGTTTACATTAGATCATGGATTAGTTTACACTAGACAATGGATCAGTTTACATTAGATCATGGATTAGTTTACCTGAGACCATGGATCAGTTCACATTAGATCATGGATTAATTTACACTAGACCATGGATCAGTTTACATTATGCCATGGATTAGTTTCAATAGACCATGAATCAGTTTACACTAGACCATGGATCAGTTTACAGTATATTATGGATCAGTTGCTAAGCAACAGACTGCAGTAAGTATACCGTTCATATTCCACTGCTGCCTCATCTATAAGTGAGAAAAACTTCTGAACGCCCTCACCAGTTACTGCGGACACACCGACTGACTGAAACACAAAAAATGCTGAACATTATTACCATCTAAAGCTCTAACAGCCTACAAGACAAAAGTAGCAGCCTACCTCAGCATCCATTTTGCATTTCATGAATTTTCAATGAGGTACATGTTCAAATGTAACATTCCCTGGTAGGCACAAAACATTTATGTATGAGGGATGTTCAAGAGTTAACAAAATTTTACAATTACGGTTGTCTTCATTTTGTACTATAACTGTTACTATTCTCCAAACATAATCTTTTATCCTTAACTAAGAACACTATATTAAGTGTCAAAACAGAATTTGAGATTTTGAAACATCAGGTACATTTGTAGTAGCAGTTTTCATATTTTTTACAAATAAAAGATACTTTCTGGTCAACAATTCTATTGTCACAAACACTTGACTGGACTGAACAAACGCTGCTAATCTAAATCTTCAGCTCAGTAAAGGAATTGGAAGAAATCAAAGCAATTAACTGATAAACCTATTCAGGATACACTAGAGATTCAGACCCCAGTTTATCGAGTAAACTTACTTTAAGTGTTGCATAGAACTCATCTAGGACAAGACTCATGGATCGTGTTAGATTTGACGTGTATGATGTCTCATGTTCCAAGGCTTCCTGAAACGTCTCGAAGTCTGTCATCCATTCCACTGCAAACTGATTACTCACAATGTCTATCTAAAATGACAAGTTGTGCAATTTATATATATTTAAACTCAAGGTACGGTGAAAACACACATTAGGCTGCTCAGTCAGAAACCTTATAAGGAAAACAGATCTATGGCTGCCTTGTATTTTCTCCGGGTTTAACTCTAATTTCATCTGTAGTTCAATTATTTTAACAGATGGCCAGTTTACCCAATCATTGTTCCAGGGAAGAACAAGTGCTACAACCCTATCTATAAGAAACTGCCAACAGTCTCACAGCAAGAGTTGATAGCAGGACTGATGCCCCTGAGCCTCAATCAATGAGAGATTATAGTCAGTGATTCTAACCACTCAATCACAGAGGCAGTTCAGTTCTTTATAATTATCTTCTGATTATAAAATTTAAACAGAATGAAAACTTTGTGTAATCTATTATTAATGAAGGCTTAAGCTAAGAGAGGTAACTGTGACTTCAGTCAGGGACTATTCACAACTCAACCACAGAGGAGGTATTACTCAACTTCTTATGACAGGAATCATTTCTGGGACTATAAAATCACAATCCTGTTTCATCATTTCCACATGTGACACATGTTTTACTTACCTTATTCATTGCCAGGAGGAATGGTAGTTTTGTTTTGTAGAGGATACTACAGGCATACGTCATGTTGGACATAAATGTGACAGGACTAACACTACGTGAGGTGTCCATTACATAAACAACCACTGTAGGAAATGATGATGCCTGAAATATAGGGGAAATATTGCAATGACCGAGTCTAGGTTAACTGTAAAGAAAATCTTCCGGAGCATTGCTTAGTCAATACACACATATCTATATATGTTATATAAAATATTTGTACTCAATGCTGATGTGGAAATAAACATTATTTTGAAAACTGCATCAATATACATGTACTTTAAACTTGAGCTTACAAGAATTGTAAAACAAACTGAATGCTGACATTGTAACTATCCCTTACCAGAGCTTCTGTGATTATAGATCCTGACGCTGACCATGTAAATACTTCTATCTGACCTGGTGTATCAATAATGATATACCTGAAAATAATCACTAAAGTAACTGCATTAAAGATAAACTAGAATGGAAAATTTCAAGAAACATGCTGTGTTATTTCTCTCATTGACATACAACTGAAAATATACCGAACAGAAAGAGTGGATTTTCAATTTTTGACTGCGATAGTCTAAAGACACTACAGCTTTTTTCTCTGTATTCTATGGGAAAAGAACTATATTCTGGTTATAACTATGGCTCTGTTCATTACTTTATTAGTATCTTATTTAAAATGACATTAAGTTTGAAAGGTAATATCACATTAAATTCAAATTAAGTGCATTCATTCAGTTCTCCGAGGAAGTTATCAAATGGGCTTTGGAAAGGTTGTCAGCCATACTGAGCTGTCCATGCACTTTGGACCTTCCTCTATCAGCTTAACCAATTATTTGTTTGGATTTCATTGGAATCTGGATCTATCATTAAAAAGTTAGGCACCTTGCAGGCAAATGAAATTCTCCAATTGATCTTAAAAATAGACATTACGGCATGAGAGAGCATGCTTCTTAGTTTAGCACCAATTTCCATTTTATCACTGATTTTGTGAATGACTAGGTTTTGCAGTTATTTAATTAACTGATCTGGAGTTGCAGCATCAGTGTATTCTAGTGACGCTTCAATACTGTAGAGTAGTTTACTGCAGAGTGGCTTACTTTTTCTAGATGAAATCTTGTAACTTACTTGCAGTCTGATTTTTTCTTCTTTTCTGCAAACTGCATAACTTGGTCAAATCTTGTTGCAAAAAGATTCAGTGATGTCACAATTCCTCCATTAGGACCAAGGCCATATCTAAATATCTGTTAAGGATTCAATTTCTAACGTAAATAATTATAATCTGCATTATCAATCATGTTTTAATACAAAATTATAACAAATTCAATTAAGTCTAATTAACAATGGTTTAGTATGTTCTGTTTAATTCAATTTTTCTAGTATATTCTCAACTCAATGATATTCATTTATAAAAGCTAGTACTAAACAAGTACTAGCTCTTGCTTTTCTTTCTTGCAAGAACGATATTGTTTTAGCCAAATACCTTAAGTCTGCACCATACGGAAATTTCTGTTGCATGTATTACTTTGCTTTTTCTTTTTAAAAACATAATTGTTGTCAAATGAAAAATAAAAACATTGACACAAGTATGACAATTCTATTTCATTTTATCCTTCCTATTTTTCTTTCCAATATCTACACATCTACTTTCATAATGTACTGCCAGCTAAGGCACTGTCTTAACACTAATCTAGAATATTCCTAAACATGAAAAGATACTGTTTCATCACTTCTTTGTAGTTGACTGTATCTCTTATATCTGTAATTATAAACTACATCATTTGGCTTATACATGCAAGAATATAATTATGTAAGTCACCATTTTCAGAAGAAAGTCTGTATCAAGCACAAAACCAGTAATGACAGTAATTGTATTTTGACTGAAGAAATTGAATTATTGCAGATTATTTTTACATCCATTGTAGAATTCAGTTACCATGTCTTTTATTTACCAACACTTGATAAATGAAATTCTACCAAGCACTGGTGCCTAAAGAGTGGACTGTGACAGCAACTGAATATTAGTTTATATTAATTTGTTTTAGCTCGATTGTATAGAAAGCTTGTAGCTTATCGAGTCAGTTTCAAGTCCACTTCCTGGAAAAACCTGTCCTGGTGTCATACCTCCGGGATTAGCAGCAGACACCTTAACCTCTACACCACCGCTCAGACGGAATTTTAAGCACAATACAAAAAGTTAATCTAGTGTCAATAAAGCTCACCTATGTTTGCTGGAAAAGGAACTTCATGAACTGCTGGGTCTAAATTTATCACATAAGGCGGCATTTTGTTAGCATGCAAATGTGCAACAATTCTCTGAAATACATAGGACAGAACATGTTTTTATGATTATCTGATAATCCTGCTTGATCATTGATGACTGTACTTCATAATTTATTGTATGAAATTCTTTCCAATTATTGATGACAAATTTATAAACCACACAAAGTACTGATGCACATTACTCGCATTGATCTAACTCATTGTATCTATCTTTGAACACCTACAAACAGATGCATAAATTATCAACAGTATCATCAGATACTTTCACATAGCTGTTAGTGATTGAGTGTTACCCAAAACATGTGGTATGTATTGATTAGTGTCCTTTATTTTCAAATCATCCCGAAATGTGCCCGACATCATCAGTGACACGTCTGGCAAAATTTTAGCTGGTAAGGCAAATGTTTGCTGCTGTCTGACCGAATGTCAGGCACATTCAGACCTTTTACACACTAGTTTCTGTTGTTCTGTCAGGCAAAAATTTCACTGGACGGGCAAACTTTTGTGTTTGCCTGAAAGTGAGGCACTGTTTAAAACTTTTGAGGAAGACTGCCAGACAGGTTTTTATAGTTAATATCCGTAGTAACTAATAATTTTCAAAACTTTTTTGTTTGTCAAAATGCGAACTCAGCTTGACCATTAAATCATGCATTAATCATACATTATCAAATGTCAATTTATTAGATATCAAGATAAAAACAACAATTCCTCATGTTATGACTTAAAGTGAGTTAAAATAAAAACGACCTTAAATAACAACAAAAAAACGAACTGCCTATGTATCCGAAATGATGTTACTCAACGTAAACAAAGTGTTTTATCAAATTGTCACCTGTACGAAAGTGGTTTTCCCAGAACCGGCCATACCAAGAACAATAACACATGTTGGCTTGTCTGATTCCGTTGTGCTAGCGCTGGCTCCTGTCTCCATGCCTTCATTTTCAGCGTTTTTCTCCGCATGTGCGTCCGATTCTCCTGCCACCTCCATTTTGGATTTCACACTTCCGGTATGCGGCCAAGTGTAAAAGCTTTACCAAGTGACAGCACTCGGTCTTTTGGATGAGACGTAATAAGGCAAGAAACATCAGATACATTAATCGGACCTAAAGTCAATTAATATTTATATATAAAGTCATAGACATAACACTGGCATAGAGTACACAAATAAAAACAAGCTCTGAAGAGCTTTTAAAGACCTTGCATACAAAACTTTAACGAAAGTTTCTAAGTTCAACAAGGGCCATAATTTGTAACAAATTGAGTCAGGAGTTCCATAACCTGATTGTTTGATAACCCTGAAGAATGTATTGAAGTTTTATATCAATTCCTTAAGTGGTTACCGAGATATGTGCATTATACTTATAGTTCATTTGTACCTTGCATTCAAAACATTTACCAGATTTTCCAAGTCAAACAAGGGCAATAATTTGAAATAAATTCATACAAGAGTTACACAACTTGAATGTCAGACACACCTAATTGCATTAATGCAGTTTCAATTCAATCCTGCAAGTGGTTAGTGAAATATGTGTATTAATCTACCTTGCATGCAAAACTTTAACCAAACTTTCTTAGTACAATGGCAATAATTTATAATAAATTCAGTCAAGAGTAATCAGATTTGATTGTTGGAGACCCCTGAACATTCAAAAGATGTTTCAAATCAATTTCAGCACAGACATATACACAGGTCTGTGATTTCAGCAATGGAAACTTTGATGTATGCCCAATAAATGTAGACAAACTTTAACCAAATTTAGCTTGCATTAAAAACTAACCAATCTAATTTAGTTCAACTAGGGCCATAAATTCACCAAGGAGTTATCTGACCTGATTGATATCCCTAAAGACTATAATGAAGTTTTAAATCAATCCCACAAATGGTTACAGAGATATGTGCATGAATGCATGATAGTACCTTGCACACAAAACTAACCAATTTTCCAAGTCAAATAAGGGCCATAATTTGAATTAAATTCATACAAGAGTTATCTAGTTTGACAGTCGGACATCTCCAAGGACTAATGAAGTTTCAAATCAATCCCACAAGTGGTTACCGAGACATGCCCATGATAGTACCTTGCATGCAAAACAAAGGTGCAATGTGATGCCAGCATGACCAAGAGCCTTCCTTATTCTTCGAATAGTTGAGCTGCCAAGGAAGGCAAGTCCGACCTGCGCAACTGTTTTTCACTTTCTGGATGGCAAGAAACGACAGCAGGGTGATACACTTGTTTATACAATTTTTATTTATCCTCGATTTCAAAATAAGTTCTTTTAATTGCTCTCCACTCAACCTCAAAGTGCAATTTGGAATTATCTATCGTGCCTAAAAACACTACCACTACTCGACACTTATTGGGATCAAACCCCGGACTCTCAGACCCAGAGGCAAATACACTAACACTGCACCAAAGTCACTACATCTCTTCTTACTGTGAGTCTTGAAATCAATCCCCGAGAGATTCATTTTGACCAATAGTTTGAAACACAAAGCCAAACTCCTGGGTGCCACCCATTGGGACACAAAAAGGCCGTCACATGACAGCACGCTCGACTATTCGAAAGGTTGTTGGTAAAATGGGTTTTTTGTCAAAGAACAGGAGTATTGTGTAATTGTCTGTAAGATATGAAACTTGTTCAAAGACCTTTGTAAATGTACATTACATTCAAAGCCTTACTCTGGGATTCTGTAAGCCAACTGGAGGGAGGAGGGGATAATTTCAAGGAATATATAACCTTGTAAATTTGATCTGAATAACTTTGTACTTTTCAAAATTGATATGTATAGAATAAAAAGATGACCCCATGCTGCTATTATTCATGATTTTCAAAAGAAAGCCATTTCAGTTTTCCATGTTAGTCTGGTAAAAACTGTGACAAAATTCAAGTAAAAGGGGCAAATGTCAAAACAACATTGGTGAAGATGTTGACAGTAAACATACTTTTAAGTCCTAAAAAAATAAAGAAAAGGGGCAAAATCTGTCAAAAATAAAACAGGTTATGGGGTTGTTTCTCAGAGTAGATGTTGATGGTAGACACAACTTTGAGTTTCAAGTCAATACCTTTGATAGTATTCAAAACTTTGACTTTATGAAATCTTTTACTAAATATTCTAGTAAAAGGGGCTAAATATGTCAAAAAAAACAGAGTTATGGGGTTGTTCTCAGGTGTGATGTTGATTGTAGACCTACTTTGAGTTTCAAGTCAATACCTTTGATAGTATTCAAGATTTTGAATTTTAAAATCTTTAACAACTAGATTGTGTCCAAAAGGACACGGATGCCCCACTGTGCAGATGTGCTCATAAACAAGAGCAAGCATATCTGTATGTAAGTTTTTTGTGGAACTTTTTCATTCCACTGTTTCATTTCTGTACTATACCTAAAATGATCTACAGGTAACCTTATGTACTGTTAAATTAATTCAAATGTAAAATTTTATGTTCAATTATTTATATGGTTATAGTGAAAAATAACAAAGGGCCATAATTCTGTTAATTGGTGCGCAAAAATTTATATGGTATATAGTGAAAAAATCAACAAAGGGCCAAATTCTGTTAAATTTGGTCGCAACAAATTTCTTCCTTTACACCATCTACACTTAAAGCTGTTCATCCCTGGAAGTTTAAGCAAAATCTGCCATCCGGTTTAAGAGGGTTGCGTTCACAATTTCTAATGGTATTAGTGAAAAACTTAACAAAGGGCCATAATTTGTTAAATTTGGTCCCGCAAAATTCCTTCCTTTACTTCCACTCCTTGGTTGTTCATCACTGGAAGTTTAAGCAAAATCGCCACCGGTTTAAGAGGGTTGCTTTCACAATTTTCTATATGGTATATAGTGAAAACTTAAAAAGGGCCAAATTCTGTTAATTTGGCGCCAAAATTCCTTCCTTTACTTCCATCTCACTTAAGGTTGTTCATCACTGGAAGTTTAGCAAAATCTGCCATCCGGTTTAAGAGGAGTTGCTTTCACAAAATTTCTATATGGTATATAGTGAAAAATCACAAAGGGCCATTCTGTTAAATTTGGTCGCCAAATTCCTTCCTTTCTTCCATCACATTAAGGTTGTTCATCACTGGAAGTTTAAGCAAAATCTGCCATCCGGTTTAAGAGGAGTTGCTTTCACAAAATTTCTATATGGTATTAGTGAAAAATCACAAAGGGCCTATTCTGTTAAATTTGGTCGCGAAAATTCCTTCCTTTACTACCATCTACACTTAAGGTTGTTCATCCCTGGAAGTTTAACAAAATCTGCCATCCGGTTTAAGAGGACTTGCGTTCACAGATTGGACGTACGGACGGACGGACAAGCCAATGCACCCCACTTTGTGGGGGCAAATTTACTTTAAAAAGGGCTAAATCTGCCAAAAACAACAGAGTTATGGGATTGTTCTCAGGGTGATGTTGATGGTAGGTATTTTTGAGTTTCAGTCTACCTTTGATATTTGCAGATATTTGAATTTTAAAAACTTTACCAAAAATTAAGAGGGCAATCTGTCAAAAATCAAAACAGGAGGGGTTGTTTTTCAGGTGTAGATGTTGAGGAACATAGTTGTTTCAAGTCATCCTTTGAAGTTCAGGATTTTGCTTTTAAACTTTACAAAAACAGTAAAGGGCTAAATCTGTCAAAAAGGTTTGGGGTTGTTTCTCAGGGGATGGAGAAAGTTTGGTTTCAGTCTCCTTTGGTAGTATTCAAGTATTTGACTTTATAAAACTTTAACCACCCCAGGCCTGCAAGCCTCCTATTCTCCAAAAAGCAAGCAATACTACATTTTCAGTTTTCTTTATTGGCATACATTGGAAAATTTTTCAAAATGTAAACATTTGAACACATAAACATGAGTTCTACAGCAATTCAAAGCAACAGTAATGGCCTGAATATGAATGTGTGGATTGTTATTTTAGCACTGTTTTGCAGTAACCTTCCTCTTCCAGACACTCTAGGTTGGTCAAGTTTTACAAGGACTTGTGCTGCACTCACAAACTTAATTTCCACTACAGTAACTACTACTTAACATAGCATCCAATTAAAAATTTATGTCTAAAATCTTTTTTCAATTATTCTAAACAGGCGTTGTCCTCTTGTTAAACAATGGATTCACAATGCACTCTATTCACACACAAATGCCTTCCTAACTTCAATTTATCTCTTAACATTCATACTTGGCTATATGCTTCTTTAAATACTTTTTAATCACTAAAATATTGTGAAATTAAAGCATAATTTTAACTGCTTCATTATTCTATATAAGAATATAAGTTACACAAACAGCAGCATCCGTTTCAGTACCAGACACAGAAAATTTTGTCCTACACGGATGACACAGGACTTTTTTGTAATGAGTATTACCTTATGGTATTACCACACACTTTTTACATGAAATAAAGTTCTTTAGTCTCCGGTACTTTCAGTTCAATGTGTATAAATGATAAATGCAATAATCAAGCACGTGGAACACCCAACACTATTTTTCTTCAAGTTTCAAAAGGAAATATATTTTTAGATTATAAATTTTCTATCAAATCTAGATCTTATATAGGATAGGAATTCACAGGCATGTTATATAGTTTTATATACATTTCCCTGTCAAATGATCAGTCCATCAATCAACACACTTTCAATATTCATAATACACATTCACAAACAACTAGCACTAATCATCATCTAAATCAACATTTTCAACAACTTCACACATGTACTAGGTTTTGAATACCACAGTAAACAGCAAGTGTAAGTGTACATTATGTAGCCATCTGTCCCTTGGTTCTGTACCTGATCACGTACATGTGAAGAACAATCACACGTTACACTATAAATGCCTCATGCTAAATCTGGCTTAAATATGAAGTATACATTCATGTATATACAATCAACATTGTCTTGTTATTCTCGTCAATTTAACATTGTGTTTATCTCATCAATCAATCTCTTGCCATCCCCCACCCAGTCTACCAGTGAAGCGCCCGTACATACAGTCTTCAGACGGCTCTCATCCTGAAATACCAAGTTTGTTAACAATTCAATAGAATATGTTGTCAAGGCAGTGCACAGAACTGTGGTTTGTTTCCAAGTGAACTTCATTAAAACACTAAAACCAACTTCAATCTTTGTAATTTGACGACATCAGGGCATCATTAATTATTTTTCATAATAGGACCTCATGTGAACTTACAAACAAAATAACAGTACAGATCCTGATCAGAAAAGCTGATAACATGTATAGTCTGTGATAATTACATAGGCTTAAACATGGACCTAAAACATAGTATGGCTGAACACTAACACTATTTTTCAGTAGTAAAACTGTCTTGGAAGGAAGATACATGCCACACACTTCATCTTGACTGGAACATCTTTAAAATGTTTTGCTTCAATTTGCACTACTAAGCAAAAACTTGAGCTTACTGCATGTGATTAATACCCAAAAAAATTTTTTTAAAAAAAAAAAAAAAAAAAAAAAAAAAAAAAAAAAAAAAAAAAAAAAAAAAAAAAAATTTTTTTTTATAAAAAAATAAATAAAAAAAAAAAAAAAATTATTTTTTTTTTAAAAAAAAACCAAAAAAAAAAATAATAAAAAAAAAAAAAAAAAAAAAAAAAAAAAAAAAAAAAAAAAAAAAAAAAAAAAAAAAAAAAATTTTTTTTTTTTTTTTTCCCCCCCCCCCTTTTTTTTTTTATTAATTTAATATATATTTTTTTTTTATTTTTTTTTAAAAAAAAAAAAAAAAAAAAAAAAAAAAAAATATATAATAAAAAAAAAAAAAATTTTTTTTTTTTTTTTTTTTTTTTTTTTTTTTTTTTTTTTTTTTTTTTTTTTTTTTTTTTTTTTTTTTTTTTTTTTTTTTTTTTTTTTTTTTTTAAAAAAAAAAAAAAAAATATTTTTTTTTTTTTTTTTTTTTTTTTTTTTTTTTTTTTTTTTTTTTTTTTTTTTTTTTTTTTTTAAGAAAGCACCTGTACATTACTTGTATACATTTGCAAACAAATATGTAATTTAGTCTTTTATTATAATCTGATGTACAATAACTTACATTATATGTCTCCACTTTAGCTCTCAGTTTAAAGATGTAGGTTTTGAAGTTAGCCTCTTGAAAAACTTGGTCATACTGGGTCTCATTCTATAAAGTAAACAAAGCAAAACAAACATTAGAATAACCCTACTTTAAATTAAAGCATATTGAAAGCAAATTTTGTTTCCACTTCAGCAGGAAGTTGAACATGTCTGTAAAAAAATTACTTAATATCCTGCTAAAAAAACAACTCCATAGTGCTTCATTAGCTTTTTCCTCGCTTCGCATTTTCAAACAAAATAAAGGGGTAAAACCTCTTCATGTAGAGAAAATAATCCTTTCAAAGATTCACAATTGCTTAAGCTTATTGCAGGAAAACTCTTGGTTGATTTTAAACTTGATTAAACATTTGTTTGGGGGAAAATACTGTAATCCTATTTCTATGTTTTCATAGATTAATGTACAAGTTATCTTTAACACATACTGTTTCTTTCATATTGCCGAGATCATCAGCTTTCACTTCCAGTATACATTCTGCAGAATCTTGGAAACATGTTACCCATTGGTTTCCAGTATGGTCAGCCAAATTTACCTGAAAAAAAAAAAAAAACAATAAAAATAATCATTTGCTTCAGTAAATTATAGATACTTACATTATATATGTCTTTGTATAGTTTATGACAGTTTAAGAATTTTAGCCATTTATCTATGTAAAATGTCTAGGATCCTAGGTTTTAAATCAATCATTTGTTTATGCTGAAACACAAAGCCAGTTCTCTCCATGTCTACTGATCACTCTCCTCGAGAAATCACCTACACAACCAAAGAATGTACCTGTAATATTTATGACCATTTCCAGCTCGGCAGACAAAGATTCAACTGATATTGAGTGTTTTAATCAAGGACATCCCATGCCTTCTGACCTGGTATCAAACTCACAGAAGTTATATTTATACATTGATTTAAGGCAGACTATTGCAATACCAGCTACTAGCATTCAACATTTACACCTGTCAATGAAGCACTTACAGATAAAATCATCCTCCATTTATAGTTGGGAAATTCTTTACTGCACTTTTCACATCTGTACATACCATTCCCTTGGTCAACAACTTTCTTATTACAGGATTCTGTTGGACATGCCTAGAAATAACAAAGATAATTTCAAACTTGCAAACTTCCACTTCTGAAGGCAATTCCTGATTTATCAAGTATATTCATTAAACAAGAGGGCCATCATGGCCCTATATCACTCACCTGAATACAAGTCCACTTGCCTAATGGGTGTGGTCAATCTTTACCCAAGAGGCATGATTTGAACAAAGTAAATGGAAGACCACAAGACAATGTTACATACCAATTAGGTTTTCCTATATACGTTTTTGTAAAACAAGTGACCTCCTTGGCGGGGCCAATATTGACCCCAGGGGAATGATTTGAACCAACTTTGAAGAAGTCTACTAGGCAATGCTATATGCTAAATATCTAAGCTCTAGGCCCTGTGGTTTCGGAAATTTGAACAATCTTGGTAAAGGTCCACTAGACAATGCCACATGCTAAATATCTAAGCTCTTGGCCTTGCAATTTTAGAGAAGAAGATTTTTTAAGTTTTTCCTATTTGTTGCCATAGCAACCAGAGTTCTGCATGGAATGGAATTCTTTAAACAACTTTGATAGAGCTTTTGCAAGGATCATCCCTGCACAGTTTCATCAATATTGGCCTAGTGCTTTCAGAGGAGACGTCGTTTGAAGGAATTGGTGGATGGATGGACGGACAGACGCAATGCGATCCTAATAGCTCACTCTGACACTTTGTGCCAGGTGAGCTAAAAATTTCACCAAAATGAGAACCTCTTACTTTTACACAGTTTTAAATAAGGCAGTCTGAAAGACAGCTATAGGTAATGATAGTACAACAGTTAGTTAATAACTTTTGTACAAGCTGCACTAAGATGCTAGTCCTGGGGAATACAAAGGTAACTGTTCAAAGATGGCCGCCTGTTCAAAGCAGGAACATTTATTGTGTATCCAGACAATCTTGCTGGCTGCAAACAGATGGCTGCAGCAACTACATGACAATTCACACAGCTTCAACTTGACTACCCGAGATTAAAAAAACAAAAACATTGGTAATTAGTTTATAACTGACCATGTACATAGAGTTCTCTTTCCTGAGGAAGATGACAGTTCCTTTTGAAGTGAAATAGTCTGGTTTATCACCCTGGCCGATGTTTTCATTCTTTAACTGACCAAATGTCTTCCAGTTTGTACCAGAGCCTACAAAACATATCATACAATCTATTATAACTATCAGTGCCACTATTCTTTAGCAAATCATTTCTCACACTTTACACAGGAAAAGCCTGAAAACTAATTTAGAAACTACTCCCCTTGACCTTCTTGTGCATAGTTCTTAGCATCATTAAGTTCATTTACCACCTTGAAAATCCTGGTCCTGGATTCCTTTCTCTACTTATTAATTGCATTACATAACTAGAGATGGATGTTTTACACTGCTTGAAAGTAAAACCCTTTATAACTAACAGTGACAAAGAGTTTTCTATCACAGTAGTTACAAATCTAATTTCACTCTCTTTAAAGCCTGATTCACACTCCTACCTAAGTTATTACTAAATGCTTTCCTAGCAATCTTTACACTAAAGTTCCATAGTAAAATTTTCACAATTGATCAGTACATCTAAAATTCCACATTGCATTGTCAACTAAATCAGTTCATAATTGATATTTCATAACGGAGTTTAACAGCTTTAATTGAACAATACTCAATACATGTAAAGTGTATTACCAGCAGCTCCTGTGCCACCTTCTGATCTGTATGCCTGGAAGTCTCTGTTCTGACCTTCCCTCTGCCACCAGCCCTTGAGGAGATGTGCCTCCCTCATGTCAGGGTCAACTATCATCTGACTGCTGGACAGTACGGACAGTGACCTACCACCCCAGTCTGACAGACGACAACCTTTACATGCTATAACAGGACTATCATTACCATTGAAGGTTTCTGCCTACAATATACAACATCAGCAGTATAAACATTAAACATCCGTGTTGTCTCTTGTTTGTTTGTTTTGGAAATAAGAAACTTTCACTGAACACTTGGATAAATGGAGCCGCTGTGGCAGGGCATTCGCCTCAGGATCGAAGGGCCCCGGGTTTGATCCCTACCATCACCATGTGGGTAGTGTCCTTAGGCAAGATACAAATAATTCAACATTGCCTCTCTCTTCGAGGTAGATTTCATCTGGAATGAGTCTCAAGAGCGATCAATATAAGTTGTAAGAACTTGTTTCGCAATCGAGAGAAAATAATTTAGTATAAACTAGATTCCTGCACTTTGAAATTAATAAACATTAGAATGTGAAATACACGCCCTTTCTGACTGGTTTACAAACACAAATGAGATACTTACATCAGATCCCCACAGTGTGAGGTTAACAGCCATTCCTGACTGGTCCACTAACTGTACATCTCTTTTGGAAATCTCTTTTTTGCTCTGTTTGCCAGTTACTGTAGATACATCAGCTGCACTTTTCACAACACCAAGAACATCTGAAATTTTAGATGTTCACATTCAAAACTATACACATTTTACTGAAAAAGCAGACTTCAGCCCGGGGCAATATTTCTGCTCTTACTGATTTACATTTTGGTAATGCTTCATGAATGTTGCTTAAATACTTCTGAAAAACAGGGAGACACAGAATTTTTCCACCCTGAATCCCATTATACAGATAAATTAACAATTTTCCCTGATATTTTAGCTAAAAAGACAAGTAAAGATGATGTTTAAGCTACCTTACAGCTACCATTGTAACGATCCTACAAGCTTACCCCCTGTTGCTAGCAAGCAATATACCAGTGTCCATCCAAAATTACAGAATTAATCTACTAACTTTAGAAACTTAATAACATTATTACCAATTATAGAGTTCGGCTGTTTTGCATCCAAACTGTCAATTTTGACGAAATCAAAAGTCATCGTGGGTAAATCTGTCTGTTCATCACACGGTTCAATAATGGTATCATTGTTAAATGTCATCTCGTAGTCATTCTGTACTGATGTATACTGCTTGTTGGCTGTCTTCAACTGGGCTTTAGAAACGTAGTAAACCTACAGAATAACAAGACAGACATTATAGCAGTAACAACAAAAGGTCTTCATTTGAAACTTTCACTTCTTGCCATGCTACACAACTTGCATATCCCACAACCAGACATTAACACTTAAAAGCTCCCTTTAAAATCATCTTTGTACCAAAATTTTCATTTTGTCTTTAAAAGAGCTGGATAAGCAGAACATTGTGTTAATGTGAATATCTGTCATACCAGACAGAGATCACTGCTTCCCCAGAATAACAGTAAACATCTGTATTTCCTAAAGGGTTACTATTAAAGTAGAAATCAGAACAGATTAGAATTTGCCCGACGCATTTATATTTCAAGCAAAGTACCTTGTTAACTTCCAGCATGTTATAGTATTTGTCTACGACATCTGTGAATCCAGTAGCTCTGATCTCTCCGCTTTCGTCAATCAAGTTGACACTGAACAATCTACCTTCACCCCTCGAGTTACTCCATGTACGTATGTTACTCTTCTGTGTTACTCGAGCACGGATACGCCACCTGTTAACAGATAATTAGCATGTGTAACCGACACACTTACTACAAGGAATGTCCATTAAATGCACAGGAAAAACACACAACTACAAGACAGGAGTAATTTTAGCTGTAATATGTATTAGTGAGGAAGAACTTCCTTATCAAGCCCAAAAGGAAAATATAGGAATAACTGTTTTGTAATTTTGATATTTGCGACTGTATATACGGTTTTTAATGGTCGCAAATATTTTTAACGGCGATGGCGGCTGTTAAAACTGTTTTCGACCTTAAAACCGTATATACGGTCGCAAATATAAATATAAATAGTTATCCTTTTTAACGCACCAATGTGTCAAATGCGATAATTAAACGCCCCCTGTTGAAAGTTTGCCTATTATACGTTATTTAATAGTCGCAAATTTAAACGACGTCACCAATCAGAAACGACGTCACATCGGTATTGCGTTAGAATATGCAATGATTTTGTTCCATCCATTGAAGGGAAAGGCCACGAAATACAGAATTAACATAACACCAGGTGTCAATAAAGTGACTTCAATACCAATCAAAATGACAAATAAATGCATTTGGAAAAGATTAGAATAGATTCTTTTGTTATAAATACTCCAACATCAACAAAGGGGCGAGGTTAACGTATCATTGGCGTAATGTTTATTGGCATGACAATCTAAGTGTTTGGAAAATGATTTTCACTCCGAGAGCAAGAACTTAAATATTGCAGGAGTATTATATACATAAGAAATCTTAATATACCTGTTCTGATATGGTGTGAGACTTGTTATACTGTGTATTCTGTTACTGCCAGGTGTACCTGGGGTGCTTGGTTTGATATTGAATGCTGCTTTATTTGGTGGTGGACTCCTGGCACCGTTTACAGCACCTAAAACAAAACACAACTAGATGATACAAACATGTTGATACCACACATGCCAATATTCTCTGACCAAAGGCACAAGGTCCCTTGCCCATTTTGCTATTTAATCTTCCAAATCAATTTCATTTTGAACTGGAGTTATAGTTGTATGATTACTTCAACACGTGTATAAATTTGAATAATCTGACATATTACCTGCAATAATATTTATCTGTTATAAGCGATTTATTTTACCAATTAAGTTCAGTAACATGTACTATCTGTATAACTGGTTCATAAATCAAACAATTACTGCATCTGCTCCGAAAAGCTTATTAAATTATCAACTGTGAAAAGCTTTATAAACATAAGTGTAGCGACACAGACTAATTTTAAACCAACATTATATTGAACTTTAGTCCAACAATGTATCATAGCCTAAAATCTCATACACTTAGATCTGTAGCTTGAAAACTGAAAGTAATAACTCAGGATGGCGAACCATGCTTATTTAACTTCACTGATAGGTAGGTTCTGTTAATCGAGTTTTACTCTGCCAGTAATGACAGAAAGCTTCATCACATTATTTGTTCAATATTCTTTAATCTACCTGCTGCGGGTTTGTTCACTATTGCATTTTTTTGTTCACTAGAGCTAGGTTCTTGTTTAACTGGTGCCTGCTCTGACGTCTGGCCCGGCTTAAATGGTTGTGGGTTACCTAACCTGCTGTTGACCTCGGATCCTTTGGCTACAACCTCAAGCTCCAGCAATATCATCACACGCCTGATACAAACAATTTTACATGTTTAAAGAGTTAAACCATCAATACCTGTCTCAACACAGTATGCTCGATGATTCAAAACATTTTAGATGTAAATCTTTTTCATTCTTTTCGTGAAAAATCTGAAAGTACTAATCAGTCGCAGTGAGTGGTATGGAAGAGATTATCTGCGATAATAGATACACTTACGTACAAACTTTAACAAAATAGTCTTAAGTTGTAAAAAATGCTATTCTTTTTACTGATCAAGGTTTATACAATCAATCTGTTTGATACCCATGAAGACTTTTTACGTAAAAAATCATTAACATTAGTTATTACTGAGATATGTATTAACATTAGCTTCAATTTGTGGTTTGAATTAGAATTAGTCGTTTCAGATTTGCCAAATTCCTTTCTCATGTCATATCTTATATATCAGGTGAACTAGGTAATAATACAGCTGATCCATCAGCACTTACCTGTCTCCTTGCAGGGTATTACAGATGTACTGCTTTACTCTGACCACACAAAGGTTGTCCATCTCTCCTGTCTGCATCATCTCATTCAACTGTGTTGCTAACATCACATCTAAAATGAACGCACAAACCTTTTTGCAATGATATTTGATACACAGAATTCTCTAAACCTTGCACGATAACAAAGTTTATTTCTCGTTCTATTATTGTTATTTTCATCAGCTGATGTAATAGCAAGACGTGTTTGCACTGTTTACATTAAATATATGTTAGATCACATTCAAATATTTATCAACTTTATATTTCCTTACAAAACAGAATTGTAACCCATGTCACTATACTGGTTTAGCAAAAAAAGGGCACACAAACACACTATACATACGAGAGTAGCTGTTTTTTCCATCTGACAAAAGTAGTCTGTATCTATCACTTCCTGATCCAGATGATATCAACTTGCTGCTCTACAAGTTTAAAGACATTTCACACATTATTATGTTAAGCTCTTGTTAAATGCTTACTCAATAGGTCTCACATCAGAATTGTTAGAAAAGGCATACATACTACTAATCTTGAAATAATCAATAAACACAAGAAAATGATTAATTTGTTACTGTACAATATCACAAAGAAATAATAAACAAGAGCTGTCCCTCCCAAGTGACGAATGCCCCCGAAAGAGGTGCCTCACAGTCTGTGTCCTCTCCATGTGCTCAATAAATGTTCTAGTAATTTTAAAATCCTTCCATGCATGACAGAGTAACCATGCATACAGTATTCCATTACTTTAAACACTAAGTGTGACCTTGACCTTTGAGGTAGGGGACTTGGGTCTTGCATCGACACATCCGCTTGATGTGCTAGACATTTGTGCACAGTTATTTTAAAATCCTTCACAGCATAATAAAGTTATAGTCCGGACACAAATGTATGCATATATACAGGATTCCATTACCTATAAACTCTAAGTGTGACCTTGACCTTTGTGGTAGGGATGTGGGTCATGCACGCGACACGTCGTCTTGATGTGCTAGACTTTGTGCCAAGTTATTTTAAAATCCTTCAAGGCTGACAAAGTTACAGTCCAGACCGAATGTGTGCATATATGCTTATATAGAGGAATCCATTACCTTCAAACTCTAAGTATGACCTTGACCTTTGAGCTAGGGACGTGGGTCTTGCACGCGACACGTCGTCTTGATGTGCTAGACATTTGTGCCAAGTTATTTTAAAATCCTTCAATGCATGACAAAGTTACAGTCCGGACACGAATGTGTGCATATATAGAGGATTCCATAACCTTCATACTCCAAGTGTGACCTTCACCTTTGAGGTAGGGATGTGGGTCTTGCACGCGACACGTCGTCTTGATGTGCTAGACTGTGTGCCAAGTTTTTTAAAATCCTTCAATGCATGACAAAGTTACAGTCCGGACACGAATTTGTAAGTGGGGACGCACGGACGGACGGACAGACGGTGCGATTTTAATATGCCACCCTTCGGGGGCATAAAAAAAGTTTCCATGTTCTAAGTTTACTGTGAGTCAGATAACTACCTAAATCAAAGCAATATTATTAGAGCCAGGAGACGTTCAGAAAAACTTGTACGGAGGAGTAACCGGCAACTTAACCTCTATTACAAAATAAGCAAGTATTTTTCAACAACTGCAGCAAACTGTTAATGTAACATTGTAATTGTTGCACTACTTACAATAATCTGGAAAAGTGGACTGTCACACTCATTTCCACTGACAATTGCCTGCAAAGAAAAAAAGTGAACTACAGCAACAAATAAAAAACATTTCCTAAACAACAAATTCGTGCTCACTTGTCTCACAACAGTTGCTGTCAATTATCGGCTTCAACTACTGTGTCCATATATGTATCAATATAAATAATTTGTTCTGTCAATGGGTATCACTCGGCTTTTGTCGTTGAACTGTATACAACTTTTGTTTAAATTAGTAAGAAATCAAACAGGAAAAAATAAAAGAAAACAAGTGTAAGATAAATTTCAAACTTTTAAATGAATTCAATTTTTACGCATTTCGTGTTTAAACAATCAAGTTAAGAATTCAATTTCTAAGCATTTTAAATGTTTAAAGAGCTACGTATACATCAACCTAAGCTAACAAAGAAAGCTACGATAAACACAAAGATTACCCTGTATGAAGAAATGAGAGGCACCTGATAATCTAATGGTTAAATGACAGGCTGTTATAACTGAATGCACGCTCCTTGTGCACAAGGCAGGCAAGTTAATAAACAGTAGAGATTTTCAAATCAGTCATTTATCCGACTATTGTTGTGTTTGTAAAAATAAAAGTAGAAGCTAGCGCCTAACTCCCAGTACAAGAAATGGCTGTATGATTTCTAAGGATGTTGATTTTTCATTGTAGCATGGAACATCCATATCTCAATCTACTTAATTTTAACCCACTCATGAATAAAAGAAATAGACGCTCAAATGTCAAGAGAACCTAGTATATGTAGATGCAAGCATGATGTCGTCCAAGACGCATGTTACGAGTTTTAGATAGGTCCCAAAATGTAAACCCCCTGTGGGCGAATATTTTTCATTCATTTCTGTGATTATTGTCACCAGCCTCTTGTCATCTGACAACTGAGCAGTACTCCAAGACAGTGGTTTAAAAGGCCTATTGATGTATCAATGATTACCTCAATTGCACCTTCTGTCAGACTGAACGTCATCTTCTGTGTCTTTTGTTCTGATTAAACACTACGCAAAATCTTTCTTATTTCGCGGAAAAATGCAGATCCCGCGATATTTGTAACTTTAATACGCATGCGTGAAATGTATCTACTTACGAATAACGGTAATAAAACAGAAAACGTTCACCAGTGCATGAGTCGGAGGTTGTGTGCTCTCACCTGTATAAACTTTTTCAACGTCGGTATTACATTTACTAAAAATTGTTTACCGACAAAAAGTATGCACACATATAACAAATAATAAAGAGGTGCAATATTTAGTTTATACTAATTTATTCATTCTCGATTGCGAAACAAGTTCTTACAACTTATATTAATCGCTCTCGAGACTCATTCCAGATGAGATCAACCTCGAAGAGAGAGAGAGAGGCAATGTGGAATTATTTGTGTCTTGCCTAAGGACACTACCGACATGGCGATGGTGAGTAGGGATCGAACCCGGTGCAAAATAAAATAGCAACATTTAAACTAAGAACATAAAACCGGATAAAACAGATAAAACATAAGTAATGATATAGCAATTCTCGAACATTAGTCAAAGAGGATTAAAACTGTAAAGCAATACTCGTGTTTTCTTGATAACCTCTATCTATCTCTGGATACTGCCAACCCCTCTCGCGAGTGATATAGGCAGGACTAAAGTGCAGGTCGGATATGTGAATATATAGAGTGAGACAATAAAAAAACTTGACAGTAAGCTTTGTCAGATAAAAGTGAGACTTAGAAGAGAGTATCCAGACAAAGGTATAAAGTGTTAGCATATAATTGAGAACAATAATAAAACTAAAAGATAAAAAACATTGATCACCTGACTTATACTGAACATTTACCCCAGCCTGCTTGAACTGGCCAAGGTCAGGTAGAGTAGGGCCAAGGTCAGGTAGAGTAGCAATGTTACATGAGAGTTGGTTCCAAAGGGTGATACTGTGTGGAAAAAAATGAGTGACATAAAAAAACCTCGTCATATTGCATTCGCTAGCGTTTCTTTGCAACAACAGTTTACTTTTTCATGAAATATAATATATAGACCTATAGCATATACATTTCAAGCTTAAAGTTTGCTATACGTACGAACAGTTTTTGCATTGAAATATACATGTATATAGATATTTATGGTAAAGCTTAAGTGTGTGATGACAAAGCCATACTTTTTTCTTTTTTTTTCACAAATAAGTGAAATCGTTATTTTCATATTGCAGATATCGAGCCAATATAAGAAAATCTTGCTTTTTAGAAAAATAAAATGAGAGTATTTGACTTGACAAACAGTAAAGGCAGTGCGAAGTAATGATTGTGTCTCCTGTCACAACATTTCTAGATTTTTATGTCAAAAATTTTCGACCTTTGGTAATTTGTGATTGTACACGGATTTTTATACCCTCAACTATTAAAAAGAGAGGATGTAATCTGTTAAATTGTGACAATGTGAAACAAGTGATTGAATTTATTCTTTACCTGTTTGTCAAGTTGTTATATCAGTTGTCAATTATTAGAAAAATATATAACTCGTATACCTCCTCTAAAACGATGTATTTTATCATTTATTACAATGAGGCATGTTGATGATGTGCGCAACGCTTGTTTCAACGGCTAAGCTGTATGCACTTTTCAGCTTTAGATCTGTTTTTGCGGCACACATTTATGTAAAACTTTATAATTTACCAACACATATAAATAAGTAGCATGTTAAATTGATACCATTCCAGGTAAATCCGATAAATGATTGATTTGAAATCTCTAAACAATCAAGCTTCATAATGTTAAGCAGTGTTCCAGCTGACACAAACTAGAAGGGTGCAGCACCCTGCCTCTGTTATTGTGCATACTTTCCCTTTCCCTGGAATCCCGCAGTGCACTTTTTGACAGGCCCTATACATCTTATGTGAATGGCCATATTTCTTGCTATTTGAATGTTTAAATAAACTTGGTTCTTTTCTATAAGGCGTCAGTAGTTTAATAGGAGTTTATAAATGCCTAAAAGCTAGTAAATCAGTATTGGAAATGTAAATCTAATTAAAATACTTTAGTATAGAGCATCTGAACATGCAACTTTCATCAGTCTTGCGCGCTCTCAAGTGCCATTTCCAACAGCACCCTGTCTTTTTAAAATGCTAGCTGGAACACTGTTTAGGATAGTAAAATGCAAAAATTATTACGTTCAGGTAGGAACGGTCTATACGGTTAGAGAATATTCCTGGTTCAGGTTGATGTTCAATTCAAACAGTTTGAACTTTACCAGCTAACGGATTTGTTGCGTACATTCACTTACTTGAGTTTTTTATAAAGGCCACATGGCTAGCCTCGGTCACTAAAACTTGTATTGATGATAAATTTCAGCAAGTGAGTGGATGAACTATGAAGACAGAGACTTAGTTGAAATATGCTGAATGTAAGAGATAAAACCATAAGGAGTGCAAATGGGAGGGACAATGAGACGCGATAGCAGATAACGGTCATATCCATGTTGATGTGTTTTGATGTGGAAAACTAAGTGGCGAGATCGGTGGGTGTTTTAGAAAAAAATGTCGTCTGCAACAATAACGAAGTTTTATTAGATCTACTTTCGAAAAAATACTTGCGTGTTGGACTTCACACGAGTAATTATAAATGCCTATCCAGTAAGAGTAAGGTATTTCCAAAGATTGACTCGCAAAAATGCTTAAACATGAGACTACATGCATAGAAATCTAGTACGTCCCCGTTCCCGAAGATCAGTATTGCAACCTCGAACACGTTGGAATGGTTTGGATGATCTGTATAAAGAAACATACAGCACAGATGGTTTGTCTGGCGTGGCATAGACCAATCATAAGTAGTCGTAAAATGAAGTGAAAGCCTTATCAGTTGTGAGAAGCTTATCTGGAATTAAGAACATGTACAAATGACATCGTTGTTTAACTTACGATGAATTCTGTGCACGTGCCGAACTGAAGTCATGGAAAATTTCTGTGCGACATATTTACAGACTTATAAGAAACTGGATTTGAAAAAAAAAATGTTGGAGATTTACGACAAAAGAAGGCAGACAAGGTCATGATGATAGTGATCGATACAAAGTTCCTTCTAGCGAAATCTTGGACACAAAGTAATGCAGAAAAGGTTGTGACAATTATTAATATAGGTTGTGCTTACACATGGACATTTACATATAGTTGGTTTACTTGTCAATATCTGACGGTAAAAGAAACATTTTAAAGTGACAATAGCAATTAAACAATGGTCAGATCTATCTACATCAGGCATCTAGAACAATGGAAAATTGTGATCACAGCTATTGCCATGGCAAGACCTGGGTTTTGAAGGTCTTCATGTGTACCAAATATTTGGCTTAAAGCGATGACTTGGTGTACGTTTTCAATAACAAATAAAACTCGTCATATTATTGGATACTAGTGAACAGACAATGTCAGGTGTTAACTAGAACTGGCGTCACAGAACTTCATTTTCTCAGGGTCAGTCTATTGTAATATACGGACCCAGATTTTGTTGAATTTAAGAGCCTTTTTTTCAAATACAATGTATGACCGAGCAGGCCTTTTTCTTCTAATATAAGTTTTTTCATGAAATAAGCTTCAAGTTAATGGCTTTTGAGTGGCTAGAACTGAAATGGCTACTTATTGGCATGAAGAGAGATGGAATTTGATTGGCTAGAAGTCAGATTATTTTCAAAACTCATAAATTGGAAGCAAGATTGGTGTCACAGACCAATTTGTTTAAATTTTTGGCCATTATCAAGGCAAAAATATAAAGAAAGACGTTGCTTTAATGAGTGATGATTTTATTGGTTTTAGTACAGCAACAATCACACAGTATAATGACATCAATAACAAATATTAGCACATGATCATTATTCACCAGCCATATTGGATTTTGTGTAAGCACTATGTGAGAATGCATTTTCAAAACTTTGGTAGCAACACATTTTGATTGTCTCCTATCGGAAGCATAATGTAGTCACAGTTACAAAGGTAACAATTAGATGTCCACCATCATCTACCATGACCCAATTAAGGCAATCATGGCATCAGTTTTAATACCAAACTTTACACCATGTCCCTTCTTACTTTCTAGAACAAACAGCGGTGGCATTATTCTATTTTATGATCAAAGTGGTGTTAATTCTATAGTAACAGACTGACAAACACTTGTTCTAAACTAGAGAAAGACAGCAAGGACGACCATATTATCACAGTCTGAAATGGTTAAATAGCAACATTTTCCCCCCATAGATTTGGTTTCATGTAACTAATAGTTTAAAGCAAAGCAACAACAATCTACAAATTAACAAATACAATGGTTTATATTGTAATATAGCACTTTTTTCCGACTAAATGATATACATGTACATCATCATATACAAAGAAAATAAATCCCCTCATTCTATCACAGAAAGTGTTTCCAAAATATACTACCTTAACTGGACAAAAAAAAAAGAAGCACATTCTTTGAACACTAATCTAACATGCCTTAGTATTGTTTGTCTTGTGAAATTGAATCATGCAACTGTCAAAGTACATTGCTTTGAGCAGAACATATCTACCACCAAGGATAATTACAATGTAACTTATGATGTTTCTAATACAATGTAGTAAATAATGAATTACTGCTTATCAAATATACCTGTAAATAATCAATTCTATAATTTCAAAATTGTTAAGATTATAAAGGAAACTTCAGTACCAAAGTTGAGAAAATGTACTTAAATCATATCAGATTTAACAAATTATTTCTTTAAAGCTCCCTTTCAATCCAAATAACCCTCCCTTACCATTTGATCCCCTCCAAACCTTTTGTTTCCACTCTTGTAAAATTCCTCAATCACCCCTTTAGCACATTGACAACTCCCCTCAAAAATAACTGTCTCTACTTTCTACCATCATTCTTTAAGTAACCGTGTCCACATTTTCTTCCAATGTCTGCTACCTTCCTGTTCTACATTTCCCACTGACCCACTTTCAGCAGGAAGCTATGAAACTTCACTGACCTACTTTCAGCAGGAAGCTAGCAAACTCACTGACCAATTTTCAGCAGGAAGCTAGCAAACTCACTGACCTACTTTCAGCTATGAAACTTCACAATGGTAAACACAAAATACTAATACTTGTAGTGCATGGAATGTTACATTATTGTTTTGTTTTAGTTAAAATACACAATGAGTACAGATGTCTATTTTGTGATATTTTGCAACATTATATTTAATAGAGGGCATGAATATACCAAAGCTTTATAAAATACCATGTATTTAATCCACTTATTTCTAAGCCTCTAAGATTACATTTGAACAGTTTTCACATCATGTACAGTGCATTAACTCCTCACAGGTTTTACATTCAGACAGGAAAACCTTGAGAGAGAATGCACATATTGAGCTAATTTTTACCCTCAATCACTACATGAAGTCTAGACTGGAAAGTACTCGTTCTATTGAAATTTCATATACATGTTTGTATTATGTAACAAACATGCACGTATGCCAAAATCAGGTATCTCATGTGAAAAAGGCATGTGTACTGACTGAGCACTAAGGCAATAGAACAGGAATTCTAATTAAAATCTCTACAAAATGAATTCTTGTCAACATAAATATCAAACCTATTTTACAAATTAGATTGTATATAACAATCACAAAACCCTAGGTTACTGGGTATAAAACCCATAAATTATAATGACCATGACATTTAAACAATCTTGGCAGTGAGGCAACAATACGAAATTCATGAAAAGTGATATCTGAGTAGAAATCAATTTTACATTTGTAGAAATTTTGTGTTATCAAAGATACAGATCATGTAGAAAGTCATCACAAATTGAGATCTTCTCAACACTATTTGACCTCAGATTCAACTCAACAGTGCGCTAGTCCAAACTTAAACAACCTTTTTTTCCCCTGTGGTTTTCTTGAATCTGAATTACTCAAAAACCAAATGACATCATAGATTTGAAATTTAAAAGTTCTAAAAATGTACTGAGCATACAAACAATTATGACTTCTGTTTCTTTCTTTACCCCAAAACCCGACAAAAATGACATTTAATTATATATTTAATCACCAATTAACTGTCAATTAAATCACCAATTAACTAAATGCTATGCAAGTACATGTGATATTTAAAAGGAGATTTCCACCTCGCTCAGTATTTACTTTCCTCAATATGGATTTTTAACATGAAATAAATAATCTCTTCATTAGTCATTAAATATTAATATTAGATTATAATAATTTACTAAATTTAGTTTTTTACTCTCTTAGATTGCACATCATTTTGAGTTAGAAAAATACCAATTAATGCAAAGATATACTATAAAAAAAAATTTTGGTGAAGTTTTGATTTTCACTAATTTTTCTAAATGAGGATCAAACTCCCTAAAAAGGAAACAATGTTTATATATATATAATAGTGCTCGCCTGCGAAATCAAAAATTTCATTAATAAATAGAAAATTGGAAAGTCGCAAAATAAACAACTTGCGAATATGAAGACTTTTACAGTTACAAATATTACCATGTTTAGAGCAAGAAAACACCACATGTACTTGATTTGAATAAACTCCAAATATCTCTGGAATTATATGACACTGTATACAAAAAGACCATGCCAAAATTGGTTCTATAGATTTTGTATATTAAAAAAATACTTAAAGCTTAAAAAGAACTTCTTTCAATGTTCTCATTTATAACCCTCTTAAAGCGACTGCCCTCCAGATGGACAAGTTACGCTAAAAAAAGAAATTAATCAGAAAACATTGTCATACTGTATCAGGGGCTTGTATTATGAAACGAGACAGGTTTTCTAACAAAAGAAACAATTAAAATGTTTTGTTTGCTTACTTTTATTGTAGAAAATCACCCCGTGACAAGGGGTGGGCTCGTACATATTTTTAATCGCATCAACAGGACTCCGTAGCTGCAGGTTAAGCCGCTGTAAATTTTTGTGGTAGACCGAGTAAAACGGCTCGGAATTTTTCTGCCTTTTTTTTGCTCTACACAAAGAAAACATTTTTCCAAAAATCTCGCTTTTAAAGTCACTGGGACACACTTTTATAATTTTTTCATTAACTCTATCACTTGTATCACTATAATTTTATATGATTATGTTTAATTTCATTTCAGGAAATGCTCTGTGATAATAATATAAAGTCAGATCTGTGACCCTACAAATAAATACCACCAATATGTATATTGATAACTAAGGAAGTGCACTATCAAATTTAAGTAGGAACACCTGTGAATGAAGACCAGCTTTTAACTAAGACCAGCTTTTAAATCACCCAAAGGTGGTTTTTGCTCACAGATTGGAGTGTACATGCATACCCTCGCCCTTAAATAGAGAACCAACTTTTGTTCATGGTCTTAAAATTTATGGAAATCTCCCAAGAAGTCTAATATGCTAACACTGACTTTAAAACTTTCCCCATGGTAGGCTACATGTTAAATGGAAAACTAGCAAAATTTTAAGACTTAATTATTTGTGAGCTGGATTTTACATGACGTATTTACATGTACCTATTCAAAATTGTTTTCACACAGCATTTAAGTATTAAATTTCAATTTAAGATATTCTATTATGACTTCTTGACTATATAACATACCAGCAATAGGTAAAATGGCAATTTCTTCACCTCACCTCAGTTCACAATAAAAAAACGTTTTATAACAGAAATTTGGATTTGGCTTCTAAGAAATATCTCTTTTAATTTCCTGTGACTTTTCTAAATATTAATGTTATTTTACTGCACACTTAGTATCGAAACAAAGGTTGAATTCTGAAGTTATATCTACTAAGCTTGAGGTGTCAATGAACACATAGCCTAGCATTTTTTTTAGTGACAATGTTTAGAACATTAAGGCACTGACATTTGCCCTCTTCCTCTCTGTCTATCTGTCGGAAGAATCCTATACACATTGCTGCATAGTGTGACAGTCCCATTACAAATTGTCTAAATTAGTTTTCAAATCCGCCTAAACTTTCACCAAATTGTACTTTCTGTCCCGGTTTGACATTAAATTGGAAATTGCTTGGAGCTTCGAACAGCAGAACAATGGTTGAGCCAAGATTGAATTCTCCCAACATCTGCCCCTTGCTGACACTGATGTTCTCGGAGCTTCCCGGACTGCCGAAGGGTCGGTCATGATAAATATGGTTTGGATGTGAGGCCCCTGTGTTTGTCTCCAAGTTCTGAAAAAAAGAAAGCTTTCATGAAGAGAAAAAAATGACACATCAATTCTACACTTCCTCATGTTCAGTAAGTAGAGAATTATAAACTTTCATCATTACCAATGAGTGCATTAATTTTGCTATCTAGGTCAGACAGGATGACAATATATCATTTAAATTAATAATTTCCTGTGATTTTATGTGAATTAATTTATGCGTATACAGTAAGTAAATGTGGGATGATGCTATGAAATACATCAGTCATTTCCAGCAAAGGAATCTGTTATCTTCAGTATTATTTAATCAGTCATTTCCAGTGAATTTATGAGTTATCTCAGGCAAATAGGACAATAATTATTATTGTGTATTATAAATTTCTATCACATCCAGTGATAATGTGGTTGTGTTATAATGGTCAAAAGTATAGATCTGCAAGATCAGTTTTACCTCATCAAAGTATATCTTGATAGATCCTACATTTGTAGCTCCTACAGCAGTGTATGAAAAGTAACCATGTTCCCAGGTTCCTGCGTAAACTGCACGTTCATTCATGTTAAACAATCCTTGGACCCACCTCGCTACACCTGGGTTTACACTGAGAAGCTCACCTGAAATCAAAGCAGTATCCATTTAGACTGTAAGACCTTCCACTACTTTAATACAAAATCGTTTGCTGTGATAAGTTTGCTCTGCTCCTGATCTGTGTGGAGACAAAACTAAGGATGAGAACTGTTTAAGCTAAAACACTTCTTCCAGGGAAACCAAACTTTTATCTGTTAGTAACATGCAATCATCTGTGTTTATGATTTATAACACAAATGCATATTTAATGTAAAACATTCTACATCCTGATAACTTTGACACAACAGCCTTGAAGGTGATCCCTCGAAATATCTAGATCTAATTAAACTGATTAGTACAGAGTGAGCTTACCTGGGAAATGTCTGCGGTGGGAGATTTTCCAGTCACTGGGTGAATGAAATCTGTGGTAGTCTCCGGGAGCCAGGTATATAATACAATTATACAGGTCGTATCCTGGCTTGATTGCCATCTTTTCCTGGTACTCACAGTCCCTGAGTGGTTTAGTTCTCTCTTCATCACCAGGCTGGGGACCAAGAAAACCTTGAATGGTATAATTAACTCCCTTGACTTGTTCTACAATTCCTTCTTCAACTTTTCCAAAGTGGAGGACTCTACCATCTGCTGGACTGGTCTGTAAACAAAATGAACATAATGTAAATAAATAGCTCATCAACAGATTTGTTTGACTCCTCATATTAAATGCAACACTGAGTCTTTTTCTGCCTTCTACTCTTTGTGTTAGAGTCCTCTGTAAGTACCATGTTATTACAATGAATTTTAACTAACCAGCTATGGCTGCAGATCACATCCCTGAGCTCAAAGTCTCAGGAGCACTTTGGATGTAATATTGCGAGTAGCTCTTATATAACCAAGAAAGATGTATTACCAGTGAATCTGACTTTAATTTAAAATTGTGCACAAAAAAATTCTTAATGTTGCCTTTTGCATCAAGACTTTCAAGAGTACTTGGTATATAAAATGTGCAGTATTTTTCCAATGATATTGCAAAAACTGGAAACACTTTTTAGTTAAAAAGCGAAAAAATATGAAAGAAAGGTAATGTATATATACCTCAACACTGTTTTCAAATAAATAGAACGCAGTTCTACAATACACATTTGTATTCATAAATTAACATTTTATATATTAGGAGAATTTGAAGTGCTCCTGAGACTTTAAAACTGACAGGACTATTTTAAGGCAAATTGTTGCTACATGTATATACAGGTGACCACTGTATGTTCAACTATAACTCACAGTTACAATCCTGAACATCCAGTTGTGTTAATGCCGAGTCAAATACCCCAAGAAACTCTATTTTTACTTTTAGACTACAGATTCCCTGAACCCGGCTCTACAGTTTAGATCTTTCTTTATCTATAGACATCATTAATGACATGTTCTTTTCCCCAACCTATCTGCATATAACAGATGTGACTTATCAGTAGGATGACCTTGAAAGAGTTGTCACTAGACAGTCACTGTAAACTTTTCCTGCCCTCTGATGATTTTTCATTTTCAAAATTTTCCATCCCAGAGATCAGCTGATGTGACCATGGGTTGCTATATATATACCACATTAAAGTAGACTAACGGTACTATCTTTCAGGTTTATCAGGACTTCCGACTGACTTTAGGCTGACCTCGTGACTTTGTCCTGTATTTGCTTTTTTTAAGGAATGAAAAAGACATTGTGGATTCTGCTGTGATTATTCAAACATGGAAAGATCATGAAAGCACAGGATGCACAAGATTTAGTTCATGGATTTTACTTAATTAAAAATTCATCCGACACTGACTGTGCCTGGTCCAATTAGCTGCAAAACTTAACTCAATTGACTTGAGCTGTAGTCATATAACAGACAAAGTTTTCTTCAGTATTAGAAACAAGTTTGAAATAAAAGTAAATGCCAAATATTGTTTTCTTGTCTGTTTTTTTGTGATCACTTTTATATGAGATTTGAGTGCAGCAGTGGTCTTTGTAAGAGAACAAAAAGGAAATTACATTAAAGTATTGGCTGAAGTTTGTAATTAGTTTGGCTGTCCAGTACATTGAACAGTATTATGCCAAAGTACATGTACCGATATCTTAAAATGAAATAACTGTTTGGGTGTGTTACTTATCAAGAATCAAAATTCAAGTAAATTTGACATTACACGTAACTGTCTCCTTTAGTAGAGGAGTGAGTGTAGCAGTTTCTACATTACTTAAAGCTAGACTGCTAAGAGCAATTATTTGCCAGTAGAATCTATCAGTCTTTCACCACTAACAACTGAACTGCATGACCAGTGAGACAGGTACATGTAATGTTACATAAAGTAACTTACAACTGGGGCTTCTGGGTCCACGATTCGCGCATTTGGTTTCAGCTCACGACGGAAAAACTCATTCAAATTCTTATAGTTTTTCAGGTTATCGTCCATCGCCTCATGGAGCTGAACTCCGAACATCCACACATACAGACCGAGAAGAGGCTGTCGTAGGCTCACAGGCAGATCCCAGTTCGTCATCTTACCCCATACACGAGACATCGGCTTTAATGGCATCTTACGGTACAGCGTCACCTGAAGAAAGAGTTATAACATTTAATACAGATTGGAGGCACTTAAACCTTGGTATATTGGACTGAAATGCAGAAAATTTTCTTCACTTCTTCATTAGTAAAAGAAAAACTTAGTTCTTCACAAACATAATGACATTGTCACATAGTAAAATGCTCCGACTTTAATAAAAGAAAATCCAATATTAAAGTCTATCTGTACAGCACACAAGCGACTAAATAAAAACCTTAACTCTAGTGAAGTCTGAGTCTGTCATCACTGGGTGAAACTTGGTGCTACAGTTACCAGGACTTAACATTCTACAAAATATTTATCTGGTTATAAGTGACAGTACAATTGGGCACAAACTGGTAAATTGATCAATCAATGTGATAATTAACACATATTCAATAGCTTAATAAAGTACTGAATACAAATAAAAGACTCAGATGGGAGACAAACTCTGAAAATAAGATACAATATACCCACAACAGCAAGTGAATACTGTCTTTGAAATTTTATTTCATTCCTGACATGGTCAAAGAACCACTGTAGACCAGTGAGGCACTAACTGCACTCTGATGGGGTTTTTATGTGTTTGTCAAGGATTTTACCCTTGTGTTTTCAAAGGGAAACAACTCAGTCACACAATGAAATTTAATTAACTCCTTTTTAAATCCCATGCAACTTGTGCAGTTGGAAGACACAATACACAGTATTCTCTTGTTAGAGGACATTTACTGCCTACAAGTACCCAGAATCAAAATAATATGAGACTGTAATCCATGAAAACAACTGTAAAGATACAGTAAGCATCTCTAACATATTACTTTTAGAAAGCAAGAAAAGGTAGTCTTTGATAAATATAGCTACATTTGTAGATTCTTCTACGTGCTTCAATTTAATATTTTTGGTATGACTTTTCTGGTTTGTTGAAAAACGCCAATAAACCTAATTCATCAGTTTCAATTATTCATTTTCAACAATTAAATATTTGCGTAAATAAGTCAGATGATGTTTTCTCATTGGTCAGTGGTATGTCATTGAAGCTGCTGATTGGCTAGACTTGGTTGCTGACTTCTGGAAGGTATACCATCGTGTATAGCAGTCTTCTTGCACAGCTGTCAAGAACTTGAACTCCGTACAGAGGACATGGTGCTGCAAGGAGTGATTGGTTGCCACTGGTCGGGGATGCGAAGCCACATAGAAGTCGCAGATGCCAGGAGGAAGCTTTTGACTATTTTTCATTTAAAACATACACCAACCTATACATTTATAGTTCATGTTCAGCCTTTGAAGAATTTCGCTCTGCATTCACTTTAAGAGAGCGTTCACAACACTCAACTTGACAAGCAAGACAAAACCAGCATTGGTATCATTTGTGCAAAGTATTTTAAGTGTATAAAAAGATATGAATTATCGCAACACGTAACTATGATTATCAATGCATAACAACACTAGAACAGCTGATTGTAGCTGTCCTTGGGGGCTTTCTACTGAAGAGAAAGACAGAATGTTTGCAAATAATCAGAATCTAGCTTTTAGACATCTTCTGTTTACACAGTTTTTTTTTCCATTTTGAGATCGTTCATTGTGTGTGTGAATGTGATTGGGACCTAACATCTGTGTGACATGCACGCCCGTTGCACAAGACTTGACAAGTATGTTCTTGCTGTGCATTTCCTTTTCCGCTGCTTTCACTTAATGCAAAACAACAGAAGTTAGCGTATCATTGCCAATGTTTCATTACCATGCATACTTTCTTATTTCATTCTAAAATATAATTAAAAATCTGTTTAATATACACCCAAATATACACCCAAATATACACCCAAACCTGTTTTATTGAGTGCATACAGTTTAATGTACAGAAGAAATCTATCTTTATTCATAAATATATCAACTCGAGTATGTTAAAATGAAGCAATAGGTAGTAACTACAGCAAATGTACCACATACATAGCTTATTTACATGATACAGCTCTTTAACATGACAGTTCAGCATGTGAGATGAAATTTGGTGTCATATAAGTTCTTAAAACATGAGAAATGTTTAGAAAGTTTAAAGGAAATAAGTTATGCTCAACCATTTCTTTCATTAGTGCATGCAAACACAAATTTATCACATGAAATTGTTGGAAAATCATTTTATGACCCGGTGGGTCAAAAAAGATTTTGTCATTTTTCAACTATGTTCAATAGGAATAAAACTGTTGTATTTATTTATGTTATTTAGCTTGTTTTTTAATGATACTAAACCATTGGTGAATGTATTACATTAAATTGCGATTATCATATTGAAGGGTGTTATCACTTTAAGAGTCAAAATTGCCATATTGAACCATGGTCAAGAATGAAGCGAAACCAAAACACAGTAGATGCATCAAAAACATGAACAAAAAATATGCCTCCCTTCGGGGGCATAAAAAAAAATTATCGAAATATTTCTCTGATTGACAGGCATAAATGAAAATATGTAAAAGAAAGATGGTGCGGTGCATCTTTAATTTTTGACAAGGATGTTGACTGATTTATTTTATATTCAAAGGGACTGAAACTATTATACAGACTCATAATGTTTGGTTATATTAACCATATGACAAAGTTCATTATTCTACGAGTGTTTATCATTTATTTATATCATTAAGATTTTGATGGTCACTCTGAGCAACAGTATCACTTTACATGCTTTAAAAGCACTGGCGATTTGGAAGTTAACAAGGTTTAAAGAATAAACTTATATCGGACCAACTTACCCTCAACACTATGCATTTATCCTTCTGTTTAATACTGTTTCATAATTTATAAGTAAACATAATATGAATTTGTCTTGAATTCTACTAGTTTCGATGTTGGGAGGAGGGTAGGATTCAATTCAAGTTTCTTTTATATAGCAATGACAAAGTGAATCTGTCACCTTTGAGTTAAAGGCAATTGATATCTAATTAACAAATTACAACCATGTTTTGTGAAGACTGAATAGATTTTCTAACCAATTAAAAGAGTAAATAGCTCTAAATTTGCAGTCAAACTTCTGTACTGTAAGATACGATATGGCTTGATATTGACCAAGAATAACCATTGAGCAATTACTCTCGTTACTTGGGTAAAATATTGACTCTAGCATAGTGCCATAACTTGACCTCTATATCCCGAACATATTTTGAAGGAATGCTGAGAGTCAAAGGTGATCTGACAATACATTTGAGTACAACCTGTCAACAAATGGTTTCAATCATCGCCAGCTAAACATTTATTTGTGTGTGTTGCATACCTCAGGTTTGAAAAGTTAGAGTGACTTTGATGAATAGTTGTGACGATCCCATGTGTCATCCAAGCTTTGGTCTTGCCTTAGGGCTTGTTAGCAGGTCTTAAAATCTGAAATATTTTGTTGCGTTTGCAAACTATCCCAGCTCAAGCACGAGGTGTGTCCTTGGGCAAGACACCGATACCACACATGCCTCAGTCTACCCAGCTGTAAATGGGTAGCAGCAATGAAAAAGTTGCTGCCTCTCTTGCACGAGCACATCTAGAATGAGGGTTTGAGAGTGATTAAATAAGCTACGGAGCTTTCTTCGTAATCGAACTAAAATTAATTCGCATAAACTAAACTATGGCTACAAACAGATTCAAACCTAAAAATATCTCTATCACTTAGATCCATCGAATCTTCCACATTAATGTTTGTTTATTAGTATCATATTTTGTTTGGACCGGCATTTTAGACCAGAAAAACTGGTTTCAACTGACTGATGCTGACCTTCTCATTTTATAAAATGGCTTGTATAGTGTGACTGATTCTTGTCATGCATAATGTCACGTGTGTTGTAAATGTCCTGGCATTTGAGTTCCGAGAAATTAGCTTACACTCGTACCAAATTAACTTAATCACATACCAGTTGGCAAGTTGAAATTCATGTTATTCATTTACAGCTTCATCATTGTTGGATGCCAAGGTCCACTCATCAAACTACCTCATATATGATAGTAGATTCCAGTGATAAAGTTTCATAAAACAAATTGCAACATTTTGCAGTCTGGTATTCCGTTCTACTGTGTCTTAGCCATCAAAATCACTTTTGTACTTTTATCTAGATTCACATAAATGTACTTTGACAACTTATAACATTTCATGAAATAATCCTTTTATGAGGCAGCGGCCATACCAAGTGAGTAAAACTGTCATTCAGGGTTAGGAAAATGATATTTGCAAACAAGCATAACCTGACTTGACTTCCTTATCATACAGCTGTACTTATAATATGTTGTCTCAGCTTGCAATCACTTCTTGAATAATTGGTCATTATGGCCTCTGCCGGAAGTGAGCGTAAATAAATCCAAATATCAGTTTTCTTAAAGGTAAAAAACAATCCAGTGTGTAGAATATACCTTGGCCTTTGCTTTTCTGTCCAAACTTAAGACTTATTCTTTTAATTCAAATACTTGCTAGAAATTCTACGTAACATTACATGTGTTTAAATGTACGTCATTCCATGAGGTATTTTTCTAAACAGGCTGATACTACATGTTACGCTTATGAGGCTATATCAAGGGGAATAACTCATCATTTCAACTATCTTTTTATTGGCATGCAATATGTTAGGTTTTGAAAATATGTTGCCACTTTTTACCAAAAACAGTTGTAATAGGGTCGCACTTGGCCGAAGTGGTTCAGCTTTCTGTCGCCCATTTCAATTTTCTTTAACTCCTCTCGAAATTTGGTGGATTTGACGGTGGTACACCTGCCTTGAATGCCTTTGTGTGCTGTGTTTTCTCAAGGAATGTTGGTAAATGTAATCTTATTTCAAATTAGACACCTTTGTATTTTGTATGGTTAAAATGTTTACTTATTGAGAGTCATAATGACAGCAGTAATCTACAGTATACAACATTTAGGTTTGTCAAGGAATATTGGTAAATGCAATCTTATTTCTTATATCTCCCTCACGTAATCTTATTAGAGGCCATCTGAAGACCATGTCTATATTTGTATGGTTAAAGATTTTGTTTATTTGGAGAGTCAATCCGAGTCATATGACCAAAAAGGTTTTATATTGGAACTTTAAATGTCCTGATTCTATATTCTTGTTCCAAAGTCAAAATTATTTTCATTGATATGCTATTACGTTCATTGTACCTCAATTATGATAATAATCATTAGCCCCAGAATTTTTGATGTCTTATTATTTTAGTAAAAAAATTGGTATAAATTATGTTCCCACAGTCTGTTCTAATGTCTGACAGGAAATATTAACATCCTGCTCCAAGTGTATCGAATTCCTAAAAGTTTAATAGGATTATAAAGCAGCATCCTTGCTCCCTTTCAGAAACATGTGATTTGTAAATAATTATTAACTGTTATTTATTATATTATACTATTATTTTATTGTTTGCATGAGTTTTTTTATGTATTTTGACAGGATAAATTGTCTTTCACCTTACAGGGTAGCTTGTCTGTTTCCTTACAGGGCAATATGTCTGTTACCTAACAGGGTAGCTTGTCTGTGACCTTACAGTATTAATTGTCTGTAACCTTACAGGGTAGCTTGTCTGTTGCCTTACAGGGAAAATTGTCTGTTACCTAACAGGGTAGCTTGTCTGTGACCTTACAGTATTAATTGTCTGTAACCTTACAGGGTAGCTTGTCTGTTGCCTTACAGGGAAAATTGTCTGTTACCTTACAGGGTAGCTTGTCTGTTGCCTTACAGGGAATTATGTCTGTTGCCTTACAGGGTGGCTTGTCTGTAACCTTACAGGGTGGCTTGTCTGTTACCCTACAGGGTAGCTTGTCTGTTACATTAAAGGGTAGCTTGTCTGTTGCCTTACAGGGCAATATGTCTGTTGCCTTACAGGGTAGCTTGTCTGTTACCTTACAGGGCAATATGTATGTTGCCTTACAGGGTAGCTTGTCTGTAACCTTACAGGGTAGCTTGTCTGTTACCTTACAGAGTAGCTTGTCTGTTGCCTTACAGGGCAATATGTATGTTGCCTTACAGGGCAAGATGTCTGTTGCCTTACAGGGTAGCTTGTCTGTTACCTTACAGGGCAATATGTATGTTGCCTTACAGGGTAGCTTGTCCGTAACCTTACAGGGTAGCTTGTCTGTTACCTTACAGGGTAGCTTGTCTGTTACCTTACAGAGTAGCTTGTCTGTTGCCTTACAGGGCAATATGTCTGTTGCCTTACAGGGTAGCTTGTCTGTTACCTTACAGGGAAAATTGTCTGTTACCTTACACAGTGCCTAACAAGGTAGCTTGTCTGTTACCTTAAAGGATAAATTGTCTGTGACCTTACAGTATTAATTGTCTGTTACCTTACAGGGTAGCTTGTCTGTGACCTTACAGTATTAATTGTCTGTTACCTTACAGGGTAGCTTGTCTGTTACCTTACAGGGTAGCTTGTCTGTTACCTAACAGGGTAGCTTGTCTGTGACCTTACAGTATAAATTGTCTGTTACCTTACAGGGTAGCTTGTCTGTTGCCTTACAGGGAAAATTGTCTGTTACCTTACACAGTGCCTAACAAGGTAGCTTGTCTGTTACCTTAAAGGATAAATTGTCTGTGACCTTACAGTATTAATTGTCTGTTACCTTACAGGGTAGCTTGTCTGTGACCTTACAGTATAAATTGTCTGTTACCTTACAGGGTAGCTTGTCTGTTACCTTACAGGATTAATTGTCTGTTACCTTACAGAGTAGCTTGTCTGTTACCTTACAGGGTAGCTTGTCTGTTACCCTACAGTATTAATTGTCTGTTACCTTACAAGGTAGCTTGTATGTTACCTTACAGTGTAAAGTGTCTGTTACCTTACAGGGTAGCTTGTCTGTTACCTTACAGGGTAGCTTGTCTGTCACCTTACAGGATTAATTGTCTGTTACCTTACAGGGTAGCTTGTCTGTAACCTTAGAGGGTAGCTTGTCTGTTGCCTTACAGGGAAAATTGTCTGTTACCTTACACAGTGCCTTACAGGGTAGCTTGTCTGTTACCATAAAGGATAAATTGTCTTTCACCTTACAGGATTAATTGTCTGTTACCTTACAGAGTAGCTTGTCTGTTACCTTACAGTGTAAATTGTCTGTTACCTTACAGGGTAGCTTGTCACATGTGGACACTGAAACAAGATCCAGTTTGATGTTAAAGTGACCCTCTTAAATCCCCTTCCTGAAGACTATCATGTTTTATCCATATTAGTTTTGTAAAAAGGGAACTGTTAGCTTCATTTCTTTCATTCTTTCTTGTTTAGTGTTCATAAGCAATATTGATAGGTCATGTAGAATGGCATAAATAAGTGGTTTTTATTCACCATTTTTATCCAGTATAATTATGTATTTCCAAAAGACCAAGATTTACGTACATACTTACTTGCAAACTTTAAAAATCTATTCAAGCACTCTTGTTTTTCTCTATCCTGTTAATTTAATGGAGTTCATTTTACCTTCAATCATACATTATTGAAAATCTTGTTTCAAACTTATTATTTTGTTATTACTTAGCTTCATTTGTTGGCAATCTCAAATCATCCTATAAACAGCATCCACAATGATTGGCCGCTTCCCTACCTACCCTCCTACTTTGTTATGGCACTTCTCCTGTTTCTTACCCAAACTACAAATTTCTCTCCAATCATGACTATTCCAAGATAAATGTATTCACTCTTCAAAGAAGTACAAAACATCCCAATGTTATGTCGGAACTCTAAGTTGTAACTGACAGGTTGCCCATTTGTTCATGTCGGAATACTTTTATAAAGTTATAAAATTTATCTAATCTTTTTCCACATGCATTTTTATTTGTCATATGTACCGCCCTATTTTGACTGGTGCTTAAATTAAGAGATTTACATGTTAATGTAATTAGTTTATATTGTGTACTGATGTTACATAATACATCACATAAACATTTCTGTCTGTATGTAAATACTGTAAGCTAACAACTTGCTGTAATATAGCAGGTGGGCTGGTGATGTAGAAAAACAACAATTTTGCACTTCTCTGACCTGATGGTTTTCAAGCAAAATGTTGTTCTGGTGGAAAAAGGTTTTAACTCCTAATTTCATAAGAGATACACCCTTCTTGCACTAAAGTGATGAATAAACTCTTATAAGTTATATTATTTCATATTAATTAATACATCCTGATTCAGGAAGATGTTATAATGTTAATACATCAGGAATTTTAATGTAGGGCGCTTAGAAATTTTGACTTTTATATAACATTATTCAAATATTTATTGTATACCAGACCTGTTTGATACATTTCCTACAGAGAGGTTTGCTTTAGCTGAATCATAACATATCTTTGTAGAGACAGGTGACTGTTTCATAACAGCCAAGTTGACGGTTTGAAAGTCACATGTGGTGTGTTCATTTAGACATGTGATTCTAGGGCTGTCACTCGTATATCTTTTCATGTCGTATGTACTTCAGGTAAGGTAACTAATTCAACAAAATCCATGACAGATTTAAGGCTTCTTTAGCTTTACCAGTTATGCTTTCAAACAAGAAAAAAAAGAGGAAAAACATTCTTTCACTCTATTTGGCTGCTGTCTTTTCAATTTGCAACTAGCATTTAAGCATGTACTCAAAACTGATCAAAATTCAATTTACCATTAGACCTGACATAACATTTAGTAATTTTCATAATTGTGATATTGTTTGTTAATATAATAACAGCTTTCAACTATCAATTTTCAGTCAGTGATCAAAGGGAGCTAATCCAAATTGTATGTCCTGTAAATCATTGGTATTTTTAATTTCCCTTCTCAGCTATACTGAATAATCTTACATTCATTCTTTGTAGCTGCCACATTTGCAGGTTTAGTTTTATATTAATCAATTAACAATGATAATTTACCCTTTAATTAAGCCTTAAGTTCAAATGGTAATTCAACAGTAATTGATTGCAAGAAATTATTATCATTCTTTTCATTAATTCATAACCTTTTTGCAACTTGTGTATAAAATCTATGAACATATTGCCTTTTAACTCTCTGTACATCAGTACCTTTGTTGCATATTCTCCTTGACTATTCAGCTCTTGACCTCAGAAGGTCGAGTGCTACAGCGTCTGTTTGGTCTAGGACAGGGTCCTAGCTTGAGGATATTATTCACAGCTAACTCTACGATAAGTAAACCAATGGTTTGAAAACCGTTTATAGGTTTAAGGAAAGCAACCTTTCAACAGTATCTCTTGTCAGCAACAGTACAACTGTCTGATACAGACATGAGTTATTATGGTGATTTTATATGGGGACGCTTGTGGTCAGAGAGTGGTCACACAGTATGTACTTTTATACCATGTACTCTATGTTGTATGTAAAGGTAACATTTTTACAGTGACAAGGTCACAGTGGATCTATAATTCTTCCTGTGAGCTGAATTGGTCTACTTATATATATTACCCATCTGTTACCCATATCACCTTGTTAACAAGTACTTTATATATGAATAAAGACTGAAAACAACATTTTTGTCACATAATTCTGCAACAGAAACAGTACAAAATATTTAATGCATTGCATTCTAAAAACACTAAATGAAATATTAATTTCAAAATTATTCTTTTAAAGAACATTATGAAAAAAGTTCAATTTAGACATTTCTGAAGAAATTCCTTAGCTTCATGTCCAACCACCTTTGTGGCAAGGATTGTCCCTAACATCACTTCAATTTAAAACAACAGTTTCCAAGGATACTCCCTGCTACAGACGATATAAAAAAGTGGCTAATAACACTTTCATGGCTCAGTCCACAGAATCTGATTGGCTGATTTTTGCATATCATGGCTCAGTCCACAGATCGATTGGCTGATTTTTGGCTGACTCTGTCCACAGGATTTGATTTTGGCTGGCACTCATGCCATTCCACTGAATCTAATTGGCTAATTTTTACATCAGTGTCATTTGACTTTTGGCTGGCTGTCCACTTTGATTGGCTAATTGTTACACACAATTTGATTGGCTAATTGTTGTGTCATGGCTCAGTCCACAAAATTTGATTGGCTGATTGTTGTGTCATGGCTCAGTCCACAGAATTTGATTGGCTGATTGCACTATCAAAGCTCAGTCCATACAATTTGATATCATAACATTTGCATCATAACATAATGTGCACAAAACACAATTGGCTAGATGCTGCACTGCATCCTGACTCCGGCTATAACAAATGGCTGCCTGTTGCATCTTGTCTGGGCTTGGTCCACAGTTGTTGACCAGATGCTTGTCTTGTATCTTGGCTTATATAACAATGCTTCGGTTTATTTCTTTCCATGGGCCCATTCTCATATAGCATTCAAAACTGCTTTTAATAGAGATCAAACAATACCTAATCGAGCAATATTGGGTTTTCAGTAAACTTGCAATACAAGCTATGGAAGTATGTACAATAGATATAGCATGAAACTCATAATGCTGAGATATCATTCATTTCACTGTGGGATAATTTTGAAATATTTTACATACAGAATAGATTTTTAAATTTGTTACAGTAACTTTGTACTGCATTGTTCAATAGAAAACATAAATTATATCCATACAAAATGTATTTTCTGGCAGCTTTTCAACATTGTTGGAAGTGAAATTAAATGATATCATCATAGATTTTAATCTTTATCTCCCTGTTGCATCAAATCAAATGTTATCATTATAGATATCAAACAAACATTTGAAAGTACTGCATATCTCTATTCATATCAGATACCATCAGATACAATCAACACCATTACTTAATGAAATGATTAATAAACTTCCCAAAAAGTAGTACATAGGTTACTAAAACCAGGGTAAAATCTTTCTATTTAATCTTTTTTTAAACATACACTTAAGAGGTTTAATGTCTATGACTTTACATTTATCCTTAACTCTGAACATACAAACACATTATATAACTGTATGTTGATACAATGTATAATATTTGTATGCAAACATAATGGTATATGAATGTAATTGTTTATAAATGCAATTCTATGTACTAAATGTGTATGTGTGTGAATATAACTTCTGAGGTTCTGGTTAACTCAGTTTGTTAGTTACTGCCTGAATATAACATTGAAGTTCTAAAATCACTTGTTTGCACCTGACAGAACATTTCATACAGGGTAATATGACAGTGATGCAGCATTAGAGTTCAATATCATTGTATAAATACATTGGATGATGTAAGGATAAACTCATTTCTTGAACACATGATCTACCTTTGTATGCAATGTTTGTGCATTTGTGTGTACACATATATCTATTAAGTCACTGTCACATTGTCTTAAATGTACTGTACCTCTGAAGAAACAACTTGTATGTCACTCTAAACCTTGTTTATAAAATTTCAAAATATTCTGGAATGTTATACATTTAAGACACAAATTATTAAGTGTAAAGTAAAGTGTTAGTTTATTACAGTGTTTACTACAGTGTCACCCCTTCTTAAAGGACCAGCTACTGCTGACTTAAGAGACATCTCGTTTCAGAGCCCAACTACCTCCAGAATCCTATCCTATAATGCCAGGCACCAGGCAGGTAGGCATAGGGAAAGCATTACTTAACAAGCTCTGGGATCACCAACCGGCCATATCAAAACGGAGACCCCCCTGCTAGGATTCAAACCTTCAGCCTCCCGCTCACATGGCAGATGCCAAAACAACCCACTACCAAGGTAATTTACAGTTTGATCTTATAATGAAATGTTTGTACAGATTCAGCAACGGGGTATTGCACAAGGAGACCCTGAAATAATCTGTTTGCATCACTGCTGTGACTGTACATGGATAAAGGAAAGGGCATAGCGAAAGATAAGTATAACTTATGGCACCATTTAATGAACTTGTATATGGTAGATTTAGCTGTGAAACAGCTTGTGATCAGGATTTATTATGATAGAATCTATAACTACTCTTGGTAAGACTGCATGCTTGACTTTTTGAAGAGATTTATTATTGAAACTGATGCAACCCTATCAATAAGGAATAACTTTGTCAGAATATAATTCAGAAAATTATGTAATATAAATTATGTGTTCCTTTCAGTCTTCTTACCCACCTCAATCATCTTGAACATCGTTTTGCTGAATTGGGAAAGATAAGACAAAAGAGATACAAAACGCACTTCCTGCAATACTTAACTATTTCAAAAGATAAATGCCATTGAATGAATAAATTATTCATACTATCCACAAAAGCAACGTGTCAGTTTCCACTTTCGGTGCTCAATAGCCTAAATTCTAAATTCAATACGTTGGAAGGACTTCGTGTCCTTTCGGCTACCATTTTCCGTTATCTACCCCACCCTTTCCCAATGTTCTCCCTGACATACGTTCCACGTTGACCTGAAATACCCCACCCCGATGCTTCAATACCCAATCTTCTCCCTTTTTTTTTTTTTTTTTTTCCCCCTCTCCCCCCCCCCCCCCCTCCCCCCCCCCCCCCCCCCCCCAATCAAAGGCATTTGATCTATATTGTAACATATGCAATAATATAAATTATGTGCTCCTTTCAGTCTTCTTACCCACCTCAATCACTTACATCTTGTGTGAAGTCTGACAGCAATATGAATGCAAAACTTTATCCAGAAAATTGCAAGACTTAACTAGGATATTTCGAACCAAAAAAAGGGGCATAATTTTACAAGTCAGAGTTATGGGATTTGCTTCTACCAAAACTTCTAATCATGTAAAAGACTTGTTCGAAAATTCAATTTAGTATTTGTTAAGTAGTTTATGAGATACTTGCTTGCATCACCAAGCTTAAGAACAAACAAATGACACACAGCCTGAGCATGATGAGAAAACGGCATTAATTTGTGTACATGTATCCTTAAAATCACCTGAATGAAAAGTTAATGAAATTAACAAAAAATCAGCATTTAAATTAGTCTGGAAAGTGATATTTTAAAAAAGAAAACTTTCCTTTGTATAAGTGTTGTTCAATATTGCTACATGCATAAAAAGTTAAAACTGTCATTGTCACTAAAAATGTGGATGAAATAATGTCCTCTTTTTATGAGGAAAGTTGAAATAACGTCGTTTTGCTGAGCTTGCAAATAATGATCAATATAAAAGTAGCATACCCAGTAAAATGATATTTTCATATGATATCTCATTGATGTTAGTAAAGGCAGACCACATAAATTTACTCAACCCTGGTAACCGAGATAAAAAATGGATGTTAGAATATACTAGCATCATCAGTTTTCAATGTTGCATTTACACTGTCAGAATAATCACATCATAGTTATTTCCACACATACGGATTTAAATTTGCAGAAATGATATAGGAAAATTACAAAATAGAGGATAATAATTTGATTCAGTGAAAAAATGAGATATATTTTAGTGAGCTCCAAAAATCATATTCATTCAAGCAGTGAAAAAATTTAATTCATTAACAAAATTTTCAGAAAAATGAATAAGTTCACTATTTCTTGTACACTATTTCACTGAATTGTATAGTTTTTCATCATATGTAGGACATCACCAGCATTTTGAATCTGGTATCAGAAATGTAATAAAAGTTATATTAAATTGGAATGAAACGGTGATATTATATACTGTTAACTTCAGTGAAACAGTGGATTTGTTCTGATATAATGAACTGTTATTACAGTGAAAACAGTGGATTTGTTCTGATATAATGTACTGTTAATACAGTGAAAACAGTGGATTTGTTCTGATATAATATACTGTTATTACAGTGAACTACTAAAAGTGTTCAAACTACTGCTAATACATTGTTTCGCAGGTACCATGTCTGAATACCTGATTTCCCATAATGCTCCACATAAATTAAATATTATCTGACTGATCTATTTACAGCTAATTTACATAACGTTCTGTGCAGCTTGGAAGAGAAAATAGCCTGGTTCATTAAGGTCCACAGAACGATAAACAGTAAAATTTTGGATTCTTCAGCAAAATATATGCGTTCCTATATTACACACTTTTCATTCAAATATCCCATTATTATAACAGGCAATTTAGTCAATTATGCTCCATTGCAAACAGTCCCTTACTTCTGAATGATGGGCAGAGTATACCATTCTATTTGTCTTTTATTTCAATAAGATAATAACATGGGTAATATCATATCATCAGCATGATCAGGGCAAATTTCTTTCTTCTTTCTATCAAAAGTATTTCGGTTCGTATTTCATACTGTGCCATGTGGCAGCGGGCAGTCTACAGGTATAGAATATATTCTTAGATAATGTATCGTTGCATTGACAACTTCTCTTCCACTAATAACTTCCTCACATGTCACCATGGCAGAGAGTGAGCAACTTCTTGCCAGTCAAAATATTACTGACAAACACCAAGAAATTTACATTCACACCAGAAAGTACAAATCCTCTATTCAAGTACCTTCATAATGCATTTTAGATTTATGAAATAGATGAATTTCTGCCGAGCCCCAATAGTGCACTTCTGCTGTGCCCCCACTAGCGCACTTACTTAATTTCTGTCTTCAGCCACTATCTCTCCAATAGAGATGACTCTGTCTCGCGGAAGCAGTGTATCTGATATGACCTCAAAGATATGCAAATAAAATCTGACGGAATACTTACTGTTGAATTCAAACTTTTTCTCCTAAATGATAATTTCTTGTCCTTTTTCTCTTTCTGGGAGCATCGTTGGGCTCCCTTAAAGGGCCGCCTCTTGACAAGGTTGCGGTGCAGGAGTAAGAGATCTTTGAGCTGATGAAGCGGAATTCCCCATCGTAGACCGTAGTAGACAATCTGGCGTGGTTTTATGGCTCGGATGGCACGCCAAACTTTCCTGCTTGGCTCATGGAGAAGTTTTTTCCCTATAGCCATGGCCATGTGTCTGCCATATCCTTTAGTCAGCAGTATGGCCACTATCAGAGTGCTGTAGAGAAGTGACGGGTTGTAAGCAACAGTTTCCACCCAGTTCGCTGGATAGGTCATCACCTCCGACGTTATGATTGATGTGAAAATAAAATCCAACATCCTGGAAGTCAAGCTATTTTCTTATGATAAGTCCAGAGTCCAGCTAATAATGTGTATGTTCTTAAAATGTCAATTTCTTGCTTAAATCACTTCAATATGATCCAAAATCACTCCCAGTTATATTTTAGTGATATTTCTGCCTCTAATGTTCTCTCAGATGTCCAAAAAGTCTTCAACTGTCTTAAAAATGGCTGCCCAAACAGGATTTTCAGTGGCAGTTTGAACAATTTCCACTTAATACAAAAAAAGTAAACAATATTTCCACTAATTTTTTTCACAGTCCTGTAGAAAATATATTTATACACAATATAGTAGCAATTTTTAATCCTTAAATCTTAATTTAAAGGTTATTTTTTACATAAATTTTTCAAAAAACAAACTGACATAGATTCACCTTACACTATATCTCCCACTAGGTGGGGGGACCTTAATGATGGTGAAGAGGCCTTATATACTAACTAGTCACGTGACCACATAGATGATCATGTGTTATGGAAGAGTCTACTTTTTCACAGGGAGAGTAGATAAAAAGTTTATTTTAAGGTCACTATGCCTTTGTCATCTTATCACTTGATGATGGGAAAGAATGGTTTATATAGAATAAACTCACCACAAATTGACCTCACAGTATTGCAGCGAACTTATAAAATGCAGATAAAATCAGCAGAAACAGGAAAAATCTATTTGTTTTGATTCACGACAGCTCTGTTTACCTCCCTACCACTGCAGAATGGACTATCAATGGAAAAATCCATTACCACGCTGCATGAACACACAGGTCAATACCAATAGTTTACACCCTGGATTGTAACAGCTCGGAAGTATAAACACTCTTAATCATCATAATACAATCATATTAAAGGCTATATCTTCAATTTTGTACATATAAACCTTAGTTTTATACATTTGCGCAATGTTTGTACTTTCAATGGTAGTCATACAGAGGTATAGCTTGTTTCAATGTAAAGCATGCTGCTGAATGGGTAGTGTACTGAATCTAGAACAGTAAGAGCTTATAATTATAGTTTTCTTCAAACATTGCTGCATTTCTCTAATCTACTTGACTGATTAATGTTGTTTGTTTATATCATCTTCTTTATCTGTATATCTTAAGATCATAATTGTTGTCACTGGGGGGTGTGGGGGGAAGGCAATATATTGCAACATACCCCGGCTATAGCAATATTTTATAAGGCAATGATTTCAAATATTGCAAAATTTAAAACTGGGTACAGTTCAGTTTAAAATCATCATCAAATGTGACCAAAATAATAACAGTTCTATCGGATGATAACAAATGTACAATAGTATATATATTAAACTAACCTTCTAACATACCACATTCAAAAAGATCATTGGACTTTAATGCAATTCGTACATATCTTATGATATTCAACTGTGCATAAAATATGTTTGGCTGATTATAATCAACCAAGTTCCTAAATTAAGCAGGAAATAACTTACCATGGTATTGCTGGCTAGTTTAGGCTCATCAGATTCTTCTGTTTCATATTTTAACAAGAGATACCATACCAGGTAGCAAAACAGAGTAATAGCTATAGCTTGCCGGGCAGTTATACCATCCTTGAACATACTATTCTCCCACTTCTTTTCAATCTTCTGAACAAACTCTTTCTCTTTCTCTGAAATGATGTAATGGAATAAAATAAGAATTGACCAATATTTTGTAAGTAGAAATGCACTTTTCCATCCGATATATCCATGATGTGAAAGCCACGGAACAGTTTTTTTTAAAACACAAAAAAACCCAACCCCCCCCCCCCCCGGGGGGCCCCCCCCCCCCCCCGCGCGCCCCTGAAACAGCCTGCCAAAGTAGTCTCTTGCTATACCCCCAAACCCCCCCCCCCCCCCCCCCCCCCCCCCCCCCCCCCCCCCCCCCCCCCCCCTGAAAGCACTGATAGCTGCCAAGGTCATGCTATACCCTGAAAGCCGATCACTGCCAAGGCAGTCTCATGCTATACCCTGAACTGATACTGCCAAGAGTGCATGCTCCCTGAAAGCACTGATTACAGCACTGCCAAGAGCAGTCTCTTGCTATACCCTGAATGCACTGATATACAGCACTGCCAAGAGCGCTTGCTATACCCTGAAAGCCTGATATACAGCCGCCAAGAGTAGTCTCTTGCTGTACCCTGAAGCCTGAAACCTAAGACGTTGTAGTGAAGACCAGTAAGCAGGAATGAGAAGGCACAGGAACATGGGGTCTGGTGAGTATGGACAGTGCTGCAATTGTTTGACTTGGCTGTCAAGTTTACAGAATTTAGAACACAATGTAAACAAACACTAATAATTGGCACAGATCCCTTTTAAACATGTTATTAAGTCACCTTCTATATCTTACAGCAATTTAACACTTTTTCAATAAAAATGAAAGAGGATGACACCAAATCCTTTTAGATTTCTGTTAAAATTGTTCATTGTCTGAAGATCATAGCATCTACAGAAACTGCGGAAACCTTAGCTAGAATAAGCAAGCAAATTAGGAAAATTTATACACCCCGCCAAATGAAACAAATAGCTGAAAAAGAACAACTTGAAAATGTATTGGTCTGTCTGTTTCAGAATTATCTTCTTTTTTTTATATTTCTAAATCCCCACTAAGTGGGGTCTAATCTCCGAGGGGATCATATTTTTTGCTTCTTCAAGTTACAGTCACAGAGAAGTCAGTTGTTGTAAGCTAAAATAAATCATTACCACTAGTTTCAGACAAAAATAATTCTGATGTTTTAATATAGGATAATTATGTAAGAAAAGCAGTATCCCTTGCCTTATTTCTATAAAATTCCAGTTTCTAAATTTTCCATTGTTAGAGAATACAAAATTTGATATTTGTGCCAAACAAAATCAAATTCTGACAAGCCTTTTCAGTAAAAAATAACAGCATTTTTAAAATTCCACCACCCAATTTGGGCCTCATCTCTGAGGGGTAATTTTTCTGCATCTTACAGTCATACAAAACTCAGTTATTGCACATTAAATTAAATCAAGACTTATAGCTTCAGAAACAAGAGCTGTCAGTAGGACAGCACGCTTGACTTTTTTAGTGCTTGCCAATGAAACAAAACTTTGACAGTTAAGGGCACACAAGACTTTAACTAGGAATTTCTAAGTACAAATCAAGAAACATTTTCACAGAGTTATCTTCTTTTGCTTACAGATAGATCTCATGATGGTACATAAGTACTCCAACTTTCAAAGTAATATCTCAAATGGTTAAGTCAACAAGTGGACAAGAATGAAAATTTTAACTGAGTTTCTAAGTCAAAAAGGGCCATAATTCAAATAAAATCCTTGACAGAATTACCTTCTCCTGCCCTTGTTTGGGGATCATGATTGTAAACAAGTATTCCAACTTTCAAATTAATATCTCAAACAGTTTAGTCAAAAAGTGGACTGGTACAAAAAACTTAACCAAGATTCTAAGTCGATAAAGGGCCTTAATTTTTAAAACAAATCCCTGACAGAGTTACCTTCTCTTGCCTACAGATGGGGGTAATGATGTAAACAAGCATTCAAAGTTTCAAAGCAATATCTCAAAGGGTTAAGGCAATAAGTGGATTTTTTTTACCCATATTCAATGTATTTTCTAAGTAAACAAGAGCTGTCAGTAGGACAGCGCGCTCGACTTTTTTAGTGCTTGCCAATAAAACAAAACTTTGACAGTTAAGGGCACACAAGACTTTAACTAGGAATTTCTAAGTACAAATCAAGAAACATTTTCACAGAGTTATCTTCTCTTGCTTACAGATAGGTCTCATGATGGTACATAAGTACTCCAACTTTCAAAGTAATATCTCAAATGGTTAAGTCAACAAGTGGACAAGAATGAAAATTTTAACTGAGTTTCTATGTCAAAAAGGGCCATAATTCAAATAAAATCCTTGACAGAATTACCTTCTCCTGCCCATGTTTTGGGATCATGATGGTAAACAAGTATTCCAACTTTCAAAGTAATATCTCGAACAGTTTAGTCAAAAAGTGGACTGGTACAAAAAACTTAACCAAGATTCTAAGTCGATAAAGGGCCTTAATTTTTAAGACAAATCCCTGACAGAGTTACCTTCTCTTGCCTACAGATGGGGGTAATGATGTAAACAAGCATTCAAAGTTTCAAAGCAATATCTCAAAGGGTTAAAACAATAAGTGGATTTTACCCATATTCAATGTATTTTCTAAGTAAAAAAGGGGCATAATTCTGTTCAAAACCTTGACAGAGTTATGTACTCTTGTCTGTTGATGTAGGTCATGATGGTAAACAAGTATGATTAGTTTCAAAGCAATACCTCTAATGGTTTTGAAATAAAGTGAGGTGGTACGAAAAACTTAACCAAGCTCAATACACTTTTTAAGTCAAAAAAGGGCCATAATTCTGTCAAAAACCTTGACAGAGTTATGTACTCTTGTCTGTAGATGGAGGTTATGATGGTAAACAAGTATGGTAAGTTTCAAAGCCATACCTCTAATACTTTTGAAATAAAAGGAGGTGGAACAAAAAACTTAACCAAGCTCAATACACTTTCTAAGTCAAAAAAGGGCCATAATTCTGTCAAAAACCTTGACAGAGTTATGTACTCTTGTCTGTAGATGGAGGTTATGATGGTTAACAAGTATGGTAAGTTTCAAAGCCATACCTCTAATACTTTTGAAATAAAGTGGGGTGGTACGAAAAACTTAACCAAGGTGTGACACCAACGCCGACGCGAGTAGGATAGCTCCCCTTTTCATAGAAAAGTCGAGCTAAAAAGGGGCATAATTCTGTCAAAAATCTTGACAGAGTTATGTACTGTTGTCTGTTGATGTAAGTCATGATGGTAAACAAGTATGATTAGTTTCAAAGCAATACCTCTAATGGTTTTGAAATAAAGTGAGGTGGTACGAAAAACTTAACCAAGCTCAATACACTTTTTTAGTCCAAAAAGGGCCATAATTCTGTCAAAAACCTTGACAGAGTTATGTACTCTTGTCTGTAGATGGAGGTTATGATGGTAAACAAGTATGGTAAGTTTCAAAGCCATACCTTTAATACTTTTGAAATAAAGTGGGGTGGCATGAAAAACTTAACCAAGGTGTGACACCAATGCCGACACCGGGGCGAGTAGGATAGCTCCCCTTTTCTTCGTAAAGTCAAGCTAAAAAGAAATTCTTAAGTTTTTATATACAGTAAAACTTTGATAACTTGAGGTCGCAAGAGGATGAGTAAAATGCTCGAGTTATCCAAGTTCTCGAGTTACCAGAATAATGGAAAGTTTACAAGTTTTTCTGCTGTGAATTACAATGTATCTTATAAACAAAGTGTATTTGAGGACCTTTATGTTGTAGTAGGATTTATATATTCATTTATTTCATTAAATCACGAACCCTGATTACCATGCATTTTATATCTAAAATGATTAAATCCTATTTGTTTTGTTTACATACATCAAAACTCGCAAACATGATTTTCTTTATTTTCTTCTTATTGAAATTATTCAATCAGAGTAATAGGCGGCTGTAATTACATATGATTGAAGAAAATTAAAATGTGCGGATAAAATTCTATACACTTTCGCCACTGGGCAGCCAATTAATCAATAATAAACAAACAATCAATTAACAATAGAAGTTTTTCTGGTGTCGTGTCAAAATAATGATGCGCCAGAAGAGGTGAGAAAAATCTGCTAATCAGTGACCTCGAGTTGCTGCAGGTAATTCAGTAGGAAATCTACCTGGCGGGACCACAGGTGCTCCTTGAGTTATCCCGGGTTCTTGCGTTACTGATGCTCGAGTTATCCATGGTGATATCTGGTTAAACATATAGGTAAAATGTCTGGGACCGACCGACTTTTATCCCAGGTTCTCGAGGTATCAATGCTCGAGTAAATGAAGTTTTACTGTAGAATGTTTTAGAAAAGTGCTTCACCCCCTTTCTTTAGTCACTATATATTATTTACTTGTCTTTGGGTTTCCTGTTTCATCATCTGTGAGTTTATTTAGTCTTTTTTGATCAGCATTTTTCAACACTTTCAAAAGATCTTAGCAACATTTCACCCTTTGTCGTTAGGTGGGGTACCCATCGTGCACATACATGAAAATTGTTAAAGTTTTGTCAGAATTTTGTTAACACTTCCCAATTAAAATATCCATTGATTCAGATTTCTTAGAAGTCTTCAGCCTCAATGGCTTCTACTGCAGCAATGATCTTAGAAGACCATGCATCTTTGGGCACCCTACACAAGATAAGTCTTTGACTCTAGATTCTTCCTTATTAAGCTGCGAGACAAGAAGAATGTAAACAAGAGCTGTCCATAAGACAGCACGCTCGACTATTGTGGGTGTTTGCTAATAAAACAAAACTTTTATCAGTGTAATAGCAAAACAAAATTCTGCTAACTATTAAGTATAAACTAGGAAAGTTGAATCATTAAAAAAGTCAAAATCTATAACTATAGATTTAATTTTTGGTAAATTAATTGTTTGATACAAAATTTACCCTGAACACTATTGCAAGGTTTGATATAACTACCATAAGTGGTTACTGTGATATGTGCATGATAGTACCTTGCATGCAAAACTTTACCAAATTTTCAAAGTCAAACAAGGGCCATAATTTGCACTAAATTTAAACAAGAGTTATCTGTCTTGACTGTGTGACACCTCTTAAGACATTAAAAAAGTTTCAAGTCAATATCATAAGTGGTTACTGAGATATGTGCATGATAGTACCTAGCAGGCAAAACTTTAACCAAATTTTCAAAGTCAAACAAGGGCCATAATTATTAGTACTAAATTTATACAAGAGTTATCTGACTTGACTGTGTGACACCCCTAGAGACATTAACGAAGTTTCAAGTCAATATCACAAGTGGTTACTGAGATATGTGCATGATAGTACCTAGCAGGCAAAACTTTAACCAAATTTTCAAAGTCAAACAAGGGCCATAATTTGTACTAAATTTTTTCAAGAGTTATCTGCCTTGATTGTATGACACCCCTAAAGACATGAACAAAGTTTCAAGTCAATATCATAAGTGGTTACTGAGATATGTGCATGATAGTACCTAGCAGGCAAAACTTTAACCAAATTTTCAAAGTCAAACAAGGGCCATAATTTGTACTAAATTTTTTCAAGAGTTATATGCCTTGATTGTATGACACCCCTAAAGACATGAACAAAGTTTCAAGTCAATACTATAAGCGGTTACTGAGATATGTGCATGATAGTACCTTGCAGGCAAAACTTTAACCAAATTTTCAAAGTCAAACAAGGGCCATAATTTGTACTAAATTTATACAAGAGTTATCTGCCTTGATTGTATGACACCCCTAAAGACATGAACAAAGTTTCAAGTCAATATCATAAGTGGTTACTGAGATATGTGCATGATAGTACTTAGCAGGCAAAACTTTAACCAAAGAAGCAACGCCGACGCCGACGCCGACACACAAGTGACTGTAATAGCTCTCCATATTCTCCGAATAGTCGAGCTAAAAATGGGAATAATTAAACATGAGGGCCAAAATGGCCCTATATCACTCACCTGAGACCTACTTCTGACCATAATTTATATGTGACCAAACTTCAACCCGAAACTATATATCATAAACACAAACCATTCTGTTTGACCTCGACAAGTCTTATAAGACAAACCTTCTGATCAATTTACATGATGATTGGCTATAAAATGTGACTTCTAGAGTACTAACAAGGTTTTCCTCGGAATTGACCTGGTGACCTAGCTATTAATCCAAGTGATCCAAATAAAAATTCTGACAGATTTTCATGATGACTGGGTTATAGATGTCACCTGTATGGCATACACAAGCTTTTTAACTGGGTGACCTAGTTTCTGTACCTCTGATTACCAATATTCAAACTTTATCTAGATTTCATTGATAATAATAATAATTACTATAATAATAACAATGTCTTTATTTTCAGAAGGTAAAACTCATAATGCAAATACATTAAAAGCAAAATGTACATGTACACATATTTACAATAAGGCCTTCTATATATAACACAGAAACAATATTTTCTGGTCAGCATGGCAACAATTTTTAACGTTTGTTTAAGGTACAGTCGACTCTCGTCATCTCCATTTTTTTGGGACCAGAGAAAATAAGTCGAGATAACGAAAATCGAGATAACTGAAGTTGAATAAAATATGCTCGATGGGGGGAAGGGGGGGGGGGGTTAACTTTCTCTTCTTGCCCTTGCACCCCAGTGCTGAAAGGTTGGATATTACCCTGGGTTGGTTCCCGGGTTCTTCTCCAAAACTCTCAGCATTTGCCAGTCCTGATATCCTCCCCGGTTGGTTACCGGGCCCTTCTCTGGATTGCTCGACTGGCGCTCGGACAAGTTCATGTCTCCAGCCCTCCGACATGACTCTTCCAGTTTTTTTCAATATCGAGATGTTATCTGTCTACTGTAATGTGTACGTATTGATGACACAATTTATAATTGACAGAATCGTATCGTATATTAGGGCTTTATCGTTGGTACCGATTTCCCATATGACCAACGCCCCCATTCCGCATATTACACAGCCTACGTCGCAAACAGTTAATTAATTTCGGGTTGTTAACCGAATCACTGAGTGAATAGCCGTGCGTGGTATTTTTCGCAACTATGACAACAGACGACAATTGAGCGAATACAATCGCGTGCAGCTTTTTGCACCTTTTTGGCAGGTCGAGATATTGGATGTCAAAATTGAGGAAATTTCATAGTTGGGGATCAAAAATTTAGTCGAGATAACGAAAAAATCGAGATGAACAAATCCAGATATCCGTAGTTGATTTATATAGAATAAGAATGGAAAAAATCAGGACTGAGAAAATCCAGTCGAGATATTGAAAAATCGAGAAAACCGAAGTCGAGATAACGGATGTGGACTGTATTCTTTTTTAGGTCTTGTGTGTGTTATATTTCTCTTTGAATTGGATCTTAACTTGTATATTTTGTTATCACAAACAGCAATAAATTGGCATATGTATTCTGGTGCAATTACATGAAGAGCTTTGTATGTCATTACAGCAATATGAAATTTGTGATCAATCATACTGACCAAGTTTCATGAAGATTCAGTGAAAAATACAACCTTTATTGCGTACACAAGATTTTCATATGATTTGACCCTGTGACCTAGTTTTTAACTCCAGATGATCTCATTTCATCAAGATAATCATTGTAACCAAGTTTCATGAATATTCAATGAAAAATGCAACCTCTATTGCATACACAAAGGTTTTCTATGATTTGACCCTGTGACCTAGTTTTTAACTCCAGATGATCTCATTTCATCAAGATAATCATTGTAACCAAGTTTCATGAATATTCAATGAAAAATGCAACCTCTATTGCATACACAAGGGTTTTCTATGATTTGACCCTGTGACCTGATTTTTGATTCAACAGGGTTCGACACTAACGCAGTCCCGCGATCCCGAGGACACCAAAATCTTGGGAGGGACTCCTGAACTTCCAAGTCAGTTGTTCCGTCGGGACTCCCAAGTTTTCGGGGAAAATATCAATAGTTCTGTTAATAATTTCGGGAATGCTTTATTCCGCATATTTGTACACATGCTTTTTTCAAAAGGACGCTAAAAAATCCGATGACGAATCCACGGGACGCATGAAATTTTCGGGAAATGCGTGTCAAAAATAACCGCAATATACAATACACAGCTTGACAGCTGATAAAATGTAAAGGCGTCGTCTGTTTTGTACTCTCAACCAATTAGAACGCGAGGTTTTCCAATACTTCATTACTGCATAGGTTAGCGGTCATAAAACCCAATGATCGATTTAACAGGATGCTTTAATTTGATTTCAATTTTAGTTTGCCGATTAATTATCGGCGCATTACAGTTGTTTTTCTGAACTGTCGATAAACTTAATGCCTAATTTTTTTTAAATGTTTAACAATACGATCAATTAGCGGCGTCTATGCAGAGAAGAAACTGTTTTTTTCGGGACCATTTACGAATTAAAAGTGACATAAAAAGAGCTCATGTGTAAATTTTTCAATATGCATATCAACATACCTACCGCGTGTTTGCACTGAAGTGACTTGAAAATAATTGTGTTTGCATACTGATGACCGCTTGTTTTCACCACTGCTTTTCAAGTTAATGAGAAATAATCACTATTCAACTTAATATAGTTTAAACTATTGTTTGGCTGCGTACTTGTAGAGAAATGACTGGTTTGCAATGAAAATTATGGTATGTCATTTTTTTCAACCCGTTCACAATTCACATGCAAATTTTTTTTATTTTTTTTATATATATAAAAATTTTGGCATTACTTTGCATAAAGGGGAGGAATTATACACCCTAAATATTTTGAATTTCTGTTCTGTATAAACATCAAATATTTCTTATGCAATCCACATTGTAGTGCCTGCTTACAGTTTAAGCAACCATTTTTGTTGGTTTTTTAACATACTATTTCAGGTTATACATGTACTTGCATGATATAAGTGAAATAATAGGTCTTTGACATGACTTGAGTAAAAGTAGGAGGGATTTCTGATTTTTTGGAGGGACTTCTGATTTCAAAAGTAGAAGTCCCGTCAGGATTTCTAGTTTAAAAGTTAGTGTCGAACCCTGTTCAAGATGACACATATTTGAACTTGATCTAGATTTTATGAAGGCTGTCATTCTAAAAAGTTTCAGGAAGATCCAATGAAAAATGCAGCCTCTATCGCATACACAAGGTTTTTCTATGATTTGACCCTGTGACCTACTTTTTGATTCAATTAATAGATATTAGAACATGATCTTGATGTTTTATCAATACAGTCATCCTGACCAAGTTTCATGAAATTCCAAAGAAAAAGCAAGGTCTGTAGATTAATAAGTGCATACTTAAGGTTCTTCTATGATTAGACCCTGTGACCTAGTTTTTGACCCCAGCAGACCCATATTCAAACTCAACCTACATTTCACCAAGGCAGTCATATCACAATAGCGCACATAAAAGTACTGCACTGTATTTATAGCAAGTATTTTTGATTTAAATAGCAATGTAAGAGATGTTTTCAAACAAATAATGGTCATTTACACTGGTAAGATATCTTTCTTGCTAAGCACTGTCTAGAGCTACAAATAACTTTACACTCACATTAACAAAAATATTATAGTGCATTTATAATGATAACATACCTGTCACCTTCCTCTCAGGGCCACTTTGTTGATATCTGAATGACCTGTAGAAACTGTCATTGTTTTTCTTTAAAAGTTGTCTTGTATCTGATCTTCCATGAGAAAGGAACCTCTTCCAGGCCATTGGTTGCACAACAATCCTTTTCACAAGGCGTTGGATATGATGTACCTGCTTGGCCGGGTTGTTACCACTGTGATGTATCAGCCTGGCACACTGCATGAGGTGTCTGGTTTGAACTGGCCGGACAAGAAGGCCTTGATTATACATGTATTGGAAGAAGCGTTTTGTATGACATCTCATACAACCTGTACTCAGCTGCCGCAGCGTCATTATATCACCCCCCCTGCAAACAAAAAGAATGGATGGTCTCCAAAGTTGGTCTTGTTTGTTTCAGATTAGCCTTATTCATACGACTCCAGTTTGACTCATTTTATGGATCTGATAGAAGAAAGCACCCATCCAAACACTGTTGCGCTGACTTCAACCTCAAATTAATTAGACTAGTATCAGATCTAATGTCAATGGAAATCTTCATAACTTACCTAATATTCAGACAGATACTTACCCGGCAACATCTGGATTTCTCACAGCTTTAATAAAAAATCTATAACAAATGGCTGGGAAAAGAGTTCCCTATCAAGTTACCACAAACAGATTGTCAAAATGTCTTATGTAAATCAGTTTTGACAACCACTTGATACTATAAGAAAAGATATAAAGGGCCATAACTCTTATACTTCATTACCAGTCTGGCCACATCTCTTCTTGTTACAAATCTAAAAACTCAGTGCCATAGATAGTGACTTATTTAGATTTCTATATACATGTATGTTATAAAGATGTACAGGGAAAACAGCATAGCCACCATTTTCAGATCAGCTGCATTTTAGAAATGCTGGTACAAGACACTAGGTGATTATTAATGTCAAAGCAAATTTAATTCTGGACACAATTTTCAAAGAAAATAGGAAGTTTAAAGTTACAAAATGTACTAGTGTAGAAGCCCATTACTCTAGTGTTACCGATAGCAATCAAACTCGTTTCCATAAATACAACATGTACAATGAACATACAAGTAAAATATATGTACTCCAAACCATTTATTAGTTATGGCTCCTGACAACCGGATGGACAATTCCAAAACTATATATAAATTAATGCAAAAATTAGTAATTTTTAACATAGAAATTATTCCAATCAACTTCATTTAATCTTAAAGTAAACAATAATTGTCTAAAGTAGCCTTGATGGTACATGTATATCTGCATAAATCTACATGTAGGATATAATTATAGTGCTTTAAGTGTGTCCAAAAGTCAAGCACATTAATTTTGTCCCATTTAACTTTAGTTATTACTTCTCTATCTCATTCTTCTTCTGGTTGCCAATAACAACAGACAAGGCACAAGTCTTTTTATTCGTTCAGTGAAACACATGTCTGTGCTTTTCATGTTTTGCCTTCAAACTGACAGTTGCTAAACAGACCTACTCTGTTCACCTGATCAAAACAACTTCATTCACAAGAACATTTTGACAAACAAGCTTGAAGCAATTTTCAACGCTGTCAAATCAAGTTTATTTTATTGCAAGAAAATTTTTGGAAGGATGGGGTTGTGAGCAGATATGTATTTGAAGGATATTGGGTAGGTCTAGTTGCAGGAATCTTCTACGTCATCTAACTTATTACAGTCATTAAAAAAGCGAAAATATTATCAAATTCTATTTTAAATTGTTCATACAAAACATGAAACTCGCAGACAGATCTTATCTTCATTTTCGTCTCATCGAATCAAATAATAAGTGGCTTTAGTTGGAGACAATTAAAATGTGTGAATAATATTTTATACAGTTGAGTCACTAAACGGACAGTTGATCGGCATTAAGCAAACACTCAATGACAATTAACAATAGAAGTTTTTCTTGTGGCATGTCAAAAAATATAGATGCGCCAGTGAAAGTGTTAACAGATTGATTTAATCAACGACTTCAAGTTGCCACAGGTAAATCAGTAAAACACTACTTAGCGGGACCGTAGGTTTTCCTCAAATTATCAAGCTACCGATGCTCGAGTTATCCATGGTGATGTGGAGTTAAACATATAGGAAATATGGCCGGGACTGACAAGTTATTGATGCTCGAAGTTTTACTATAGTCTTTAGTTGCTCTATTAAATAATAAGGAAGAGAATAAGAAAGCCCTTTATTATGTTGTTTTTATAGGATGACCTGTATTACTGCAGGAAGTTAACTTGTCACGTAGCATTATTTTGAACACTGTAAATATTAATAAAAACTTACAAATGATGGTTATTGTCTAACAAACTGAGAGATCCAACAAGTGCATGAAGCTATATGACATCACAAACTGGAATGTCATGTGATTCAAATGGTCAACTCCACATATAAAGAAAGATTAACAAAGCTTATATTCTCGGCTTTGCCGTGACGTCATACTGACCAGTTAACCAATCGGATTATTAGGTCGCGAGACCAGCAATGACAGCCGAGGAATCACCTTTCCCGAATGTAATCAAGAAAGAGCCCGTCTAACTCTGTATAAAATATAGTGCCAGATACATGTACCCTGGGATGAATATATACTATCGGGATTGGAAACGGCTGCTGATATGCTAATCCATTATCAATTTTCATTGCCGTCCATGGCCGCCAATTTGTAAGACAATTAGCAATTTTTCCGTACACATCACAACAAACTACGCCAATTTTAACCACATTTAAGTGTTTCAAACACTAGAAACATCACTTTTCTTTAGTTTGAAATTATATTTCCCAGCACAAGACTTGGTTCAACGTCAAAACATGTTGCGAAATGTGACTGGTTATTTTAAATCCTCTTTCGAATCCAGCCCCACTTTGGAGAGAACACTCTTGAAAACTTAAAACATTAATCACTAACAAACGGTGGTAAAAATATTTTTGCAGTATAGAATAATATTTACAAGAGAATGCCATCAACATTTCTAGTATTTCATTGCTCAAATTCTGTTGAGCATTACATATTTGTTTACGCTTTCTACTAGATTCAAGATGGCCGCTTCCAGACGGCCAAGAATTTTGCGAGATTTTGCGTTGTTTCACACTAGGTTAATATCATTGCTCCAGATGTACCTTAGCCACTGCCAATGAAAAATACTTGTTTGAAAATAAAATGCAATGTCTTCTGTATGTATGCCTGTTTCTCATTGATCCATTTTTCTCATTGATCCGTTTCCTGTCATGAGCCGATTCTTCTGTATAAGGGCAAGGTCTTTCAAATAGTATGGTCTGGAAACAAGCGTAATACGATAAATAACCTGCCTCGGACCACGTGACAAACATCCGGGTACCCGCAATTTTGGAAAAAGAAAGAAAATATTGATACTTTATATCTACGTATATCTCGATACTTTACCAATCAATTTAACCAACAAAGTGATCCTTAATACAATATATGCATTCCCTTATCATTACATGATATTATATTTTACCGATGTTTCCTTTTAGGTGGATTTACGCTCTGGAAAGTTGACCTCATACGAACGGGTTTTTTCACAAATGACCAAAAGCCGAAAACCGACCTAATTTTAGCGCTTCTTTCCTACTTGCATGGTGTTCATGGGATTGATGTAACATCTTTTTCTCATAGATTTAAGTCTAATGTACGTCTATTATTTCTTAGATTTTCGTATTTCACCCGTATTTCAATTTTCTGGGACGGTTAGATCCGTTTAAAATCTAAAAATGGCGTAAACGGTGATTTTTTTTCGCGATACGGTGATATTTTGTGCACAGGTTTTCACTATATATTTAGGGTCAAATGATGGAAAATTGCTAATTAAAATGTAAATTAAGAGTTAGTTTTCATCGGATATGAATTAGATTTTCGTTTTTTTATTTGATAACATAATAACGTACAGTTTTGTAAGACCAATATCGTGAGTCAAATTACCATCCATCGCTAAAACGCGCCAGACGGAATAGCATAGACCGTGTTTAACTCGCCTTAAAGATAAAAGTTAATTATATATAGAGGTTTTAATTTCACAGTTTTACAGGAAATTTCATCAGCTTTTCAATTATACCATTTTTTTATTTAATGTGGTATTTAAATGACACAATGACGGGCAGTTTTGCATACAACTATCGGACAAATACCAGTTTACTCGCTCGGCGTGATAAATGCACGGTGTGATAACGCTTACAGGTAAAAATCGATAACCGAGACAAGATTATCAGTACGATAAGACATTTATAGAGGGCGTTTCCGGACCATACTATTTGAAAGACCTTGATAAGGGTAACGGATCATTGAGAACAGGGCATAAGGGTTACATAAGGGTGTAAAAACAGCATGTTTTGGTGTCTGAGCGACTAATCTGATTGAAATAAAATATTTCATTGATCAACACTCGATAGGTGTGCATGATACAGGGTCACTTTATGACTAAATTTATAATGTAAGTCAACGGGGAAAACAATAGAAATATCTGACCACAAACTGTATTGTCGCGAAAACATATGATATCTGAATTTTCTTGTTAAAATCATGCAATTGTTTCATTACAAAGTAATTTAATACCTCCCTTATATTATCAACTATAGTAAAATAACAGGCAAACTTACTGTTACAGTAAAATAGGATCAAAATCTTGTAATTTGTGCCGAAACTAATATCCAAGGATTCGCTGGAGAATCCGGGGAGATCACTGTTAAGCAACAGGTTAAAGGTCACTCAAATGTAAACAAGGAAAAGCTATGGGCAATGAGGTGTTATTATATATCCCGAACATTATTGGTAAGCTAACCAAGTGACTTAATAAAAATGAATTGTATTCTAGAATTATGATAGAATGGATGAATCACAATTTGATTTACTGTTAAGTAAGTTCAAGACTCAAACACGGGGTGTCAAGACATAATCCATATGGTTTAGTACCAGAACGGCCCACTACCAGCTGACCAGAACAGAACGGACCGGTCCAGAACGGCCCACTTTTTTTAAGTCGTAGAGATACTAAAATTATTAACTTAGAAATATAAAATATTATGTAAAATTTGCAATGATGTTTGGTATACAGTAACATAATATAAAAAAGTAGTCATTAAAGGGATTTGTCACTGATTAGTTATGATGTACTTATGATAGGTGTGATTACTTTGACGGTCACATCAGACAAAATAAAAGAGAAAAAAAATGTAAGTATTTCTTTGAAATACAAATAATACCAGCAAACTCTGTTTAATAGGAGGTAATTATCAGTGATTATGTTATGGGATGGTATAATCATTTTCATCTGTTTGTTACACATATTATAATAAAGATAAATAATGCACTTTCTTACTTTTATTTTCACATACATGCCTACCATTTCGTCCATAAAGTTATAACTGTGAATAAAAAGGGAATATCATGTCCTGCAGATGGTTCAGTTCTATAAAATACTTATGACTGTGAAAACTTAAATTCTGTCATTATATCGACACAACTTTTATTAAATAAACAAAAATACAATTTATTTTAATTATTTCCTACTCTTTTTTGCCGTTCTGGACTGGTCCGTTCTGGTACTGGGCCGTTCTGGTACTGGTCTGTTCTGGAAGTGGGCCGTTCTGGACCTACACCATCCCTATAGATAGGGCCCAAAATGTGCACTTCTGCATATTTTGGGCCATATATGAATCCCTAACCTGCTAACAGTTCATCCATACGTGAATGACTAGGGTCTATCTTTAAATTTTAGAATTTAAAGATAGACCCTAGTCATTCACGTATGGATGAACTGTACTATTGTTTAATCAGTAGACTTCAAACATGAAGAAAAATAGTTAAAGATGTGATGAAGAGTTCTCATCTTTGCACACCCGGGCATTATAAGCTTAAAGAACTTTAGTGTACCCTATGTATATGCTTGACAGCCGCAGCTGACAAAAAACAAGTATTAAGAAAGCGGCATTTAAAGTTTTGGAAGCCAGAACTAACCCGCATCACGGACTATATGTGTATATAGGTACGTGCCCGCGTACTGCAAAATTAATTATATTTTCGGGAAAGGTCATTCCTTTCATCTTCAGTTTTAAATTTCACAAATTGCAAGACAGAAATGAAAGAAGATGACTGCTTACCACAATAGCTTATAATCTTAGAATATTAAATATCTAACAATTTTGTGTAGTTTGAAATACTTTTTGCTATGTCTGAAATAAATTTAAAGTTGCATATCAGTCTGAAGTAACCATAATTAAAGACCAAGTTTTCATATTTTACCAGATGAAGGAACTAATGCATGCAAGCTATTAATCTGACCAGGTAATTGTCCGGCACAATGTCACTGTGAAGCCGAGTATAGAATGAACTATGTCAAATTGATGAAGCTTTTAACAATGTCATAAAATTAATTAAGCCAAAAAACTAGTTATAACACAGGACCATTTTCCTAGGCAGGGTTTTCCTTACCATGAAGCCATCTTGTACACATAAGTCATATGGTACGTGCCACAAAAGGTTGAGTTAATGCCGGGAGATGTTTGCTTCATGTTCAGGATTTCGGTGTTAACCGTTTTTATTTTACACTGATTTAATTTCTCTGTATATTTTCTTGCCTATTTCAGGATACATACGTCTTGTGTTGCTTGTTGCCAGTTTGGTAGTCTACAGCAGTCCTTTAGCTTTCCTTGGCTTGTACATTGTTTCAGTGACTCTAGATGGTAATGTATAGGTTTACTTCATAATGAGGTACAGTAAATAGTTGGCCTTACAACCCAATGAAAAACCAGAATACACTGGGAATGTCATGAAAAGCAGGAATGCTTACTAAATCTGATTCATTTTATGTTTTTCAAATTTCCAGTACAGTAAAACTTTGTTCACTCGAGCATCGGTAACTAGAGGACTCCTGTCGGTCCCGGCCATATTATTCAAATCTATAGTCAACTTACACATGCGTTATATGATGTCTATAGTGACATAATTATAATTATGATGTTGTAGTGTGGCAGAAAAAGATGAGCATTTTCAAATTACAGATGAAAAACACAATTCTGAACTAATAATCTCTTGAAAGAACTCATGCCAACTTGTCATAAAACTTGACATAATACAATATCTTAACTAAAACAACATGTAAACATGTCTATAGTATGGCAGACCATCTATAGTCTATGGCAAATATTAAACCTGTTCAGAAACGTACCAATGCAATATGCACAAGAGTATTTTCTTATGACTGATGTAACTGTCAATTCAAAGATTTACCTGAGTAAGTACCCAGCATGTATCCAGTTAGTGGACAAAAAAACATTAAGTAGATTTTCTCTTATCGTATACTTTGAACAAGTAATACTGTATGTAGCAAACAAGTTGATAACATTTGAATTTTCTGAGCTCATTTAACCAGATGAATTTTTTAACCACAGACAAGCCGTGAAAGTGTTGAGTGAAATGATAATACAACTAAACAGTTCATTTCTGTATGTTATTTTATATACATTTGTTTGCATTCTGTATGCACGTATATGTGTTTTAATGATAGAATTTGTTCTAACATGTTAGCTTGTAATTAAAAGAACATAGTTTACAGGAAATTGATAGCAAAAAATTGTTACAGTTTAATTAAAATAACATATCACAGATATCCAAAAAAACATTAAAATTAAAATAGAATAATTTATTACAGTTTGTACTAAGTGAAGCATGTACTGTTTATTCTTGATTTCGAAATTTACAAAATGAAACTGTTTAAATGCATGCTTTTATATGTTGAATGAATGAAGTGGGTGTTTATGTAACATGTAAACTGTCTACATCTGATACGCAGACATAATCTATGTATATGTATACATGTACTGTGAAAAGGAAGAGTGAATTATGTAAACTCAAACTTCCTCTGTCCTCATTCTCTGCATGAAGTAAACTTACAGTACATTCACATATGTGAAGTTATAGTAAAATTTCATGTCACACCATGTTTCATTAACAAAAGGACTCTTTATGTTTATACATGTACTTACTTATTTATTCTCGATTATGAAACAAGTTTTTACAGCTTAATTCGCAACTCTCGAGACTCACTCCACATGGAATCAACTTCAAAGAGAGAGACTATTTGTAATGCTGTTAAATCTAAATTAACAGTCACCTTAATAAAGCATCCACCTGTCTTGTACAGTCAGTAATTGACCATGTTATATTAAATACACATATTTAAAAGCACCTACTCTAAGTGGCTACTCTGACTTGATACATTCCATAGCTGGCAGCCTTTAAAAAAGCAGATTTCACTATAATACACATTTTACATACATATATAAGTCTATTTCTAACTAAGTGCAATATGATGTCTTCATGAATTCAGAGTTTGCCAAGGGAAAGAGAAAATAATTATGTTACCATGACCATGTGTATGTTTTTCAGCTCTGGATGGAATATTGGCACGGAAACTTAACCAGACCTCAGCTTTCGGTGCTTGGGTTTGTACAACTTTGTGTCTGTTTCTTTCGTTTGTGTCCCTAAGTGTTTCCACACACACTTAAGTTTATGAAATACAGGTAGTTAAGGCAACATAAGACACATACTTCCTGAGAGACTTGTATATATCAATGTCTTCATTTATCATGTCAGAAACACTAGTTTCAAGGTCAGTAGATGAAATATTGGTATAATTTAAATTTTAATAGCCACAGCTTGTTAGAGTTCAGAAGTGTTAATATAAAGCCAAACTTGGGAGCAGTCTCCATGTATGGTCTGTCAGATCTTCCATTACGACTGTTGTCAACATTAACCATAGAGTTTATTTGATATTTCAGTTTGATGTTCTCATAGATCTGATAAGCCGAGGGGCTTTATGGTGCTTTCTTTCTAAAGTAAGTATGAAACAGTGTAATGCCGGTATTGGTGCGTTTGAGTTAACTTATTAGTAGAACAGTTGCAGAAACAATGATGGGCTACATGACAGTGAGTGTAAGATTGCATTTGTAAACAATGTCTTGTACATTAGTTATACATGTATTTGTCATCAATATGACCAGTTGATTAGCCACCAGTTAGTTTGAAAAATTGATACAATATTGCCTTGGGAGGTAAAATTTTAATGTGCTCAGAAAAGGTGTCTCAGAAAAAATGATGCTATAACAAACAAACATTTTACCTTGTTATTCTTTGCAGTGGGGATATTTTGTGATGATGATAGAATGGCTGACGTTTGTGTGCACCCACGCTCGAGGATCAAACTGGAAAATACCGGAGGAAGAGTTCCCAGCCATTTGTAAAATGGTTATGGCAAAAGGTTAGTACTGTGGTCATCTGACTAAATCGCTGTAACCTCTCATAGATGGGTCATTAGTTTGAGCCCTGCTACCGACAAGGTCTCTTTATGTGAGAAAGTTTGCAGTCTCTTATCCCCAGGAATGATGGTTTAGTAAACTGCCCGTCTGTAAAAATGACTGAAATATGGCGTTAAACTCATACAACAACAAGAACTACTGCTGTGAAGCTTACATGTACTTGCCAACTGATATGATGTTTAGTGGCAGTTTGTTCCAACCTCTAATGGTCTGTGGGAAGAAGGAATGAAGTCTGGCAGAAGTTTGTGTCTCTGGTAGGGTGGAATGTATCAGGTAGAGCATGTCTTGATAGCCACTACACTTGCTTTAATTAAGTAAATTTTATTTTGTTTACTGTTTAGGTTTCAAAACACCAGTTGGAGCGTATGCAATTACAGGTATATTTGTGTTACCACTGTGGATATACGGGATGACCTCTGGGTTTCTACACAGCTATATAGGTTTACCAACGCTTGCACAGTATGGTCTACTAGTTTGGCTTACTGGAGGAAGGGTACTTGCCTTAACTACCGAGGTATCACAGAACAGATTGATGCTTATTCTGTTAATTGTTAGAAGTGGAAAAGTCTCTCTGAAATTTTGTTTCAACTGAAGTGTCATAAGTTGTAGCGAACCTCTTTTATGGTGAACAAAAATGCTGTGTTGAGAATTCAAACCAGCACTAACGCTTAAGCAGTAACAAGTCTAATGGCTACAGTACCCACACATTCTTGCCCAGAATTCAGAATAAAATGCTATACACTCAACTTCATATTTCACCTGCTGTTGAAATAAATCAATATTGATGTTGTAATTGAGATTTTCAGTCAAAATTAAAATTACATGTAGTACTAAACTTTTACTAAGTCTGTACAATACTAGTAGACACATTTTTGACATGCATATTGAGAATCTGCTGTGTATTTTCAGTTATTTTTCATACAACAACATGTGAAGGGATTGTTAGCAGAGGGTAATACATCCAAGACAACACCATCCAAGACAACACCATCGTAGACAACACCATCGTAGACAACACCATCCAAGACAACACCATCCAAGACAACACCATTGTAGACACAACCTTGTGGAACACAGAAGAAAGTTTCATGATGATTGAAATCCTGTAATATTTTAGCTAAGCAGAACACCACTCAGGAAGATTATGTCACATGTTCCATATTTTATGTACCAATACAGGTTGTCCACTGTGTAAAGACATTGATATGTTTTCAAACATCATCTGTCAACTCTACTTTTAAACATTTTTTAATATATAAAACCTAAGGATGTATAAAGTTGTCACTTTTTTCACGAAATCTTTTTTGTCTATAAGATTTATGTGCTTGCAATATGGCCTTATTTTTGAGAGTTAAATATACATTGTACTAGTAAATTGTTAGCTCAGTTCCTTTCATCTCTGGATCTGAACACTGTAAATGAGTCAACATGATGTGTTTGTTATTCCCCTTTTCTATTGTTTTCTTTTTCCAGCTAATATTTGAGATAATTTCATAAAACAGCAGAAAGTCAAAGTGGAATTTTGAAGAACCATAGTTTACTTAAAGTAATTTCTTGATTATGTCTCTTATTTGTTTCTGTGAGATCTTGATCCCTATTCATGGTAGTCAAGCAAAATATAACATATAGATAGAGGACATTGGGGGCATTTGGCTAGCCATTTTGCATTGAGTATGAAGTATATATTGATACCCCACATAGAAGAAACTCAACAATTTTCAAGTCAAATGAAAACTTTTATTTTCATTGAGTAATTTATCATGTTGAGAACTGTGGGACATCAACTGTCAAACATATTCAATAAGCTGAATTCTGATTGGTTAAAAGTTGGAGGTTATTTACCTTAAAAAACATTCATCACTTTCCAAATAAATACATGGAGAAAGAGAAGTACAAGAACCAACCTTTAGAAATTATTTCTGTTTGAAATTTCTGTTACCTCCCTTGGATTTTTTAAAAACATTTTTATAGTGTTTATGTGTTCCTTGTTTACATTCCATTTCATGTATGTATGTTTTCTTGCCTGTTGTATTTTATAGTGTCCTAACATGTCAAACTGTGAACCATCATCAAGGAAGTAAGCAGATTAGCAGAGCCATTACATTATGTATCTGGTAGATGTAAAACACTTCAGATTAGTGGAATCTTTATTTAGAGAAGTTTGTAAACACAACTTGTCAGTGTTCAGATGTTTTGTATTTTTATATTATTCGTATAGAACTGACAAGAATATTAGATATTTAAGTTTCATTTAGAAATATTACAGTGTATTTTATTTATTAGCCACTAGACTGGTTATTTGTTGTAAAGTTACCATGACATTATCTTAATTGCTCATTTTTACATTTCAATAATTGAATCAAATATTTCATATAATTTTTTTTTATGGAATTCATACCTTTTGGAGAAAACGCATCTTGAAATTCTTAGCTACAACAAAACTTTCCTGTGTGAAAGGGTCAGTAATACATTATCATTTTCATTGACAATTAAGTTAAAATAAAATATCATATCCTGCACTGAATTACATTCATTGTTAACTATTACACCTGTACATCTAAGTGAAATGAATATTCAGAGTTTGTGACATCTAACCGTTTTGTGTCAGTTACACCCAGAAATGACACATCAAATTTTGTTTTTAGCTCGACTATTCGAAGAATAAGGAGACTATTGCACTCGCCCCAGCGTCGGCATGCCGCGTCCGCACCTTGTTAAAGTTTTTCATAAAGTCAAATATCTTGAATACTATCAAAGGTATTGACTTGAAACTCAAACTATATGTTTACCATCAACATCTTCACCTGAGGAAACAATCCCCATAACTCTGTTTTGATTTTTGACAGATTTATGCCCCTTTTTAACTTAGAAATTTTGGTTAAAGTTTTTATAAATTCAAATATCTTGAATACTATCAAAGGTATTGACTTGAAACTCAAAGTATGTGTCTACCATCAACATCTTCACCTGAGGAAACAATCCCCATAACTCTGTTTTGATTTTTGACAGATTTATGCCCCTTTTTAACTTAGAATTTTTTGTTAAAGTTTTTTATAAATTCAAATATCTTGAATACTATCGAAGGTATTGACTTGAAACTCAAAGTATGTGTCTACCATCAACATCTACACCTGAGGAAACAATCCCCATAACTCTGTTTTGATTTTTGACAGATTGATGCCCCTTTTTAACTTAGAATTTTTGGTTAAAGTTTTTTTAAAATTCAAATATCTTGAATACTATCAAAGGTATTGACTTGAAACTCAAAGTATGTGTCTACCATCAACATATACACCTGAGGAAACAATTCCCATAACTCTGTTTTGATTTTTGACAGATTTATGCCCCTTTTTAACTTAGAAGTTTTGGTATTGTTTTTTTGTAAATTCCAATATCTTGAATACTATCAAAGGTATTGACTTGAAACTCAAAGTATGTGTCTACCATCAACATTATACACCTGAGGAAACAATTCCCATAACTCTGTTTTGATTTGACAGATTTATGCCCCTTTTCATCTTAGAAGTTTTGGTATTTTTTTTTTTGTAAATTCAAATATCTTGAATACTATCAAAGGTATTGACTTGAAACTCAAAATATGTGTTTACCATCAACATCTACACCTGAGGAAACAATCTCAATAACTCTGTTTTGATTTATGATAGATTTGTGTCCCTTTTTAATTTTGAATGTTTTGGTTACATTTATTTACTTTCAACATCCTTCACCAATGTTTTTGATTTTTGACATATTTATGCCCTTTTTAACTTAGAATTTTGTCACAGTTTTTCCAGACTAAAATGGAAATACTCAAAATGGCTTTCTTTTGAAATGTCATAGAATAATTATGCAGCATGAAGCCGTCATGCTTTTTTAATTCTATACAATATCAATTTTGAAAAGTTACAAAATTATTCATGATCAAATATACAAGGTCATGTATTTCTTTGAAATTTTCCCCCCATCCTCCCTCCAGTTGGCTTGCAGAATCCAGAGTAAGGCCTTGAATGCAATGTACATTTACAAAGGTCTTTGAACAAGTTTCATATCTTTGACCTTAATTCTTATAGACAATTACACAATACTCCTGTTCTTAGACAAAAACCCCATTTTACCAACAAGCTTTCGAATAGTCGAGCGTGCTGTCATGTGACAGCTCTTGTTATAATACTGAATTCATGTAAAAATTTCTTTGACTTCCATTAAGAAATAATTGATGTGAAATTGTTATTTAAAGATACATGTATTACTTGAAGCTGATTTAAGAGTTTAAGTGAAAAACTATTTATTTCCTTACTTTTGTACTGTGATATTTTTGTCAAGGAATATAGAAATCCATCAAATATAGAAAATCCATCATAGGCAAACTTGCTGAACAGTTAGTTTACAAAATCACTCCTGATTTCAGTTAATGGGGTCAAGCCCTGCTACCCACCCTTCTCTTTATGTGAAAAGTGGGCAGTCTCTTCGGAGGATAGGGATCTAGTACTGGTTCTTCCTAGGATCCATTGATAGGAACACTGCCTGTCTGTAAAAATGACCGAAATTTGGTTGAAAAGGTTGTTTAATTGATACAACAACAACAACAGCGATCTCAACAACGATCTCAGTTATCTTGAGATTTTTTATCCAACTTCTCATTTTCACTCATTTCTGCTCATTTTACAGTATCATTTTTGTTCCAAATGATCTTTAAAGTTTTGTTTCCTTGAATTCCTCTTGTTATTTCTGTATTTGTGCCAACCTATTTTGAAATCCTGCAAGAAATGACATTGTCAGTCATTAAAAGAAAAAGTGAAGAAAGTCTGAAGCTTGTGACATTTGAATGACACACCTAGTTTTGTGTACTTTGATTGTCTAGTGATGCAGATTTGTTTGTTTTAAGTTGCATTTCTCTTTAAAATAGTAGAATTATTCTAACTAATGGATTATCTAACAAACAAATGGAGCATATATAATGTATATCTCTCTGCCCTGGGAGATTGTAATAAACTGTGGGAGCATGATAGTTTCTCACTATGAGCCATTTTTTTTTTCAATTTTCTCTTGAGAGGTTTTGGTTAGTGTTTGGAATTTCTGTTTGTGAGCATTTGTTAGCAAAATTTTCTCATAAACATGTATTAAGATATAACCTAGATATGTGTAAAAACTTTATTTTCTATCAAAGAGTTATATTTATCTATGCCTGTGATACCACTAGTATAACTATCACTATAATTGTTTTTACATACTTAAATATATTCATCAAAATTTTCAGCCATTTGGTTGTTGTTAGTTCACGATCTAGTACAATTTGAGCGGCATCATGGGAAAAAGGGCATTCGGATATTTGTAACAATATTTGATTACAATTGATTGAAAAAACTATAAAGTTGTAATTTTTATCTCCCTTCTTGAATGTAGAATGAATATTAAAAGGATTTCTTTTTCTTATGTTGGCAATAATTTATGAAAAAAAGATTGCAGAAAGAGAACCTAAAAGTTTTCTCCAGATATGATGTACAACGAAAGAATATGTAATTTTGCCATCAAAGTCAGTGTTGTTAGCGTCATATTTATGATATCAATAGCGTTTTAAGCCCGGCTTTATTAACACGGTGCTTCATGAAAAGATTTATATAAATAAAAGCGGGTTACAACAGCAAGTAAATCTTCCCATCAACACACGTTTTTCCTCAAGTTAAAACATCGGCAAAATGGGCAAAAACAGCACATTTTATGCTTAACCAAGTTTTGACGTCAAATTATGGTATGTGACGTCATTTTGAGTGTAAGCCATGAAGCAGTAAGTGTACTTTTGCAGGATGTTGTAATTTGTGTCTATTGGACATAGGAAAGTGAAATTTTCATGTCAGTATTGAAATATTGTTTATTCAAATTAGGCAAAAGAGCTCACTTCAAAGTATGTGTTTGAATTTTGTCTTAAGGCCCCTTTTTCTCCCCATATCACCGCTAATTTTGTTTATGTTCTAGTAATTAATGTACAAGGCAGGTACCATTATATCCCACCGTAAAATATTTATACAATTGTTAAATATAATCATAAACCTTGTTTTTAACACTTGGAGTATATATTTACAAAGTAATTTAAAATGTACACACGACCTACCGGTAATTTGACATTCCATGACATGTTCAGCTGCCACGTGTTCATCGGTGTGATACTGCCCCTTTTTGTATCTTTTGTATTGAATGTTTGCTCGTTTGTTTGTTTACATCGTTTATATGGTGCTGAAAACTTTTTATGATTTTAAATGTTTGAAATAAATATTGAAATAATCATATTGTTTTGATCAAAGCTTTTACAGCAAAACAACAATTGTTGCTAACAACAACAACAACAACAACAGATGAAGCATGCAATACCTCTGATGAGAGGGGAGGTAACTCTTCAGCATCTTTCATCCAGACATGCATATCCACCATTTATGTCACTGTCAGAAAGGCAATTGATTTTAGTGGCACATGAGCAGGGGATTGAGCCTGTGATCCCTGGATTACTTGGCCAGCCTGTGAACCACTAGACCACTGACCTGCTAGAGTTGACAGAGTTAGAATTAGAATTAGCAGAGTTGCTTTTGTATACAGTGGACAAAAATGATATCAGTGGGTACCATTCAAATAACAAGAAAAAACACTTCAGCTTTTCTATTTTTTAATTAACAAGATTAAATAAATTTTCCTATAAATTCAACAAACAAAGAAACAGTCCATATAAATTTCTATTAACAAATTCATGTAATAAGGAATGATGGAATGAACAATCTTTGAAGTGAGTTTTGATATATATCTTAGATACATAGACACAATGTTGACACGGTGAACACGAAGTCTGTATTGACAACACTTGACAACTACTACTTTAACCAGTTTGGTTACTATTTTATGAACATAAGAATCTGAAAAATAATGACACTTGCCGTAGCTTAGCAACCTTTTACAACAACAACAACAAATACTATATCATTCTTTGTTTAACCCGTTTGTTCCTAGTGTCAACTAGCATAGTCACTTTTTCAAGCAGCTATGCAAATGCAATGTTGTCTGATAAGAATTTAGGTTGATAGCCTTTTGCATCACAATTTTGCAAAATACCCCTACTTGAAGAAATGCACTTGTCCAAATTGGAAGTTAGAATATCTCATTGTAAAAACCTAGTCAATGATTGGTTAATATCGTGCCAGATGTAGATATAACAGATTGTATAGTTGGAATAAATTGACTTTCCAAGTGATAAATCACACAAGACTCTTAGAAATCCTGTACTGACAACTACCAAAATGAGCTTAAATTCCAAGGATAATGGGCCTATGGGTTTGAGAAAGCCATAAATATTTCTAAACCATGCTAAAATTAAAATGAAGAGCTGGTACATGTATATATTATGAATACATCAGAGTCTTGAGTACATACGGTGTAAGCTGCAATGACCTAATCTTTCTTATCAAAGCACCGATATTAAACATATAAATAAAAATAAAAGATCCACTAACTGTTTATAGGCATATGACAGCCAGCAAGCGACAGGCTTTGCCTCCCCAGGTGTTTCTCGGGTCTCAAAAGTTACCCTTAATACATCTTAGCAAATGCAACATGTAAGATGTCAAAAATAAAATATTTCAACAAATTCTTCTGCACAAATCTGTAAGAAAATTTTTTCCTCCAATAACTTTGTTTAATTTTTTATCAATAAGTGAATCATTGATTTATATCACAGTATTGTGTGAATGTAGAGACAGGGAGATATCACTGCATTCACTGTCATGAGTATGCTGTCTTCAGAAAGAAATATATAAGGGCTTTCTGCCCTTAGCCAATCTGCCCAGAGCACAATCAAAAATAATACACTGGCAGATAAAGGGCAACAACTATAGTACAAGGGCACATAAAGCACAACCCAAATCGTACATGAACTGAAACTCCTAGCAAAAAATGGAACAAGGGCAGGAATAATACAACCAACAAAGTGGTACAAGGGCTGATAATGGTTTATGATCAAATTCAACTTTTTGTTCATTGTATATAATTATCTAGCATAAATGATTCTAATATCAAATTGATGTTGATTGCTCCTAAATAAGCATCACAACGCTATTGCACAAAAGCAGTTATACTTAAGCTTAAATAATAGAAAATTAAGCAACACATAAAAAATATAGTAAAACAGAGTATTGCAAGCAGTGATCTATAAATGACGTTGAGTTCGAAACTAGTCTGTATACAAATGTAGTCTGTTTTCAAATATTCTCAGTTTCTCACAGCTTAATTTACAAATTGTCTGCAAGCAATTTTAAATAACGTATAATTGTTTTATTGCATTTCCAAAAAAGCACATTAGCTGTGTGAAGCTTGTATTCAACAAAATCAATGTAAATCTAACATTCTTTCATTATTCCATGATTATAAATATACTGAAGGAAAAAAGAAACGCAGGGTAAACCTTCATGGTGATTTGAAGGAATGTATTAGACGTTATCTAAATAAGTATAAACATCTATCTTCCACGATCCAATTTTCAAAAATTCATCAGTTTATGACCCTCTGAACTTCTGTTAGCCATACTATAATTGAAAGAAGTAACAGTTCAATACAACTAGTGGAATGTGTATCCCTGAGGAGTAACAGAGTATCACATTTTTTGTTACCCTGTGTTTCTTTTTTCTTTCAGTATAGCAACCTTTATGATCTGAATCAGCTGAGCACTTTCTTATATTGTCAAGGATTCTGCATTAGGATGATTTGAGCCAGAGCCATGAGAAAATGTACAACTATAAAAACATGCGAATACGAGAAATTGTGATGTTTGAACTAATGGTATATATAGCTAGACAAAATTCACTTTCACTTCATGACCTGTCCTCATTGTCAATTATCTGATAAAGCAATGGTTCACTTCTCTTTAAAGTGATAAAGTAATTGAAAAGAAAACCCCTAAGTGTCTGATCACCCCTTTTATCCGCAGTGAATGACAGTGACAATATTGTTCTTAATGTCCTTAAAATCGACTACAGTTGTTCTGCTATAACTCAAGAATTAAGAACTCCTGGCTTGTGTCCCAACAAAAACTTTGTTCACATCTCATAAATCATATTCATATGCACTATGATATAGGCTAAGCTTACACATTGTTTTCTAACCTGTCATAACGTGTTGTGGAATAGTAATACACAATAAAATCTGGCCAACAACCATAAACACTTTCTAGTGGAACATTCTGAAAAATTTGACTTCTGATTGATCAGTTGAAAAGCCAATCAAAAGCCAGAGATGAAAGCCTGGTCTAAGATCATCTAGGTTGATCATGTTGGCATATTACTCTAGGTTGATCATGTTGGCATATTTCTCTAGATTGATCATATTGGCACATTTCTCTAGATTGATCATATTGGCACATTTCTCTAGGTTGATCATGTTGGCATATTTCTCTAGGTTGATCATGTTGGCATATTACTCTAGGTTGACCTTGTTGGCATATTACTCTAGGTTGATCATGTTGGCATATTTCTCTAGGTTGATCATGTTGGCACATTTCTCTAGGTTGATATGTTGGCATATTTCTCTGGGTTGATCATGTTGGCACATTTCTCTAGGTTTATCATGTTGGCATATTTCACCGGATGTATCATTTTTGCACTACTGTTATTGTTTAACATGTTGGCACATTTCTCGAGATAAATCATCTTAGCATATTTCTAATTATTTACAATGTTGGCACATTTTCAATGGGTCATTGGCACATTTCTTCATGTTTATCATGTCAGCATGTTTTCTATGGGTTTATCATGCTGATGTATTTCACTGTTCAATGTTAGCACATTATTCCAGATTATCATGCTGGTGTATTTCTCAAGTTTTTCTCAGTTGTTTATTTGCCTGCTTTTAACAATTTTCTAGACGTTAATCCTATTATAAACAACTTCTCCATATCTATTTAGCTAGCAAATATTTCCCTATTCAATGTACTGGCCAATTTCTCAATAACTAAACAATTTTTTTCATATTTCTTCAAGCATAAAACTAAATCTTTCTCCTGTTTTCATCAACCAGTTTCTATAGTGTCCGAAACCTATCAATGAGTACACATGTATATGTGTTGTTACATGAGGTGTATGTATGTATGATCTATTCAAGCACTGGTATCAATGTTAGCATGTATGACCTTTGTTTCTGTGAGAATTGCCACTACTAAGAACACTACATACAGTACGACGAGGTAGATACCCCAGCCCCGAGTCATCTTGAATCGAGACAGGGGCACAATAATGAGACTGGAGATCAGACTGATGGTGAGGAATGCTGCCAGTACAACCTCTTCCAGCGTAATCTGGATCTGAAAAAATACACACACATCATGATGGCATATCCTCTCTACTGTATTCTGGGTAATAAACAAAAGTTTTGATCTAGAAACATTTTACGCATGAACATATCACTTCCTGTTATCAAAGGCAACAAGATTAAGTATTAATAAGATTATTAATTATTTTCTAAAAACAATTAACTCTTCCATTAACAAATAATAAAAGTGAAATAGGATCACAGTAAATCAATTTAACATGTAAAAGGTGAGGCTAAAATATCTTATTTATATTCCTTGTCAGTATGGTCACATGCATAGCATTCCTACAGTCAAAGTCTATATGTCTGAGTGGCTGTAGCATTCATTTCTATTTCAGAATCCATAGATATATAGGGGTGTTGCCAAAACAGAGTCAGTAGCAGCCTTTTGTCAAAAAAAAAAACCAATACAGTACAGGTATAACAACTTCACAATACATACTGCCCAGGTCACTATGACCTTAACCCTTAACATAAAAATATGTATATAATAAATTATGTATGTATTTATTTCATTACTTCGAAGTACCAAGGATAACACAATAAAAAGAGCAAGCTCTTACTTCCATTGTGGTCCTTTATTTTAAGAGACAGAAGCAGAAAAAAAAAAATCCGGTAACCAACCCTTACAGCTCTTTTACGAATAAAACTTGTAATTAGTACAGAGCCTAAACCACTCGGCCACCACACCACCTATAAATAATAATACAACTGACATGACCTAATGCATCAACTGAGAAAAAAATAAATTAAATTGTTGTCTCCCAGGCACAAACAGCCCTTCAGTTTTTGTGGCATACTGGGGAATGATTTGAAGCCATTCTTTTCACTTGCATAATAATAGCAAGTGCATTTTGTATTAGTGATGCAATGTATACAACCTTTACTTACATGGTAATCTCCCTGTTTTACAGTTGCTATGGTGAATGGAATACCTATACCTAATAATAAATCTTTACAAAGTCAAGGAATTTTTTAACAGAAATCTCCACCTGTCAGCAAGGTTGCAACTATCATAGAAATAATTTCAAACAGATTGATACCAACTCTGCTATAGAGACTAAACTGATTCATGTACTTTTAAGTTATGCACAGACAGGCAGTTTATTTAACCCTTGTTCACTAAACTCTGAACCACACTAAGAAAGTATTAACTGTCTCACATAAAGAGTCAAGGTATGAAGCAGGGCTCAAACCAATTTAGTTTGTATGAATTTATCTTAGTTTGGCTATGAAGAAAGCTTACGTAGCATATTGAATCACGCTCGAACACTAATTCTGTATAATGTCGCACTCAACACAATAGAGGCAGCGAGTTTTTCATCACTGCTATCAATTTACAGCCGAGTGGACTGAGGCATGTGTGGCATTGGTATTCTTGCCCAAGGACACACTGTATGTTGGGCTGGGATTAGAACCCGCACAATGAAAGGTTTAGCAATTACCAATCAGCAAACTTATTTCTTATAACTGCTTCAAAGATAAAGGATACTAAAGAGGGGCCCTCCAAAACAAGCTGATATACCCATTCTAGGGAACCCCTGTCTGGCCATCACTGTATCTGCTATAAAATCTGTAATATAGGCATAAATTGTCAAAGAATTAAAAAATAATATGTATCCATGTTTGGTTTATCGTAGAATAACCCGAGTTGGGAGTTTTTATGCGCAAGAATATATCACGAAGGCCGAAGGCCTGAGTGATATATTATTTCGAATAAAAAATTCGCAAAACGAGGGTTATTCTACCATAAACCAAACTTGGATACTTATTATTTCGATTCTAACACGACTTATTTGAAACAACATTTGAAGAAAATGAGAGAACTATTTTCATCGAACGTAATTTACACTTGCGTGCTACGCACCTAGATTTGGCCGTTGAAGTTTCCTCCCGCGAACACTGTAAAGACGCTATTTCAATGTGACTTTCATTCATGAAAGATGTATACGCGGTGTTTCAGATTTTTCATCAACGTAAACTACAGTCTCATAAGAAAGAAAAACTTTAATAATTTTCAAGTAAATATAACAGGAATTTCCTTTACAGAAATGGTTCGAATTTTCAGGGTTCGCAATAACGGTTCAAGTTACGAAAAATATTAGTAACGGGTATAGATAAATGACGTCACAGTTTCTCTTGATTGATGACGTCACTGTGTAAACAAAAAAACAATAACAACACAACAGTAAATAAAGTCAGTATAAATGGTATCGTAACATTAATCAAGTTAACTGGACGTGTGTCATCCATCGGATCCCCCGCTTTGCCCCAAGTCATCCACAGTATGCCATGTAAGATCCTCTATACGTCGGGTAAATTGAACAGCCAAAATACGATGCGCGTGCAACGTCGCTCAAGGTCGGTTTATTGCAGAATAACCCAAATAAATTTTGTTCTACATGTATGTAGGTTATTCGCTGGTCATGTTAGAATTATCAAATAATTGTACTGACAGACATTTATAACGTACCTGAAATGATCTTGTCAAATATACCAGAGAGTATATGTTATTCGCACTTTTAGAGTACCCGTGCATTGTATTTTACTAATTGATCAACTGATAGTGTCATCCCCCTACACTTCAGCTCATTTTCCAATATTTTGTCAAACTTTATCCAGTGATTACTGACCAGTGTACATTGGAATAGGGACTTCTACAGTGTCTGCCAACCTCTCTTACATGTCTTCAATTAATCTTACATCACATGAAAACATATTGTTACTTCTAAAATACTAAAAAAAACGTAACAGTAGTTCCTGAATTCATTGTGGTCACAAACTTTAGAGTTCCACAGAGATTTGTAATATTAAAAACCTGTATTACCTAATCTCTACAAGAAAATGAATTTCCCCACATAAAAGTGTGCTTATTTTTTCAAAGATGTTCGCCTCTAGCAAATTCTCCACATAAAACCAGTTATGCTAAATTCCTACACAGTTTCACACACTTACCTCCTATACTATTTCCCCATGCCAGAAGTGTGAGACCAAGAATAGCATTACTTATATTGAACACAACACCAAATGTCTGAAATAAACATTCATAAATGTTATATAAAGTGTAAGGAACTCATACTCACTCTTTCACTAGATTCACAACAAAAACTTAAAGTCTCATTATCACTTTGAATGTAAAACTACTTGTACCTTTAATATGACCAAGAAATATATCATATCTGCAATATTGACCCATATTTATGTGAAAGCATCCCTAACGTTGCTTTTTAAAGCAAAAGAACATGCCATACTGTAAATATATCACAGTATTGTTTTTTTCAATGATATTGCAAAAAATAAGAAATTCTGTCCGAGGTTTTCTAGTGAAGAAGCGACAAAAATATGAAATTATGAATATATCAACACTGTTTTAGATTAAATAGAACACAATTCTATCATTGTTATTTTTCATTTTATTACTCTATATATAGGTATCTAAAGTGCTATTGGGGCTAAACTGCTTTGTTATGCACACTATGCTTGTAGAAACAATTTTCAAAGGAAATAAAAAAGTTACAATATGCAGCAATAATCATAGTAGGAATCATTCTACTATAAAACCACCCTGCTTCAATGGACACGAAGCTCTAGCATCATACGAATGAAGTACTGTTCACTGTTTTAATTTTAAAAGGGCTGACACCATTAAAATCTGCACTGAAATGAAAGGCCCTTAAAGTAGAACAATCACTTTACCTTCACCCTTTATATCCGTAATTCTGTAAATGGGACTATTACTCACCTGTAGAATATTTACAATCTCATTGGCAATAGAATATATCCATATTACAGCTACAACAAAACCCAGGTACGCAAACGCCTGAAATATACCACTCAAATGCCAATCATCTAAGTTTCGAAAAGTTGTATAAACCATTTCAAACAATCTTTATGCTTAAGCACAATCTCACATGGATTCACAAAAGTCCATAAAAGTGACTGCAGTTTCTTCCCCTGTGAGTTGGATTCACAGTCACACTGAACACATTCAAAAACAAAGCACATCTAGACTTGGATACCTGGAATTCCACTGCCATCTTTTCAAAGCTGTTCTTGTTGTTTGATTCAACTATATTTTCAGTCATTTTTACAGGTGGGCAGTTAACCTACCCATTGTTCCCGGAAAGGATGAGTACTAGAACACTATCCTCCACAGGAAACTGCCAAATTTCTAACATTATGACACTTGGTCTGTAGCGGGGCTCAAACCCATGGCCCGCAATCAATGAGTGTTTACAGTGAAGTCAAGTCAGCAACTCTAACCACTTGATCATAGAGGTGGATCTTAAAGACCTTTTAAATTCCTGTTTTGATAATTGTGGAGAAGCTGTCATATATAATGCACTTGGATTGTGTTTTTAAAATACTGCAGTTAAGATTTAAAACAAGTAACATGAATAATTGTGTTGACTTTATGCTGATGAACTTCTGAAAAACCTAAAACCATAAAGAGCTTTAACTTACTGCATGATATTTTGGTTGAACTTCATTTTTGGAAGTAAAGAAAACAACAGCTGCCAACAACACACCCAGTATAAGTGTCAGCCCCCACACTGGAAAACTGCCTCCTAACATGTTAAACCCAACTGAAATATATCATAGAACATGAAACAGTCATTACGGAGGGAAGAATATCCTATCTGTGACTTTTATTGTCTGCTTCACTGCTCTCTTGTTAATCATTTTAGCACAGCTAACCATCCAGCAAATGAGTAACAAGCAAGAATAATCTATATCTCTATGTAACATAGCTCTAAATGTATTATTATTTTTAACAAAACAATCTTCCCTTCTTTCATCTCATACAGCAATTAAAGAGTCACCAAAATCTCTATGTTATCATTTACCTCCACATAAATATTGAAATAAACATGTACATCTAGGATAGGTCATGGTGAAATACATTATTACTGAACCAATCTGTTTTCTCTCATGCATTTTTCTCTTGAGGTTTAACACATATTTAAAGACTTATGAAGAGTTGGGCAGTTTACCAAACCACCATTCCTCAGAGGGACCTGTACTGGACGTTAATTCGATACCAAATTTCTCACATAGTCACTGTGGTCGCGGGTTCAAACCCATCATAGTCAATCAGTGAGAGGTTAGTGTTAGTGTCAGCCACTTTAACTTCTAGACCAGGGCAGCTGGTCCATGATACATAACAAGAAAGACAAACTATGATACCTTTAGTGGCTACGACAGAATACAGGGGTCCCAGTACACACTGTATACAGTAGAGAGGTCTGTTCCAATGATGTTTCTCATCTTCATAATTCACCACTGGTATTGTTATAATCAGAAGAAACATTATTGGAGCCTGAAATAGACAACAGAGAGTAAGTCCCAGACTCAGGTATGTCAGTCAGAACCAGCTACAGAAGCTGGCTGCCATGGTTACAGATGACAAGCCTTTGATTTTCTGTAAAACTTTTACGCTATATAGCCTGTAAACACGTAACCTCACCCTGCTTTTCTTAAATGAACTTGTCCATCTTTCAATTAGGACAGAACCATTACTTGTTCATAGGTGTGCTCACTGAAATTTTACTGACTGAACAGAAATCAGTATAGATCATGATCAGACAGTATGGCTGCCTGCTTATCAGGATTTGTATTGGACTCAAAGGCTTCATTTGCTTCATTTTTAATTAGTAAACTTAGAAAAAGCAGTAAGAATAAATTCTCAGATTGCAAGAAGCTGTAGGCACCAATGAAAACCATTTAAAATATGCTATAAAGGTCTATCACATATTTCAATGTAGTAAATATTCAATTTATAAGGTATTCATATAAAGAAAGATAAATTAAAGGTGGGGTAGTGGTCAAGTGGCTAACGCTCTGGACTACCAATCTAGAGGTACCCGTAGAATCCCGGCCAGGGCACTGGAACGGTTTTCAGTGTTTCCCACTCATCTAGAAATGAACTGGTTAGAAACCCAGAGGTAGTCTCATGTGTATAGGTACTATACACTGGGCATGTAAAAGAAACAAGGAGTCTATTAGTAAAAGCGCTAGTGTCTGGTACCCAGATTCCCTTGAATCTGCATCTGTCTTGGAAAGTTCACACATGGAGAAGTCCCAGAGTCGGCCAGGAGTATAAACAATCTAAATCAATCAATGAATAATAACATATAAATTTATACATGATATACGCACCTTGAATATTTCATAGAATTTTTTAAAGAGTGAGAATCCTGACCATCCCTCAGTATCTATGGGGTTGATTTTGTGAAGGAATTCTTGTAATGGCGTCTCATCTCTCACTGCTGTTAAACTGATTACGTCAGGGTTTGATAATAACGGCTGTCGTTCCCCATCTGTTACTGTAAGACCAACATTTACAGCAATGTTACACTTCAAAGTGACTATCAGAATTTTAAGAAAAAGGCATTTAGCATTACAAAATGTACATAAGACAGCACGCTCGACTATTGTGGGTGTTTGCTAATAAAACAAAACTTTTTTATCAGTGTAATAGCAAAACAAAATTCTGCTAACTATTAAGTATAAACTAGGAAAGTTGAATCATAAAAAAAGTCAAAATCTATAACTATAGATTTAATTTTTGGTAAATTAATTGTTTGATACAAAATTTACCCTGAACACTATTGCAAGGTTTGATATAACTACCATAAGTGGTTACTGTGATATGTGCATGATAGTACCTTGCATGCAAAACTTTACCAAATTTTCAAAGTCAAACAAGGGCCATAATTTGTACTAAATTTAAACAAGAGTTATCTGTCTTGACTGTGTGACACCTCTTAAGACATTAAAAAAGTTTCAAGTCAATATTATAAGTGGTTACTGAGATATGTGCATGATAGTACCTAGCAGGCAAAACTTTAACCAAATTTTCAAAGTCAAACAAGGGCCATAATTTGTACTAAATTTAAACAAGAGTTATCTGTCTTGACTGTGTGACACCTCTAAAGACATTAAAAAAGTTTCAAGTCAATATCATAAGTGGTTACTGAGATATGTGCATGATAGTACCTAGCAGGCAAAACTTTAACCAAATTTTCAAAGTCAAACAAGGGCCATAATTAGTACTAAATTTATACAAGAGTTATCTGACTTGACTGTGTGACACCCCTAGAGACATTAACGAAGTTTCAAGTCAATATCACAAGTGGTTACTGAGATATGTGCATGATAGTACCTAGCAGGCAAAACTTTAACCAAATTTTCAAAGTCAAACAAGGGCCATAATTTGTATTAAATTTTTTCAAGAGTTATATGCCTTGATTGTATGACACCCCTAAAGACATGAACAAAGTTTCAAGTCAATATCATAAGTGGTTACTGAGATATGTGCATGATAGTACCTAGCAGGCAAAACTTTAACCAAATTTTCAAAGTCAAACAAGGGCCATAATTTGTACTAAATTTTTTCAAGAGTTATCTGCCTTGATTGTATGACACCCCTAAAGACATGAACAAAGTTTCAAGTCAATATTATAAGTGGTTACTGAGATATGTGCATGATAGTACCTAGCAGGCAAAACTTTAACCAAATTTTCAAAGTCAAACAAGGGCCATAATTTGTACTAAATATTTTCAAGAGTTATCTGCCTTGATTGTATGACACCCCTAAAGACATGAACAAAGTTTCAAGTCAATATCATAAGTGGTTACTGAGATATGTGCATGATAGTACTTAGCAGGCAAAACTTTAACCAAAGAAGCAACGCCGACGCCGACGCCGACACACAAGTGACTGTAATAGCTCTCCATATTCTCCGAATAGTCGAGCTAAAAAGGCATTTAGTATTACAAAATGTACTATACTACTGGTTGTCAAAATTGAAAGTCTACCTGTTTTGTGAAGTTTGTTTTCATATTTATCTGCAAATGAACTTTCTGGCAATTATTTCTTTGATGTTTTCAAAGCATTTATTGCATTTTAAGCATCGTCCTTGACTATGATACAGAATGGTCATTCTGAAGCATAAAGTAACTTTAAATACATTTTTTATCTGAAAATAGATGTCTAGACTACCTACACATTTTTAATATAAAGAAATATCATGTGAAGTCAGGAATAAGTTCCAAAATGGATTGCCCATACATCTTAACACTATGCCTCCTAGCATATTATGTTTATATACCATGAACATGTGTGACTTGTTAATATGATTCCTGATGTGTGGTGCAGACACGAAATATAGTCACATGACAAATGACCCCTATAGGTGACGTAATAGAAGCGTGATGCCCTATGTATATCATCTTGATATAGTGAACATTTGACCTAAGTTTCATGAATATCTTTCAATGGGTTTAGGAGATACAGCCTTATGACATTTAATATATAAAAAAACACAACCCGCAACTTTTAAAAAAAAAAAAAAAAAAAAAAAAAAAAAAAAAAAATAAAAAAAAAAAAAAAAAAAACCCCCCTCCAAAAAAAAAAAAAAAAAAAAAAAAAAAAACACCCAAACCCACAATTCTAAATTAAAAAAATAAAAAAAAAAATAAAAAAAAAAAAAAAAAATAATTTTTTTTTTAAAAAAAAAAAAAAAAAAAAAAAAAAAAAAAAAAAAAAAAAAAAAAAAAAAAAAAAAAAAAAAAAAAAAAAAAAAAAAAAAAAAAAAAAAAAAAAAAAAAAAAAACCACCACAAAAAAAAAAAAAAAAAAAAAAAAAAAAAAAAAAAAAAATAAAAAAAAAAAAAAAAAAAAAAAAAAAAAAAAAAAAATATGAAACAAGTGAGACCTTGACCTTACACCTACATAGTTGGAACATGAATACTGCACATTATCTCACCAAGTGGTTACAGAGATAAAGTCTCATGACCTTTGACCCTAAATGTGACCTAAGCATTTGACAATTAGATGATATGAACATCTTGACCTAAACTTTAAAAATTCCTTCAACTCCTTTAGAATATCAAGTCACATGACCTTTGACCCCAAAGGGGATGAATTTTTTCAAGATGTTCAGGAGATAAAGAGAGGACACAAAGAAAAAACAGACCGACAAACAAACAAGCTGACTCCCAAATACACCCAAACTTTTGTGAGAGTGGAAAGTAAGTGAAGTACCTTGTATGCTAAGAAGAAAGCTAAGCTGTATACACTATGTACATGTATTACTAATGTTAAAGCGTTAAAACATTTACCTGTATCTAGTGGATTTACAACTTGTATCCCTGATGGATCTTGTATATCTGTAACCATAGCAACAAAAACATGCATTCTCCATAGTAACTATGCAAACTGATCCCAAAGCCAATCAGAAAGTAAGACTTAAAGTCCCAGGATCACATTTACAATAGATTAAAGTCCCAGGACCACATTTACAAGTAGCTCTCATTTTATCAAGAAAGATGTCTTACTGACAGAAATGATCTTTATTTGTACCAAAAACATTCCTAACTTTGCTTTTTAAATCGATAAGTACATATTAGAAATGTAGCACAGTATTTTTTTCCATAATATTGCAAAAAATAAGTAACTCTTTCTGGCAACTCTTTTTCTTTAAGAAACAACTTGAATACTAAAGAAAGACATATGTCAACATTGTTTTAGAGTAAATAGAACATAGTTCTATCATTATCCTATCAATAAATTTATGTTACAATATCAGTATATTCAAAGTGATCCTGGGACTTTAAACTCAAGTTAGTAGAACTATAAAATGTAACTTTCTGTAAGTAACAAGCACCATACTATTACAACATTCATCTAGTCAGTTTCATGAATGACCTTGTAACAACAAAACTACCTTCATATCTACCTAATTCTTTGCTTAACATATTCTAGTTTATGATGCTACTCAAGACAAGAGTGTTTCCAGAACACATTTAGCCTCTGTCGGAACACATGATTTAGCCTCTGTCCGAACACATTTAGCCTCTGTCGGAACACATGATTTAGCCTCTGTCCGAACACATTTAGGCTCTGTCGGAACACATGATTTAGCCTCTGTCCGAACACATTTAGCCTCTGTCCGAACACATGATTTAGCCTCAGTCCGAACACATTTAGCCTCTGTCCGAACACGTGATTTAAAACAGAAAAGCTCGGATGAAACTGATATCAAATTTAGAAAATTACCTGATCAAATTTATTTCAAATTATATTGCAACAATAATTGCTAAAAGACAGAGTTATTGTTGTTGCACAATCCAAATCACTTATTGTCCTCTATCTTTATTTGCTACACTAATAGGGATTAAAATAGTATATGTACCAAATAAAATTCACAAAGGGAGATGGTTCAAACCTAAAATAAAACTCTTAAAAGGTGATCTCATAGCAATTCTATCAAGAAGGGATATAACCTTTATGACCAATAATCTTAAAGTTTGAAGAACAAACACATGGGCTTACGAATTGAAGGGACAGACTCTGGAGAAATATTTCTAAAGTGTACTTCTGGTGTTTTGGAGACAAATGAGGAATGACACAAGAACAAGCTCTGTTGTTCAAAAACAAACTTTATCTGGATCCATACTGGTTTTATAGTCTATCTACAGCAGGGTACAAACATGCTATATTACTAACAAAATAATGGATGTGTATAAATACAATGTACCCAACCAATACATATTCTGAGTGCCAGTGAAACTAAAATACAAAATATACTTGGTGTTACTGGTAAATGTGTTAAGTTTTTCTTGGACAAAAAGCGCAATGACAACGAAAAAGCAAATGACTTAAACAACGCTGCTGGGAGACTATCATGCTTTTCTCACCAGGGTCCACGGGGTTTTCAGGGCCCTCGGCACTTTCAGGGTTCTCGGGGCTATCAGGGGCTGGCGTTTTCTCCCGCTTGGGAGGCTGCTCGGTGTCTGACAACAAAACTGAACTTTTAACATTTCAAACCAGTATCTATTATGTAATGAATGTTACGTTTATAAACACTTGAGTGACTAAATATACGACTATTGTTGACTTTGTAAGATAACACAAGGTAACTGTTTCCCATGCATTATTCCCCTTAATCTTCAACTTTATGAATAACCAAATTACTGCTAGGCCTAACACTGGCTAGACTGAACTTGAAAGTGGTGATACTCTTTATTATACAACAAACTCAAACTTATTACCAACATGTACTTCCATATACATGTAGATTCCAACATGTAATAAAAGACTTAGGCAAAACCTATATGTCAAATTTTGCATCAGAAAAAAGATATAAATAACCACATTTTTCAAGTTTCATTGAGAAAAAAGTGTTAGGATTAATTATATGATTTAATTTTAGGACATGCCCAAACACTGTAAAAATGTTGATAATTATCATACATATAATAAGAATTCTATGAAACCCTTAACTTAATTATATGATAAGCATACTGTAAAAATATTCTCATGACATAAAAGGAGAAGTGAAACTCTATTATGACATCCGCTTTGAAGGGGTATACAACTTTTCTCCTAATTCCTTTTTTTGATATTACAATCATAGCTTTCAACTGTTCACCTTGTGTTTGATTTATGAGAACATTTTTATTATTATTATCATTATAAATTGTAAAGCATGTGCTTGACCTATACTGACTGTGAGAATGGGTGTTGTTATCTATGAAGGTCAGACCAATTGTTTCTGATACAATGCTAACACCAGAACCTTGTTATCTACGTCAAGTAATGATTACGTCTACCAGATAACATTTGTACATAAACAGCTATTTAAACAATACCAGATATTTGAAAACAATTGAAAACAGAAAGTTACGGAAGATATGTCAACAATGGAACAAAGTTCACTGGCAATATACAACATACATGTTAACCATTACACTATTGTGTACATGTAGAAATACACAGTGACACTGTAACTGCTATCAGCTAAATATTGTCAACACAGACAGCCTCAACACAGACATCCTATATTCTTCTTCAAAGTAATTGCCACCACAATGTTCATGATAACTTGCATATTGTATGGAATGTTCCATGTATGGGTGCACACAGAGTACTGAATATTCCATGTATGGCTGAGTACTTGTTAGTGTATGGAATGTTACATGTTTTAGTGCACACAAAATGGAGTATAGAATATTCCATATATGGATATGAATACTGAAGGTACTTTACTTCCAATTAAGGGCTTGTTATTTCGTACTGTCTTGTATAAATGTATCGTCCAATAACATTTTGACACACCAGCATATGAGGCCCGCAAAATATATATAGTAACTTCAAACACTCAACATCTGCTTGAAAATATAAACAGAATAAATATATCAAATTTGTAAATACTTGAACTTGTCAAAACAGACCCCCCGGGGGCCAATAAACATATTAGCTAAAAAAAGTTTCTTAAGTGTTGAATTTCATAGACAAACAAGAGGCCTATATATGGCCAGTTATAGCTCTACTGGACTGACTGGACTGTTCCATGTAGGGTAAAGATGTTTTATGAAATATTCCATGTTGGATGTGCTTGATTAAGGAAATGTTAAAACATATATAGGTATACACTGTTAAGACTCTTCCTAAGGGCCTTGTCTTGTATAAATGTTCCATAAAACCAGTAGACATCATCTACTTGGTAAGATCCTGAAATAAACATCCCATAAAGTTTGAAGACTGTTGTTGATGATCATATCTCAAAATTCTTAGAGGCAAATGAGTTCTTTACTGATGTTCTGGTCATTGTGACCTTGATCATCTACAGACTGCATGCAACTTTCTATAGCATAGTCTTCTATTGAAAGTCCAATCATCACATGTTGAAGACGTTGTTGAGTGATCATATCTCAAAAGTTGAGGGAAATGATTGAAAAGGGTAAGGAATTACGATCATCAACTTTCTTCCCTCAAGCCAAGCTTCCAAACCACATATAAACTCACTGATCAATAGTAAACATTTTCACTTAACCTAGTGGAATGGAAGTTCTGTTGAACAGAGAACATACTAATGCAACAAGCTGACCACTGCTGAGTGTATTCTGCACTTACATCATTAAACTGTTCCTTTTATTTTTAACCATTTTAATTACATTGATATATTTACCTATGGCTTCTATTTTTGTAATTTTTTTATCCCAGAGTACATAGAAAGTCCAGAACACAGCTGCCAGATAGAAAACAATGTCTCTCAGGAATGGTCTCTGCATGGCATCAAACGGACAAATAATTGCAATAAACCCTGCAACGATTGTTGTAACAAACACTCCCGCACCTGTATATGAAACAAAATTAGTGTCAACAAAATAAACTAGAAATATTTCCACATGTATTTTTATAAATGTAGTACAACAACTTGCTATTACAAGTTTCACTCTGACATCATCAGCCATTCTCTCCAAATATCTACTTCAGTTACAAGCAGTCATATTGCAGTCAGAAAAATTTCAATCATACTCAGCTGCAAAAGTACCCGGTAACATACATGTACGTTTAGCATTTGGTGGGATTTTATACTGTTTGAACTTATAATAAGGAAAACGATCAATCCCTTTTTTCACCAAAAGTACTGGTCAGAACTCTAGGAAGCAGTCAAAGAGAGTAGTTAATGTAAGTTGAAAGAATTTGTTCTACAACCATTTTAAAATAAATCAGTTTAAACTAGACTACTCCCTGTCACCAGTACATGTACACAGCTGTAACCAATGCTGTACAGGTATATAGGAATTTTGAGTGTGGTGAATACTAACATAAATAAGATCTCGATAAAAACCCTGTCATAAACACCAGTATCTTACCAAACAGTGCTCCAATAGCGAGACCAGCATCCCCATCCTTGGCATTACCGATGGCCGCTATAGCAGAGAATATATCTGGAGCTCCATTACCAAATGCTAAAAATGTTACCCCTTGTCTACAGTTAAGGTCAACATCTTTTACATACAGTCAACTTTCTGTTTTCTACGATAGTAAAAAAGGATTTTTTTTACAGATTTCAATATTCAATGTGAATGAAATTATTAGACAGATTGTTAATTGTGGGTTATAACTATGGCAATGTTTATTACTCTAGGAGTATAAATCACTGATTAATGTTTCATTTAAAATTATGATGATCACCTTGAAGGGTAATATCACTTTAACCATTGTCCCTGGGAAGGACCAGTATTATACCATTGTAAACAATTTTGGAATTTGAATAAAATCAAGTCTATGTTTATAACCACTTTTGAATGAAAACTATCCTATAAAATTAATAAAATTCAATTGGAAGAAAAAATACACTGTTTATTTATAGTTAAAAGCACATGGGACCAAAGATCACCAGTCATTAAAGACCTCTTCACTTTCTTCTGGCCAGTGGTCTTTGTTCGCAGGTTTCACTGTTTCCTCTATGAGCTCAGTGAAAATGTTGCAGTTATACAAGAGAAAGGATATAGCTACATTATGACTCAGCCTCAATGTGTCAGATATAACAGCAAGTGATGGACAGAAGCTGAAATATACAGTAGACAGTAATTGTGTGTGAATTTACACCAGCTTTATATAATCATTCCATATATATCCAGTAACTATGGCAACTGTAAATTATTTTTCTGTTACCAAACTTAAATAACTATATTTAAGTCTTTTTGATTAACATAAACATCACATTTGTGAACTGCACTGCTGGTACTGGTAAGAACTGCAGGAAGAAGTCATTGAGAGTAATATTGTACCAACACAGTAACCATGGTAACCTAAGTACTTTAAGTTGCACAAACCAAGTTTACAATCAATTATAAAATAAAGAAGCCAAATTTCAACTTCTGAACATGATTACATGGAATATCAGTACTGTACATGTTCAAACAGACATAACACCTTTAAAGGAACACTATTACATGTACATGTATTTAACCTACTTAACACTCAGATGTAACCCCCAGCCCAACAAACAAAAACAACCATACACCTAAACAAGTCATCAAAGCTCAAGTGATTCAGCTCAGTCAACAAACTGCCACATTTAAATAGAAACAAGGACCACCATATGCACTCTCAATCTCACACCCATGACTAATGTTCCCACTCATGCACAAAGTGCAAAACTTCACTGTCTTCAGAAAGGTCATTTTTTACAAACAATATATCTCCTTTAGGAAGAAGTCCATACTTTGCTTAACACATGATTAAATAAACTTTAAAATAACAAATGTACAAAGTTATCCATCCATATCATATATTACTAAACACATCTAAAGAGATATTAGTCTATTCCATTACAAACATGTAAGTCTATGGATTTGAATTTTCAAACAATTTGAATGGTCTTAATGCATTTCATGTCCTGATACAATGTAACTAATTGCAATCTATTGCTTAAATACAGTTTGTATTTACCAGGATGACAATTCCTAGCGGCAGTAACTTTGAACTGAAGTCACAATAGACGAAGTACGTGTAGTCAAGGAAACCTTCATCTATCTGACAGTCATCTGTAGTGTTGACAAACGCACATCGGTCTGCCATCTTAACTTTATGTACATCACTACACTGTAATATAAAAAGATTTATCAAAACTGTTGCATATATCTAGACTTCCATGAAAAGAGACTCTGATTTCATGCTTTAATAGTAAGTATTAAAGAGCAGTACTTGGTTACAGCTGGATAATATTTATTTACATCATTGGATTTATTTTTACATGGATTCTAACCATACTGTTAAAGAGCTAGCCCAACTGAAAGGCTGTTAGAATAAGCCTACTGCCTTAGCAGTAATAAACAGTAGTCTGAGACTGGAAGTATTCTATTCTTACTTAAATGTCACAGACAGATGAAACCATCTGTGAAGAGATACAGAAAATGCAACTTGTAAAACTGTGTGTTTTTTCTCTTGCAGCGTGAAAAACAAGGATGAAGTTCTTCGCCAGTTTGTATTTTACTTAAGTTGTGAAGTTCAAGGTAACAACTCTGTCCTTCACTAGCTTTAATGAAGGTTTCACCTGGCATGAAGAACATCAGTATTGACTTGCTTGATATATTTATTTACTTCTCTTCACAACCTAAAATTTAATGGTTTTATTACATTTTTATCAAGTTAGACTGCAAAATTCAAGTGTAATTCCTCTTACATCTGCATCTGGATCGTCGCTGTCTTTTAGTGCTATGAAAGTCCTTTCACTTCCGGTATGGAGTAGTTCCCCTTTATTTCCTATTTCAGATTTAAATTCTTGTGACCATTTAAGGCCCCTACTTTTTATTTTAGACGAAATTGTTTGTCTATAAGCGTCTGCCTGTAATTTAGCATTGTTACTGAAATCAAAGTGTAACTTATTTATCAAATATTCTCTACTTTCATTTTCAACAAAAACGGTTTCAAATTTGCTTGCTTTAGAATGAAAATACCACAACACTGCGACAATGACAGCAAAGATCACAAGCTTAGTAAAGTGTTTTATCTTTAAATCCATCATTTTAGCTAACTTCTATCATCATAACAACTTTAAAACTTGATATACAATGTTGAGGTTTTGTTTGTTTATCTTGCGTTATCACGTGCATTTTACGAACTTCGACCTGATAAAGTTGTGGATATATGCCGCACGTAATGACTTTCCGGATTTACACCTACATGTATATCGTCTATGCTGGTTATAAAGTAGGAGGTGCTGTCAGGGACTGGTGTTAAAATAGGTTTACGCAAACCCCTGTATAACAAATAATAAAGTGCGTGTGACTGCCATGGAGCGCCCCGTTACCTTAGCTGGTAATTGATGTTAAACCCATAGCACTCATCCCCAAATATACAAGCGTACATTTTAAGACAGATTCGCAACAAATCAAATCCAATTTTATTTCTTGTCGATATATCAATACAGGGTTCGTATATTGTAATATACGGACCCTGATCAATACAACAAACATTAGCTATGCATAGCTATTGACCGACTATTTAACAACAACAGATATAACAATTATACATGGAAGCAATATTATTAGTAACATGTATAGAAACCTGTTAAGAAAGCAAACATTTATTACTATAGCACAATAATTGAGCATGAAAAAAGTTTTTTTTTTAATTAAACATTTATCACATAGTAGCATAAATATATGAAGTTAATATATAAGTTAATAAAATGTTACTAAGAATTGACATTATAAGTATAAAATTAGATAAGCTGTTTAAAATTAATAATCGTTTCTTAGACTAATTTAATACTTTTAAGGTATCAATTAAGTCTAATGTAAATAAAATATAAATAAACTAAGGTATTAAATAATGAGTTACTGTACGCTATTTGATATAGGTTTTAACATACCGGTTACAAAAAGTTGTCCATGGGTTATTAAATATGTACTAATTTTAATTTTAATAAAATTAATCAAGTTACCTTAATATAGCAGAAATGAACCTAAATAACATATATTAGAGGTAGTATACATGGAGAGCAGATAAAGTTAAATTGAAGTTAAAATATATGAGAAACTTGCGCAAATTAATTAATAGACTAACAATTAATAGACTAGGTCTTGAAGTCCTTTTGTGATATAAATTTATTTATTTTTTCTTTCTTTTTTTCCCTGAGTTTTCGTAAACTATGTAAATGCAGGGAGGCAAAATTCTTGGAATTGTTCAGTAGTTTCTAGTAGCACAGGTTGATGTTTACTTGTGTCCCATAGCTGTTATGCAAACGTCTTAGGAGCGCGATGATGTCTTTAACGTGTGCTTTATGACGGCTCCTCAAATATTTATCTTTGAACATGTATTCTGCATAGCCATCATTCAAACAAAAATAATATCAAACAGGGAAAGCCACGTACAAATATCATTTGCGTATTAAAGCTGCCATTGTTTATAAAGTTAATACTAGTTTTTGCATAAGATTTTGTGAGCAAGTCTGGCGACTCACTTTCACAGTTACTCCCAATTAATGAACCCGACAACTATCGGTTGGTAGAGAGTTCCATAGTTGCTAGGAGACAGAGTGCATGTTATAATTGCATAAAGCATGGAAGTATACACAATTATGAACAAAATATTGATCATTATGACTACGACCAAACCAACATATGAAAATACAGCATTATTTTACACTTTTATTTTCCATTAAAATCCCCATAAACGAGTAAGATTTAAAAGAAAATTATTAGAATGAAGATGAAACGTAAATATATACATTAATAATTTCTGTCATGAGCTCGAGGTTCAGATCGAAATATCCGTCACCGAGGGTAACTGTTTTGACGGAAACGAAACTCTGCCGAGTTCCCGCAAAACAGTTACCTGAGGTGACGGATATTTCCATCTGAGCCAAGTGTCTTTTTCTTGCATACCGCCTTGCACTTTAAAGTAAATTTCTAAATGCAAACTTATCAAAATGATGAATTATCATGAAAAACAGACGAGTTTCCGACGTTGTGATTGGGAAATTGACGTCACAATGTTTATAACGTTACGTCATAAGTAATTCATGAAATATCCGTTAAAACTTGACAATGTCTAGCGTCGGATCTCTTACCTAAATCAGCAGATGAAAAAATACGTATATCATTATTTAATTTCAATTAAAATCTTCATAAACATGTAAGATTTAAAAGGAAATATGAAACTTAAAAAGTAAGTATATACTGTTACGGGTATGAAGTAAGGATTTGTTAATTGTAAAAGGGGTGCACATATCTAAATTTAAGTGAAATGGGAAAGGGGTTTGAAAATGAGGGCATTGACTGTCTAGTAAAACTTGACAAATCTGATGTCGGTCCTTTTACCTAAAATGAACGCCACCAAAGTTCCTTACCATATATGAGACACTGTTTGTTGGGTAGTCATTTGTAACCTAGCTATCACGCATCTGGGCGCTGGACCATTACGATTTTACCACTGTTGTGCTGGGTGTGCAATATCCAACCTGCGACCAAAGTTAATTTCAAGGATATCCACTTTGCTTATAGGTTTTGGCACGGACTGAGGTAACATGCAGCCTATATAGTACTTCTAGTAACAAGAATGGCTATCTATCTATCTATCTATCTATCTATCTATCTATCTATCTATCTATCTATCTATCTATCTATCTATCTATCTATCTATCTATCTATCTATCTATCTATCTATCTATCTATCTATCTATCTATCTATCTATCTATCTATCTATCTATCTATCTATCTATCTATCTATCTATCTATCTATCTATCTATCTATCTATCTATCTATCTATCTATCTATCTATCTATCTATCTATCTATCTACTATCTATCTATCTATCTATCTATCTATCTATCTATCTATCTATCTATCTATCTATCTATCTATCTATCTATCTATCTATCTATCTATCTATCTATCTATCTATCTATCTATCTATCTATCTATCTATCTATCTATCTATCTATCTATCTATCTATCTATCTATCTATCTATCTATCTATCTATCTATCTATCTATCTATCTATCTACTATCTATCTATCTATCTATCTATCTATCTATCTATCTATCTATCTATCTATCTACTATCTATCTATCTATCTATCTACCTACCTACCTACCTACCTACCTACCTATCATCTATCATCACATCTACATCATCTATCTATCTATCTATCTATCTATCTTCTATCTATCTATCTATCTACATCTATCTATCTATCTATCTATCTATCTATCTATCTATCTATCTATCTATCTATCTTCTATCTATCTATCTATCTATCTATCTATCTATCTATCTATCTATCTATCTATCTATCTATCTATCTATCTATCTATCTATCTATCTATCTATCATCTATCTACTATCATCTATCTCTATCTATCTATCTATCTAATCTATCTATCTTCTTGTTATACTGCCTCACACCTCTCACGAGTATTATGGGCAAGGTGCACGCCGGGTGTTAATAAAAGATAAAACTCCTGCAAGATATCTCCTACAGTCAAGAGAAACAAGACGGTTAAAACTGTTAAAATAGTAAAAGAGTAAAAGGGTTAAAAACAACTGTTGTATGACTAATAATTGATTTGGGCCACTGCCTGCTTGAATGATTCAAGATCAGGCAGGATCGCAATATGTGTGGGTAATCTATTCCACAGGACTGTGGTATGGGGAAAAAGAGTACTTAAAGAAGTCCGAATTTGCATGGGTTTGGCGGAGACTAAAGGGGTGCATATGTCTTGTTAACCTGTTTGGGACTTCTAGGTAACTGGGCAGGGAGATTGCTACAAGATTGTAGTATATTTTGTAAAACATAACCAATTTGGAGGCTTGACGCCTGTTCTCAAGGGTGCTCCATCCAAGGGTGTTCTGCAGGTCTGTCACACTGGTATCTCTGGAATAATCATTTTTTACCCATCTGATTGTGCGTCGCTGGACCATCTCCAGCTTGTGAATATTAACCTGGGTGTGTGGTGACCATACAGATGATGCATACTCTAGTTGTGGTCTGACTAATGTTTTGTAAGAGTGCACTAGTGTTTACATCCACGTGATTTATGAAATGTTTTATTACCATGTTAATGTACATTTTATACTGAAATAAATCTATTCTATGTAATGTAGATGCCAGAGGGTATCTAGTGTGTACCACGGCACTGACCGATTTAATTTGGATGGAGTTTATACCTGACCATAGATACATGACGCTTCTGATCTTTTTAAAAAATTGATGTGATTATGTAACTACATTTTAAGGTAAATTGATGCTACTGTACATATTTAAGTATGGATTAGTAATGATATAAACTTGAAAAATGTTAGATAATTGGAAGGAATGTAATAATTTGTAGTGTGTATTAAGTATTCGGACATAGAAGATGTTCGGATAGTAAGGGTTAGTCGTGACAAAAATACTGATTTTTTTTTTAGAATTAAGTGTAGAATTTGCCCGCCAATGTTTAAGATAAAGTGCATTTTTCAAACTTTGTATCATGTCATATGTCTGTTTCACTGACAAATGATTTGAACTGTTGAGTTGGAGACCTCTAGCTGCCATTAGAGCTGGGACGGGTAGCACTACTAGGGAACCAGCTGCTGTATTACCCATGGGTACCCATTATTATTTTCCCTTTAATCAAAATTAGATAAGTTGTCTGTCTACTGACAAGAAAGTTCATAGTTGTTAAGACTCAAAGAGCAGCTATCGTATCCGACATTTAATAACATTTTGAAAAAAAAACATCAACGGATGTAGCATTATACATGATGCATAATACAAAGACTTGATGTGATAGACGTTCCGTAATACTGACAAACGCATTGGCGCCTTAAGATACAATAATAGTGTTCCAAGACAAAGTTTGATCAAGTCTTGATCGGACAGTTGCATTGACTTGTTTGGATAATCTCATCGCGATTGAAAACAATGACAGATTAATTCACAGGTGCTGTAATAATCACCGGTGCTGATTGAATCACGCAAACTTTTCGCCGATTTTCTTTGGTTGCTTTTAAAAAACTACATTGATCAGCTAATAATGAAAAAATCGATATTTTTTTAAAGAAAGAAGTTCAACTGTTTTGAATCCAAAATATTTGCAGTTGATCCATTCTCTGTGAAAATTTTTCTTAATACTTAAAACCCAACTAAAAACTTTAAAATCTGTGAACAATATTTTTATCCAAACGGCTGCATAGTGAAATAAAAAAAATGTAGTGAAGTCATGCTTTTGATGTGTGTGCGTCCTGAAGGATGGATGCACTATTACTCATTTGCGTCCTCTGCTTTTTATGTGTGTCACTGTCGAGGTAGAATTAAAAATATCTAAACAATTTTAATCTGTAGTACCTGGGTTACAGCGGGTAGTAGCTTTACCCGATCCGAAACTCGCTATTTTGAGTTTCAATCTTTGAACTTAATTTTGCCTGCATTTAGTATTATGTAATTATTTATCATTTTTGTTTTAATGTAAAACATGTACCCATTTTAAACTGATTTTAAATGGATCCAAGTATTTTAAATACAGAAAAAAATAGCTTCAACGTCTATCACATCAAGTCTTTGTATTATGCATCATGTATAACGCCACATCCGTTGATGTTTATTCAAGTTGTATTTTTCTTCCCTTTTGTTTTATAAATGCACCTCAGTATAAAGGATCTGGTAAAATTACAGGTGGATACATGTTGGATTTATTTTTGAAATTAAATTATTGTGCTGGGTCAGCTATTTCTGGCTTATGAGACACCTTTATTGAGCACATGTACTTCCAACTTCCAAAGCCTGTCCTCTAATACCAGGCACCAGACAGGTAGACACAGGTAGACATGAGGTAACCATTATTGTACCGCGGTTTTACAAGTTGGGGGCTGTAATAATAGGAATCACGCATGTTGTCCCGTCTGTCCTAACTTACACAAAGTTAGGTATTACTTGTACTACTCTGCTCAAACCTACTCAACATGTTCATTGGCACAAGATTAATCACAATGACTGAATTGTCTAAATGTGTTTTACATTTTTAGATTGACTATTTGAAGAATAAGGAGGGCTGTTACAGTCACTTTAAAACACGTCAGTGTCGGCATTGGCATTGCAGCTTTAGTTAAAGTAGTATCATGCACATATCTCAGTAAAAACCAGGCACTTGTGATATTTATTTGAAACTTCATGAATGTCTTCGGGGATGTCAGTCTGTCAAGTCAGGTAACTCTTGTACAAATTTAATTCAAATTATGGCCCTTGTTTGACTAAGAAAATTTGGTAAAACTTTTTCATGCAAGGTACTATCATGCACATATCTCAGTAACCACTTACAGGAGTTTTTTTTAAACTTACCAATACTGTTCAGGGGTATCAAGCATTTAAGTTAGATAACTCCTGACTGAATTTACTGCAAATTATGGCCCTTGTTGAAATTAGAAACCTTCGTTTAAGTTTTGCATGCAAGGTACTACATGTACTATGCAAAAACTTCAGTAATCATTTATGGGAGCTATTTAAAACTTAGCAATTACAACGCCGTTCTTGGGTTTCAAACAATTAAGTTACCATAGATACAGCTCTTGACTCTTTTTTTTGATGATTACAGTTTTCTAGTTTATACATAGAGTCAACAGAATTTCCTCCCATTGCGGCTATTTAGCTGATAAATGTTTTGTTCTATTGGCAATTGCACTTATAATAGTCGAGCATGCTGTCTTATGCTGTCTTATGTACAGTCTTATATGTTACTGCCCTTTTGTACTATGCAAGTCTTTAATTAGATAGTTAAATATAGGTTTATGGATGGTGATTTTGTAGTGACTCCAGATAATGGTATACCCTATAGATTCTTCTGCATTCTAAGCTAAAATACAAATGATTTAACTTTTTTGTCATGTTTGTACTTAGAAAGATATCTGTGCAATGCAAAGCCATTGTGTCTGCACATTTATCATTTATTCACAAGTTTAAACTGTAAGTTTAACTTTAATTTAGATACCATTTAGTTATTTTATTATGTATACTTGTACTCTCCAGGTACTTGCAGAACATGATAGTCCTATTTATTCATAATGACCTGGTGAACAAAAAGCTATTGTAATCATTTACATAGATCGCTCTAATTTTCCCAACCAGCTATATTAGAATGGCACCTTATCTGGATTCAAACCTTTGACCTCCTGCTCCAATGACGGATGCCATATACCCCTATTAGACCAAGGGGAGAGGGTATAAGATATCTACATGCTTATTAATACTTTCAGATTGAGCTTTTTTTGCCTTGTAATTGACATTGTTGCTAAAATGGCCACTCAGCAAACTCAACGGCACCGAGTTTGAATCCTTGGGTCTCAGAGCAAATGACTTTCCATAGATGGCTCTTACTCTTTTTTTAATGAGTTAAGTTTTTTAGTTTATAAGTAGACCTACAGAATTTTCTTTTGCTTTTTTTGAAAATGTTATTGTTCTATTGGTTAGCACTTAGTTATATAGGTGCTGTCTTAAGGAAAGCTCACTATTGAGTTACCAGGCCCTTTTGTACTATGAAGTCTAATTAGTAGTGCAATAGACTAACCATGATGGTGACTGTTATTAACTCCTTAAGATTGTATACATTTTAATACTCCACTGTCTGATAAGTATTAAAATACAAATCATTTACTACATTTATCATTTTATAGAGTTATTGCCTTTGTCAACTTTTCTTAGCAAATACATTTAGCAAGAAAGCACATTGTCAGTTGACATTGAGCCCATTTATTCCGGCACGTTTATACTTTGTTTACCTTTTATTCATGGCACCATTAAACTATGTTTACTATGTAATGTCTGTCCAGTTACTTCTGCATTGAAGCCCTTTTGTTTTGTTACCAGCACATAATACTTTGACGGCTAGTAGTCCCTTACACTTTGATACCTCTAATTTTAGCCAGCCAGCTATATTAGAATGGACCGCTGCTGGGTCAAACTTTGACCCCTCTGCTCCCAAGGGCATGCCTATACCACTAAACCCAGTGAGAGGGTATGCCATTGCACTTTGACCTCCTCTGCTATTGGCTTCCTTTAATGACATGTGGTTGGCCACTCAGCAAACTGAAGGTTACGAGTTTGAATCCTGCTCAGAGTAAATGACTTTCCATAGTGACTGTACATGTATCTATAATAAGTGAATGTTTTATTAAAGTAACCTTAAGGGGGATCCTATCTTTGTTTTGAAAATTTAGCGGTCAGGTTAGACTCAGTTCTAAGGTCAGTCTTGAGTAAAGTTCCATTTGAACCAGCTCTTTAGTACTAGCAGCATTATACTTTAACCAAGCTGTGTATTTGACCCCTTAGAGCATTATATACATTTTGAGACACCACTGTCTGATAGTATTAAGTAAATTCATCTCACTTATCATAAATTGCTGCCTCAACAATTTTGTAAATAATTTAGGAAGGAACAACATTTTCAGTTGGCTTTGAGCCCTCTGTAGTCGGCCATTATACTTTGAGCCCTCTGTAGTCGGCCATTATACTTTGACCCCTCTGTAGTCGGCCATTACACTTTACATCTTTGAGGACACAATGATCATTCCTTGAGGCTTTTTGTCCGAAATGAAGATTTTAAACCTCTGTAGTCAGTCCATTACACTTTGACCCTTCATGTAGTACCATTATCGAACTTGTCTCAATGACCTTTTAAGTATTATAGGAGTTTTGCCACCTCAACTCTCCATTATCCTAAAACCACTTAGTCAGCCAATACACTGTTGACCCTTCTATTGTAAGCCAATTATATTTGACCTGCTTTCGGTGTTTGAGCCCTACTGTAGTTGCCATAGTATACTTTGACAACTTTCTGTAGTCCGCCATGTATACTGAGTTGACCCCTCTGTTAAACAAAATCCATTACACCTGGAACCCTCTGTATAAGCATTGTCCTTTAACCAGCAGGATAGTTTCCCTAAATGACTAAGTTAAAAAAATCTCTTCAGAAACCATTTCTGCATTTTTGAAACAATAAATAGGAATGGTGACCAGTTCTATTTGTAACCCTTTACCTAGATTGTTCAAGAGAAATAGTCAAAAACATTGATGGTAGGGAATAGTGCAATAATTAAAGTGTTTGTACAATTAAAGTCCACCAAAAATATGTCCCTTAAGCAACCTTAACGTTTGACTGCTGACCTAAAACCTAATTCATCAAAAACTGATCAAAAAGATAAATTTTAAAGTGTTTTAGAACAAAAAAGACAAAAGAAAAATCAACAAAATCTGCAGAAGAACCATAATGTTTGCCAAGGAGATTGGAAATTAACATCAATTTAATTGCTAGAAATGCTTTAATTTGAAAAGTCAAGTATGCTGTCATCAGGCAGTTTTTGTTTGATTATCTCCCTTTATTGATCTTAAAAATTTGTCCATGAAGATAACTCAAGGCTGATTTAGGGGATTAGCTTTAAATACTTTGACCTATATGTAGATTCTTGAAAAACTTCTATGAAATCAGCTATACCTGTAAAAGCCCCCTGATTTCCACAAGAAATAAAAAACTTGAATTATTGGATTTGCATCTAGTGGTAAGACTTATTATATAACTACTTAATACTAAGATTCAGCAAAATTTGTATCATGCTTTTTGTCTACGAGCATGACTTCACAGTTCATCACAATTATACAAAGGTGAATAACTCTGTATACATTTCTCATGAACTTAGCGCCATGTTTCTCTTAGATGACATGTTGACAATACGGTATCCAACTATAAATACTCTACATGCTAAAAACGCCAGATAACATTGTCTGAATATATTTACAGTGTGTGATTATAACACTATGTTCTCTTTTAGAAGGGAATACCTTTTGTTAATTGATTAACATATCATATTTCTGTTTTTCCTTATCGTCTCCATGCCTAATACTCTTGTATGTCCATGACTATAAAGCGACAACTACTGTTTGATTACTAATTAAGTAGAATCTATGTTCTGGTCTATGGAAGACCGATTCCAGTGGGTCATGTTAACACAAAAGAAAACCATTTACGTATAAAAAAAAAATTCACAGCAAGCTTAATGATCAGATTTTAGAAGTAAAATATCACGGAAAGGATTTAAGGGTTATCTCAGCAGTTTGCCCTTTACACAAATTTGTCCCTGTATTTTGTTTACTGAACTGGTTCAAGTCACTTTAGGTGAAAATAAATCTAGTAAAAATTTCTCAAAATGCTTTCATTCCCGATATATGTAATTTATTACAAAAAATGTATTAGTAACTAGGCCAATGATCATGAACATCTGATGCGAAACCAAGATGGTGAAATTGTTTGCACTTGTAAACTGTTTAGGAAATTTAGTAAATAATTTTGTTGTTAATGTACAGAAATTGTAATAGAAAAAATAATATACATCACAGTTTACGAAAGACAATTCATATTTGGAGGTTTTGAGGAAGGTATAAGCTCATAAAATTTTGAACTAAATGTTTTTAAAGATTTCACTTTAGTTGCTTTAGATGATTTGGAACCATTTCATAATTGATATTGGAAGTTACTGTTACGTTATGATAGATTGTTGGTGTATATAATTATGTCCTACAGCTGTTTCAGTTTCTCTGGATAACAATGTTAGTCTGCGTAGGAGTTAGACGTAAATGTTTGTTTCATTTTATGTTTCAGGTTGAATACCCTCCCCCGTCCCCTGGAGCTCAAAATGTCTATCAAGAAGTCATAAATTTAAAATGAACTATAAAGGTCCTGGTATATTAAAAAAAAACACGCACTGAATGAGAGGTAATGGAATATGTCAAGAGTTGTTCGGAATTGAAGTTTTATCTTAAATGGATAACAAATACAGAGTTTTTATGACAGCACAGTATAAACCAATAGTATTTTATTGAAGTTCATAATCTTTTTAATGGTTCATACCAATGAAAAACAAATACGTTAAACAGCAAAACATACAATATTTCAATGAATTGAAATAATTGTACTATTGGTAATGACTATAGCATGTTTACTTGTAATTGAATTTTAGCTGAAAATCTTGTGCGCAAATCGGGTTAGGAGAGCGGGTGACTTTAATAGACAGTCAATAAACTGTTGTCAATAGATTGATCGGAGTTGTACGTAGTTGTACCCGACTTAACCATACAGTAACTGGATTATAAATATTGACCTGTATTGAATCATTCATATCTTTACACCAGACTTGAAGTGATAATTTCTTTCATATACAACTTTATATGCATGTTTATGCAAATTAGGCAGTCACTCAATCCTTTTGAAATATAATTCTGTGAAAAGAACAGAATATTAAGTTATATTGTGTTGGATTTCTGCTTACATGAAAAGGAGAAAATAAGTAAACATGATATGTCTAGTGGTTTTTTGATACTGTATTTTTAAATTATTTGTAACTTTCACTGTTTCTGGATTTTAATAAATCAGTGGTAACTTTCTTTAAAACAAGACTGCAAAAAAATGAGCAGCACTGGACGTAAAGCAAGGACAGTGAGGCCCCTAGGGGCTGTGCGACAACCCATGCAGACACCGATGGAAAGAGTTGGACGTATCCCGGCTTTCAACTACAAGGCAGTGCATCATGACTATGAGTTACAGGGAAACGCCATGCAGGTAAACAGTCACTTTCAGCTCTTGTTAAGAAAATCAAAAAAGATTGAAAGTTAGAAATTCAGCTTCTTCCAATTTGTCTTGGTTCGATTGAGAGAGAGCTTAGAGCTTAGAGCGCATTGACAGAGCTTAGACTTTAGAAGAAGAAGGGTCTGGAGAATCTGCCGGAATGTAGAGCAGAACGATGTTTGCATTATACAAGTGTGACGTTTTGACAAGATTAGGGCTTTAATTGTCAGCTATGAGCATTAATAGTAGTTTATAACCAGTTATAGTAAATTTATAGTAAACATGTTTATTAATTGATAAAATAAGTGATTTATGTGAGGTGCATTTGGCTCCTGTTTATATGAGAGGCATGTAGGAAATTTAGTTTTTAAGAAAGTTATATTATTTGAAAGTACATCCCATTATTGTCCCTTTATTTACCCATTAAATGAATGGTTTGTCGCAAATAAATAGAGCAAAACATAACTGCGGCTCCTTTACTTCTAAACCGATTATGTTTTGAACAGCTTAATATAATGTTCATTGAGCCAGATTAATTTGACTGAAAGTTAATAAAAACAACATTTGTGTAAAGACAGTTTTGACATTTTTGTACTAACAGAGTCACATTGTGTGCAGCAGCCAGATTGGTAAAAACAGTCAAATCCAATTCTGCCTATTTAATATGAATGGTGACTTTTGTAACAGAAATTTATTAATTAAATACTGTCAATAAAAAAACATCTGCTAGTTTCAAGTCCCTGGCATCAAGTTCTCTGGAAATGTTGTAATTTGGAAGCCCTCAAAATTAAATTACCCAATCACAATAAACACCTGTAAAGTGTATTGCTTAGTTTGTGAGAGTGTGTGTTGGGAAGAGGGACGGACATACTGGATTTCGCCCACTGCAGATTGAATCATGCAAACTATGTTGACCTGCTTGATTTTTTGCTCTCAGGTGCCACCCCCAAAAGAGGAGAAAGAGGAACCCAAAGTTCCCAAAACACCAATAAAATCAGGAAAATCAGACTCTGGTTCGAGCACGAAATCTCAACCTCAGGAAAATACAGTGGACAAAAAGGAACTCTCAGATGCAAAGGTAAGAAATACCATTTATTTGGTGTTTTTAAATGCTTGAATACATTTCAGGTAGATAAAAGTCAGACTTCGTCAGTAGGTATCAGAATTTCTTGAGTTTACAAAGAGTGTCTTTTGACTCTGTAACAAGCTCCTTGTAGCAATTTCATCGGATGAGTTTGACTCAGAAATTGTTGCCATGACTGTTTATAATGTGACCATGAGAAAGCTGCTGCAGGAAGTTCAGCCCTGTAGTTACATGCACACTGTTGAGATTTGTTCATAGAAGGGGTCCCTGGAACAGGTTAAGAGTTAATGTCTGGCACAAAGGTTGCTCATCATTTAAAAAAAAAAAATTAAAATGTTTATAGTCCTAGCCGACTGTGGTATATCTCCCCTGGTGAACTTACCAAGGTCCCAGTATGACTCCCATGCATACTGGTACCTAACAAAATTTTAAAATTTAGGGAGTTTTGTTTTACCTGACTACAATACTACTTTCTCATCATTTTCATGTATCTTTTTTCAAACATGTCTTTACTTCTATGTAGAAGCATTTAGCTAAGTTCTTTTGTACAAAAAATGTTGTTCATTTCAAAATTTACTAAATTTGAATTTATTGCAACTTAAGTCAGAGTTTAATTCAGAAACTATTAAACTAAAAGGCATTCTCGGAGGAAATAAGCCTAGATCAATTGAAGAAAGGATAAACAAAATGCCATAAATTGTAATGTATGATCTTTTTGATGTTCAACATATTAAAAAGTTTTATATCTCATAAGGTCCTTCAGACTTTCCTTATTGTTTTACCTCTGAATGCAGTTTAGAAATGTGGCAATGCCATGAAACCAGGTTTTCAATAGAATTGGTTATATTTACATATAGAATCAAACAAGAGCAGCCATTTGTCCCTATTTGATACTTATTGCAGTGAACTTTTTTTACAATAAGAAATCAGTTAGATCTACATTCCTCACAGCCCACATTTATTCCGTTGAAAAACCTGGTTAAAGATATTTCTGTGAATCTGTGAAGGTATAAGTGGGTAACACTAATCAATTATACGTGTAATTTCATGTATTTGTTTTAACAAGACAGGAATGTTACCTAGTGGGATTTCATTGAATTTTCAAAAGCGTAATTAATAAATAATACAATTTCTGCAATGAAATCAGATAAGGTGGAATTTATTACAGACCATTTCCGGGACAACATGTTTCAAATTGATTAATGAAATAGAAGATGATTTGTGTTAAGACATGATATTTATTATAGGTGAGATGTGAATCCAACTTTTTTTTTGTGTACCCTATTAAATTGTTAGTTTTAGTAAGGGAGCCAGATTCAGAATGAGACATAAGAGAATTTAGTGGTAACCATGGAAATAAGAAAATATAATTTGTTATATCTGTGGTGTGAAAAAAATTGCCCATTACTTATGGAGAGCATGGGCATACAGGGTTGTATGACAGAATTCCTACCAGTTTCAATGTATTCCTGTCAGCCTATTACTTGAATTGCAAGCTTGGTGCAGAAGTGCCTGCTTGGTCGATTCTTGCTACATGTGAGAAGATTGCCTGTCATTTACAGAAAGCTTTGGTATAATTATACCCCCAAAACGAAGTTTAGAGGGGTATATAGGAGTCACCCGGTGGTTGGTCGGTCGGTCGGTCGGGCGGTCTGTTGCATTTTCCTTGTCCGGAGCATAACTTGAAAACTACTAGTTGGAATTCAATACAACTTCAACAAGCAACACATTGAGAGGAAGTGCAGTGCACAAGACATACTCCATCTTGACTAATTACAGAGTTTTGCCCTTTGTTCTTTTCCTTGTCCGGAGCATAACTTGAAAACTACTGGTTGCAATTCAATACAACTGCATACAATGGTCAAGCACATTGAGAGGAAGTGCAGTGCACAAGAACCATAACTCCATCTTGACTAATGACAGAGTTATTGCCCTTTGTTACTTTTCCTTGTCCGGAGCATAACTTGAAAACTACTAGTTGGAATTCAATACAATTTCATACAATGATCAAGCACACTCAGAGGAAGTGCAGTGTACAAGAACTATAACTCTATCTTGAGTATTTACTGAGTTATTGCCCTTTGTTAGTTTTCCTTGTCTGAAGCATAACTTGAAAACTACTGGTAGGAATTCAATACAACTTCATACAATGGTCAAGCACATTGAGAGGAAGTGCAGTGCACAAGAACCATAACTCCATCTTGACTAATAAAAGAGTTATTGCCCTTTGTTACTTTTCCTTGTCCGGAGCATAACTTGAAAACTACTGGTTGGAATTCAATACAATTTCATACAATGATCAAGCACACTCAGAGGAAGTGCAGTGTACAAGAACTATAACTCTATCTTGAGTATTTACTGAGTTATTGCCCTTTGTTACTTTTCCTTGTCCGAAGCATAACTTGAAAACTACTGGTAGGAATTCAATACAACCTCATACAATGGTCAAGAACATTGAGAGGAAGTACAGTGCACAGGAACTATAACTCCATCTTGACTCATTACAGAGTTATTATCCTTTGTTACTTTTCCTTGTCCAGAGCATAATTCGAAAACTACAAGTTGGAATTCAATACAACTTCATATAATGGTCAAGCACAATGAAAGGAAGTTCAGTGCACAGGAACCATAACTCCATCTTGACTAATTACAGGGTTATTGCCCTTTGTTACTTTTCCTTGTCTGGAGCATTTTTCGAAAACTACAAGTTGGAATTCAATACAACTTCATACAATGGTCAAGCACAATGAGAGGAAGTGCAGTGCAAAAGAACAATAACTCTATCTTGACTCATTTAAGAGTTATTGCCCTTTGTTATTTTTACTTATCTGGAGCATGAATCGAAAACTATTGGTTGGAATTCAATACAACTTCATACAATGGTCAAGCACATTGAGAGGAAGTGCAGTGTACAAGAACCATAACTCTATCTTGACAAATTACAGAGTTATTGCTAAGAACAATATCTCTTTTTAGTTTGTTTGCAAAGTATTATGTTACTACAAACTTCTTCAGTTTATAAAGCAGTCTTTTGGGGGTATTAATCACATTTAGTGATAGCTCTAGTTTATAATAAGACAGATTGCCTTTTTGTTTTGACTGTCACATGACTGTGAGCTTGTAGGTGACTTTTATCTATCCAACCAACATATAACAGAATGATAATAAGTTCAATATCCGCATAACAACGTTTGAATCATTTTTTCCCAATCCTTAAGCAAATTATAAAACTATTTAAGATATCTTCAAATTGAAAAGGCAGTTTTAAGGGAGATGAACTTTGGAAACGTTCTAAATTGAATCAATATTTGCTATCAGTAATTAATGACAAGGTGTTTTACTGGTATATAGTAGGTGATGCAAGGTGTGAATGTCTTACATGGTCTATATATATACTTCACAGCAGATCAAGTTCACATACAGCTTTAGTATAAAGGTTTGTATTCATTTTACATTATAATGGTCAGGTGGCAATGCAAGCTGGGAGCACTTCACAACACTCCAGTGTCACTGAGGACAGTTTTCTAGTGCAACTTTGCCTTATCATAAGACATGAGTTTACATTACATTGCGGTCCCAAGTCAGGATCAGGACTTGCACCTTGGCACACACTGAAAAAGAATTCTGAAAATGGGTTTGAATAAATCATATTATCACAATGTATAAAACCTTTGAATCTGTGCAGGGAGTAATCTGAATTAAGCAGTCACTTATCTCAAGCAGGCAATATTGTTACATACATTGTGTATATTAACTTCAAGTTGTAAAGTAATTAACTTGTATGAGGCATCCACTGGTGAGTGGCCACTTTGTTGTATTTCTTGGCTGACTGTTTGGCACAAGTTTGACTAAATTCACATATCTAAGCATGTACCAAACATCTTTTTTATAGCCAGGTTGTTTATAGTACACAGTCAAGTATGTCCTCTTACATCATAAGCAAGTTAATTAAAATTAATTTTTTTGTGAAAAGGCGATATATTTGACTATTTTAATCAAATTCCCAAACAAATTTGTTATAAAACTCAGCATCTCGGCTTTTGTATTAATTCAAGTCATGACAGACTGTCCTTGCTACAAACCAACAAAATACATTACATCCATGCTGTTACAATATGCCCCAATATTTTGAGCTGTTGCCCGGCTGACTTGTTTGCTAATCAAGTGCTTCTTTTGAGCACCTTCCCTTTTATAAAGTGGGAGAATAATCTTTAACTTGAAAGTTGTTAGTTTCTTGTAGTGCAGAAGTCTTAAAGAAGTACAAGAGAATTTGGTACTGGTTTGACCCTGCAGGGTTCTAAATACAGGTTTTAATGGCCATTAAACTAAATTAGAAAAGCTGTTTAGTCAAGTACTGTTTGCAGAATGTGTTAGTGGTGATAGGTCTTTAGCTTTCTACAAATTTAAAATGCTGAACAGAATGCACTAAATGTTGAATGTATTCTAAACTTACATTCATTCTGTCTTGACAGTTTAATGTCTCCTTTTAACATTAAGTCAATGTTCACAGTTAATTTGATATAACTTTATGTATAGAAAAAGCAAGCAGTTACGTGACAAAACTCTTTGATTTATGATCTATGATTTAGTAATTTCACAAAAATATACAAAAAATTAGTACAAAAATACACAAAATACATAAATTAAATCATTTTTGACACATGGCACTCTAATGAAACTCCAACTTGTGACACTTTTTATTTACAGCTGAAAAAGGGGAAAAGAATCTACTTAAAAATGAAAGTTACAGAAATTGTTTTTATTAGATGGTAAAATGCTTACGTTGTTGGTTACTCCAAAACTGTTTGACCTAGAGTCATGAAACATACAGTAATATTAATTAGGATGTAAAGGTGTGTACCTTTGTGAATAGTAAGAGTAGAGTTATGGCCCCTGAAATTATTTAAAAAGGGCATTAAGCGCTGCTGATATATTACTAGACCTTAAGTTATGTAACATTACAAGAATTCGCCTTCCAGTCTGCATTTACAACCAGAAATATACCAGAGAGTGATTGAGATGCAGGCAAGTGATGTTAGAGCTTGTGAACTTTTTTAAAACCTTAAAGTCATTTTGTCATGATGTAACTCAAATAAGAATAGTCTGCAGTTGATAATTGTACTTTGACCACCTAAATATTAGTGGACAGTCCTCTGTGTAAGGTTTGGAATACAGACAGTGGTAGATCATGGGGAGTATCTGCGGACAGATTTATCATCATTTAAAAGCCCACCAATGGCTCCCATTGCTATTTTGCTGTTGTTTTCTGAGTAAATTACACACTTGTTAAATTTTTTCTTAGATGTTTATTGCTATCTCGTCTGGACCTCCATCAAGGAAGTGTCTGTTACTTGCAGTTCATTGGTCAGCTGATTATTAAATGCAATTAGATGTGGTTGATTTATTGCTTTAATTTTTCACTGGCCAATTAGATCTTCCTTAGTAAAGGTTGAGTCAAGGAACGTTTCTGAATATAGCCATAAGGGACTGCACACTTGTGGAAAATAAACTTACCAAAGTCAGACAGTAGAATTAAACAGAAAAGTTTCCACTTGACTGTTTTCTTTACTCTTTTGTAGTATGAATAACTGACCTTATAAAGTAGTCATAATCAACTGTTTGGCTTTAAAGGAACTGCTTTTGTCGTCTACTTAGCATAGTTCTATATTAAATGCGATTATACTAATCATTATATTCATAACTTATATAAGTAGGTTTTCAGAACACTGAAGTCAAGCATGTGTTGAATTTATGATAATTTAAAACTTGCACAAAACATGTTCTATATAATGTTGCGTGTGTCAACTGTTGTATTCATCATACAGTGACATTAGGGTCCATGGCGCTGTTCTGTAGATTAAAGTAGGTATGTCAATATATGCTGTTAGTGTCAGGAGAGTGAGAGCTAATATATTTAGTGGGTAGGGTGAGAGCTAATATATTTAGTGGGGAGGGTGAGAGCTAATATATTTAGTGGGTAGGGTGAGAGCTAATATATTTAGTGGGTAGGGTGAGAGCTAATATATCTAGTGGGTAGGGTGAGAGCTAATATATTTAGTGGGTAGGGTGAGAGCTAATATATCTAGTGGGTAGGGTGAGAGCTAATATATCTAGTGGGTAGGGTGAGAGCTAATATATTTAGTGGGTAGGGTGAGAGCTAATAAATCTAGTGGGTAGGGTGAGAGCTAATATATTTAGTGGGTAGGGTGAGAGCTAATATATTTAGTGGGTAGGGTGAGAGCTCATATATTTAGTGGGTAGGGTGAGAGCTGATATATTTAGTGGGTAGGGTGAGAGCTAATATATCTAGTGGGTAGGGTGAGAGCTAATATATCTAGTGGGTAGGGTGAGAGCTAATATATCTAGTGGGTAGGGTGAGAGCTAATATATTTAGTGGGTAGGGTGAGAGCTAATATATCTAGTGGGAAGGGTGAGAGCTAATATATCTATGTGAGAGCTAATATATTTAGTGGGTAGGGTGAGAGCTAATATATTTAGTGGGTAGGGTGAGAGCTAATATATCTAGTGGGTAGGGTGAGAGCTAATACAGTTGACTCTCGTTATCTCGAATTTCAAGGGACCAGGTCTTTTACTTCGAGGTAAACGAAGTTCGAGGTAAGAGGAGGGGCTTTTACTTGTTGTTTTTTTACGTATATGGACGAATAGTGCTAAAAATTCCCTGTTTACAAGACAGTACCATTCTTTTCTTATGCAAATTTTCCCTTAAACATTGGGACACAAAATCAATTTTAATACATTTTATTTTTGCATAATTATACCCAAAAATCATTCAATAATAAATATCAAGCACATCGGCCCTAGCGAAAATGAAAGTACGCATCGGGCGAAAGTGAAAGTAGCGTTTGAACATTCGTATATTCGAAACATAAGAACAGCATCTAACTACAAAACAAACTTTTTACAGACTGATACATTCGTTCAGAAATAATCTTTTTTTAATAAAGCCCAATCACTACTTTGATTTAACCTCTTAAATAGATTAAGTATTTAAAGTAATTACCGCATTTTTCCTCATTAATTACACATAGTCACCGGCAATTAAAGTAAATCCATGAAAAACAAACAACAATCATTACGACACGTGTGAATTGGTATGACAACATGTCACCTTTGCTTTGACCCGCTGCACCTTTGATCCGTCGGCGACTTTCGCACTTCGACTTAACGAGTTGACAATACACTGGAATTTGATTGACGGGACCAAATAATCCCTTCGACACATCCGGAGTCTCGGTATGTCGAATTTTGTCTTAAAAGGAGTTAAAGTACATAAATAAAGAAGGAATTTTGACGGGACTTTAGAATTTCTTCGACTTAAACGGAAATTCGAGGTAAGCGAGTTTGAGATACTGAGAGTCAACTGTATATCTAGTGGGTAGGGTGAGAGCTAATATATTTAGTGGGTAGGGTGAGAGCTAATATATCTAGTGGGTAAGGGTGAGAGCTAATATATTTAGTGGGTAGGGTGAGAGCTAATATATTTAGTGGGTAGGGTGAAGCAGCTTTATTTGTCATACAATGAAAACAAAAATATTTCTCAACAAAGACCACATATTATACATCACATAAACTACTTTACAATGCACTAACATGGTGTTGGGCAATGAATTAGCTTTAAAACAGCAAAGTGTTCAGTTGTTCTATTCAATAAAAAGGAAGAGAAATATGTTGTTTTATAGGACAACATTTTAGTCTGCTCACAAATTGTGAAATTTTCATCATATGAAAATGACCCAGCTTACAGTATGGTAATGGAAACAATACAAACTCTGTATTCACAGTCTTGTTGAAATGCTCTTAGTTGTGAAGAACGGTAAAATTTTATTGTAAGTTTAACTAGGTTACATGTAGACTTTAAGTACTTTGAAAAAAGTACATCAAACATGAGGGGAACTGTACAGATGTCAACAGCGGCGATAAGATCTCGAGTTCAATGTAGAATATATCAGTCTGTCATCAATTGACATATAATAGGTAAAGGTACTTGAGATAAAAGTGTGAACTTCTTTCTTTCTTTTCATAGCCTAGCAATTGTAAATATGATATAGAATTCTTAAGATGTTGTCCTGGTTTTAAAAGTATAGGTTATAGTTCATGAGTTATGGCATTAATGAATGTATTGTGTACTAGCGCGGGATAATTTTTACATAAAATATCCAAACAGAGAAGTTTCAGGGGGGGAATATGCTAACTTCCCCAAACTGATGCTACAACTGACTTATATCTTTCAAAATGCATTTTAATCCTTTACCTATGAACCTATTGATACCGCACGTCATCAAATATCATCAGGTACAACGTTACAGTGGAAATTTTGTTTTTTGAAGCATCTTTTCCTCAAAACACAGACTGCTATATATTATAGATAAATTCTCACTTACCGGACAGAAAAATCTCTATTTTTAGCAGTGATGGAAATTCTTATCTCACATAGGGTTATCCCACACTCTGCGTGCACATCACATAAAAATCGAAAAATGACTGTAAAGTTTTTATTTTTGAAATAAACATAGGGTTATGGGTATTCATTTTCTTAGTTAGATCATTTCCTATCCATATATATCAGTTTTGAAGTAAAATTCGAGAAAAAGTTGATTTTCATTTTTTCATCCCGATCCTGTATTTACACTTATTTTTTCTTACTTGTGAGAAAATGCGATTCAAATGGTGAGAAAATAAATCTACCATGTCCATTGAGATGTGGATAAGGAAATCCCACCCTCGGGTTGAGATACGTCCAAAAAAACTCGGCACAGCCTCGTTTTTGGGACGTATCTGAACCCTCGGTGGGATTTCCTTATCCACAACTCATGAACATGTTAGATTCTCTATTTTCTGAACACAGACTGATTGTAAGTAAATGTTGCTTTTCAAATAGAAAATCTGCTATTAGACTGTGGAAGACAATAACAAAAATGATTGCAGTCATTGAAATAGATTTTTTTAAATTTTCATACTTCAATACTGAGATAGCTTTCTGATTATTTACTAATATTTAGTAGATTCTACCAGTAATTATACATTTTATATTTTTTTAAGCCATGTTCCAGATGTAACTATCAGAAGGTAAAATTCAGCACTCGGCAGACAGAGAACACTTTCTTTCTATGTTTAAATTCTGGACTGTCTTAAGTGTTATGGTGTCAGACCACAAAGTTTTTGGCTCACGTAAGCACAAAGTGCTCTTGGTAAACCTTTACAGTGTGCACCATTTTTAGTCTTTCTTTGCAAACTTAAAAAATAACATCTGTGAAACCACAAAGTCACAGAGGATACGTAGTGTCAACACAATTCTAAATAAATACCCACATGCTTAATTATAAGCAAATTCCTTCAAATTTAATTTATATATAGAACTCAATTTGCTGTGGGTACCACAAATAGAATCATTTCCAGTTGCCATTTTTCACAATAATTTTCACAGAATAGTATATCTCCAATGATTCTTTACCAAGTTCATTCAGATGATTTTGGTTTGTAAACAGCATCATTTACCCTTGGATGGTTCAAGTTTGTCATTTGAGGTAAATGTAGAAACTTGGAACATCTTTTAGCTGAAACCACTGACCCATCAATAGAATTGTTTCATAGTTGAATCTGAATAAAATTCTTTCAAACATTTGAAGGGGCTTTCTATTTTCCATAATTATACACATGTAGTGGTTATATTAATAATTCAACCAGTCTTTTTGTGTGAATTACAGACCATCAAAGTTATAAAACAGAATTCTATTGACGATCATAGAAACCAGTTCCTTTAAACAATTTTGGTTTATTAGAAAACATGGCAAACAGAGTGTCTAGGTTTACCATACATGTACAGTATGTAGTGGGGAGTTAGAACGTTTCTCATGTCTGAGATTGTCGGCAAGAGGTTATAGTAATTTGACAGAACTATACATTGCATGACCATCTTACAAGTTTCTTCAAACCATTTTTGATCTAAACACATAGCAACCGTCCTTAAGTAGTTATTCTGCGATTGGTTTAACTTTTCAGTAACCTACTGATGTACATTGTATTGACATTATCAGTATTTCATAGGATTACAAAATGTATGTCCTTCAAACAAAACTTATCTACTGGCCGTACACTTCCTTATAGCACTGCTTCATAACATGTTAAATGACATTATCATGGTGTGGAAAGTTTGGTAAGATAGTATATGACACTCTACGAGTTCAAAACAAGTGGGTTGAAGCTATAACAGGACCAGACAGTACATAGACAAGGTCGAGTTTTCTGCCATATAGAGAGGAGCCTAACTCATATATTTTCACCTTTAGTGATGGTTTTAGTTTGAGCTGTTTGTGATCTCAGATGTACATAGAATAAATACACTACATTGTATATATACACATATATAACGGGGAAAGAGTGGGATTCAGTGTGACTTAGTAAATGGCAATGTTAGATTTTTACAAAAAGTCACATTACTCTTACTTCCTCTATGCAGATACTAATGTATGGGTACAGGGGTCAAAGGTGCACAGTCATATCTAATTTTGTACACTGTGGAAGGAATGGTAAAAGATGACAATATGTATAATGTTCACTTGAAGTTCAAAGTTCATTTGATTCAATGGTTATGATTTCCATTTGCCTACGCAAAAGATTTGGCAGATATTACAACAAAATGTAAAAGAATTAATTTAATCTGCTTTAATTCCATTCTGTAATTGGCCAACAGGTTGGCTCATACATTCAAACCTTTACAGCTTACTGTTATCTTGATTAGATTATACAAACCTATGAAAAGTGAATACCTTTCTGAATTGGATAAAAAAGGGAGATTTATTAAATCAAAATTTTAGAGAAACTTGATTTTTGTTGTGATAAACACTTTAACTATTACATGAGTGAATTTCTAAGAGTCTCTGTGACACTAATGTAACACAGAATTTAATTTGAACAAAGTCACAAAGTTGGCGTCAGGACAGTTTTGGAAGAAAACTTGTTATAAATTAAATGATGAAAGAATTTGTAGAATAACTGCACTGTGCTTTGTAAAGGAGTACATAATGGCTGAACTAAAGGCAAAAAAATTAGAGACGGCTAGCTTTCTTCCAAAAATAAAGGGAAAACTAAACAAGAAAAAGGCAGGGAAAATGGTGGTGGTACAGAAACAGTATCTGCTCAGGCAAGGAAACAAAGAATATGTGCAAAAGGTGAAACACATGCTGTTCTGCAACAATTTCTCTCACATGCTTGGAGTTTTCCGATCTGCTAGACTGACCTATACTCTTATAATTTATTAAACTCCTATGGCTTTGATGTTAAATGTTACTTAGTTAATGGCTTGATAAATACCCTGTTATGTGCCAAGGAATTGTTGTCTTAGCCCAAGACCAATGGTTTGACCATAAATATGACAATCTAAGGGTAGATAATAGTGCCATTATATTTGTATATCAGGTCACTTACCTAATGACAATTTTATCAATTAACTCTTTATTTGTCTTATGTTGTAAACTTGAATAGCTTTTGTACAATGGACAACAAAATGTTAACAATTTATTAAAGAAAGAGAAAACAAGCTACAATTCCTTTAACACTTTCGCTGATGAATGTTTCTTCATTCTCTAACCAGTCTGTATCTCCATCCAGCCAACTGCAGTCTTCTGCCCTCACAGTGCTTTGATTTCTCCTGTTTCAATTTCAGCTTTCAAGGGACAAGGTTTAATTGGAGTCTGCTTTAATTTATCTGCACTGATGTTATAAATGAATTGATTGTTTCATTTCAGGCCAAAATTAAAGAACTCAAACAGAAGATCTCAACCTTAGAGAAAGATATAGAAGAGCTAAAGGAGCAGTTAAAACAGAAGGATTGTACTATAGAAGACATGGCAGCAGAACATAAGAAAATGGTATGTACATAATCACGTGTTTGCACACTGTCCACAGTCATGTAGTGACTCCGTTTAGATTTGTACTCTAAACATTTTGTATAGTGTGCCTTTTATTTGTCAAGAAATCTTAATAAAACTTGGAAACACATTACAGGTTTCAGTTCTCTTTTCATTAAATTTTGCAAGAGTACTTATTCATCCTTTTTGTAAAGCTTTCAGAATTTATCAGATTTAACCTACCCGTATTGTCACTGTTTCATGGCCCGGTATTGCAGTGATCTTATATATCTCGCAAAATTGTGAAGCCATCTTATTTTACTGTTTTGTAAGAATAACGTTTGACATTTGTATAGTAAATTTTCCCTGCACTTGAATGGATAAACACTTGTCCTGAGGTTGATTTAGGGTCTTCTTCTTGTGCAGGTTAAGTGTGCACTGTTTCATCATTGTACAGTAGTTCAAGGTAGAGAAGTTAAAACTCATAATTCATGGCCTGTTTGACATACCTCACGTCCTCAGTTGTTGTTTTGTTCAATTCAAAGTTTTCCATAGAACATAAAATATTATGTCAACAAAATGTTTATCAAATGTTCATGTCCTCTGCTAGAAAACATCGTACATGCATTGCATAAAACTATCATATCATCGCAACTACTGAAGTTTTTGACAAATATTCTTTAAAGTTTATTCTCTATGAATAGAATGTATGCATGAACCAGAAACTTGTTTGCTGATTTGATAATTTCATGGCATAAAAATAAAAAAACCAACCATGATACAAGACTGGTGGGTAATAAAGCTAAGACAATCATGTAATCAGTTATGGATTTAGGCAAGAACATGATGGACACTTGATTACATTTTTTGAAAAAATTAAGTGGGGACTGTTTCCCCATACACACCTTAAAACTTAATCTGATGTCTTTAATTTTGACCTATATTCTTTTAAAACTGAAGCTTCTTGACTTCTCAAGTTTCATTTCAACCCTTGTAAACCATAATTTTTAAGATCTTGTATAATAGAATTTACCGTTCTATTTACACCTGACTGTACCAGACTATATTCATTTAGTGTTGGATGGATGCTGATATATGTTGTTGTCTCAGTTCTCTGTGACTTTGTTTTCAGGAGGAACACTTCAAGAGATTGTATGAAGCAGAGGTATCTGACCATAAAACTACACAAAATACTCTACAAGAGGCAAACAGGAAAATATCAGACTTACAAGATGAGTTGGCGAAAGTACTAAAAGAACAGGAAGCTAAATTAGCCCTTGCCCAGAAGGAGGTACAGATTTTACTTGGTTCAATATTTCATGCAATGTTTACCCTGCTCTAGTGTTTAAATGTGTCACTCAGTTAGGAAGTATCACATTAATTTCCAATATACCCAGTTTTAATTTTTCCCCATATTATATGCGAGCATTTGTATTCGAGTCATGCGGCTCAACAGAAACCCTTGCTGGACTCTATAATAATAATAGTCTTTATTTTGAGAGGCTGTATCTTTGGGTATTGTCCCAATCTTCCACGTTGGCCTCTTATAACATTTTACATATTTGCAACAAATACATTAGCAAATCAATGCAAATACAAGAAATTACAAGCAAAAGAATGATTACGTATACATGTATGTACAAGCAATTTATCAAGCTCTCTGAAGGAAATCTGGTCTCATATTCCTTTGTGAATCCAAGCAGTTGGTATCAAATCTGTATGGACCATGCAACAGTCCAGTATGACTTAATGGGGAATAACTCATGCATAGCTAAGAAAACTATATAAGACTCCAGTATAGGTGTTACTGCTATTTCCTTGTTCAGTAGAATTCAGTATTGTACTCAACAAAACATGTGATAATATCACATCTGTGAGGCTTGATAGCTCAGTTGTTAGGGTGTTCACCTCTGGCATGGAAAATCCCAGGTTTGAATCCCATTCTACCCAATTTTAAATGGGTTGCAGTGAATTCACTGCCTCTCTTGCATGAGTTTAAGATCTGGAATGATTGTTCACCCTATGAAAGCTTTCTTTGTAATCAGTCTAAAATAAATTTGTAAACACTTGTAATATCAGACTTGAAATAATATTTTACAAGCATTTCTTACCATGGGCAGCTGTTACTTTTAGGGTACATTTTGTTCTGATTTTGTAAGTTTTAGATTAAAGATTGTCTCCCCTGTATTGAATCCCCTGTTTATCTTGATACGGTATCAGTCTATCTGCAGGCTGTCTCTCACCCTAGTATTTTCTGAATAACCTCTACATTCCATTACAGTGTACAGTATATAGAGTTCTGTGACTACACATGATATATAAGACAACTTTACTGTTTTGTTATAGTTTGATAAGAAGCTTGAGGAAGCGATGGCAGAGAAGGACAAAGAGATAGCAGATAGAGACGCCAAATTAAACAGATTAAAACAACAAATGGCAGAATCTTTAAAGGGTAACTCATGGTGGGTATAGGACAATTAGATGTCATTTATGTTTCCTTAGCAAAAGAGGTACCATTCCATGGTAGAATAGTTAAGAGTTGGTAACATAGAGTCTGTGTCATTCGTTCTAGCTGTGCTACCGACCATGTCTCTTTATTTGAGAAAGTTGACAGTTTTTTTTACGGAGGATAGGGTTCTAGTACTGGTCCTTTCCTGGAATGTTGGTAAGGTAAAACTCCCACCGGTAAATATGAGCAAAATATGGTTGAAACGGGCATTAAAATTGTACTACAACAACAACTGTAATTTTGTCAAAAACCTGTAAGGAGACCGAGTGTGTCTTATAAAAATAAGTGAGGCCAATTTTATACACAAAACAATTGATAGCAGTTTTGGAATGATATATTTTGTAAACATTAAACATCACAGGCCTATTATCTACACATTTCTACACAAACATATCAGTCTTAAGTTGGTTATCACTATGATTTAACATATTTGAAATCGTATCATTCAAATGAGTTGTTTTATGTTGAATTCAGTGGTATGAATGTATTTTGTTACCTAGGGAACGGCAGCAACAACTAGAAGAACTAACGAAGGAGTTAGGAAGAATACAAGATGAGGCAGACACTTTGCGTATCAAACTGAAACAGTATAAAGCTAATAAAGTAAGAATTTCAAATTGTTTATACATCTGTTATCCATCAGTACCTTTAAAAATGGTTACAATTTAAGTATGAACCGGTCTTGAGTAAATCTAAATAGATTTTATCCTGCCAAGGTCAAAAGCTGTACATAGTTTAGATTGATTGTGACATTCTGACTCTTGATAAATTTTGTATTTCCAAAACACTGAAACACGTTTTTGTTTTTATGCCCCCGAAGGGTGGCATATTAAAATCGCACCGTCCGTCCGTGTGTCCGTCCCCACTTATAAATTCGTGTCCGGACTGTAACTCTGTCATGCATTGAAGGATTTTAAAATAACTTAGCACAAATGTCTAGCACATCAAGACGACGTGTCGCGTGTAAGACCCACGTCCCTACCTCAAAGGTCAAGTCACACTTGGAGATTGAAGGTTATGGAATCCTGTATATATGCACACATTGGTGTCCGGACTGTAACTTTGTCATGCATTGAAGGATTTTAAAATAACTTGGCACAAATGTCTAGCACATCAAGACGACGTGTCGCGAGCAAAACCTAAGTCCCTACCACAAAGGTCAAGGTCACACTTAGAGTTTGAAGGTAATGGAATCATGTATATATGCACACATTCGTGTCCGGACTGTTACTTTGTCATACATTGAAGGATTTTAAAATAACTTGGCACAAATGTCTAGCACATCAAGACGACGTGTCGCATTGAAGACCCACGTCCCTACCTCAAAGGTCAAGGTCACACTTGGAGTTTGAAGGTTATGGAATCCTGTATATATGCACACATTCGTTTCCGGACTATAACTTTGTCATGCATTGATTGATTTAAAAATAACTTGGCACAAATGTATAGCACATCAAGCCGATGTGTCGCATGGATTTTCAAATTACATACCACAATTATTGAGTACATGGAGAGGACAAAGACTGTGAGACACCTCTTTTGGGGGCATTAATCACTTGTGAGGGACAGCTCTTGTTTAGTCAATTCTTAGTCAAGTTCAAGGTCAAATCTGCTGGTTGGTCAGGAGACCAGTTCTGTTGAAAACATCACAGTCAGTATTTTGCGACTGTGAACTATGTAACTAGTGTTAATCAGGTTAAAAAAAGAACATCTGACTAGTCATGACTCAAGTACTGTTAGATAGAATATGGTTAGGACTTTCTATTATTCCTGGATCTGTGGCTGGTACAGGTAAGAGCTATAGGAGGCAATTAATAAAAACCAACTCAGCTTCCTTGAGTCGCCTCCCCTGCAAGTAACTTACAATTTTCAAACATGAGACAGAAGCTATGACAGAGTGGATTGACACTGGTAGATGAGGGTGGGGGTGGAGCGGGATATAATTGTGTCTGTTATAAACAGTCAAGGCTGCTTCAGGTACACATTAGAGGCCGGTTCCAGCCAGATCTGTGTTAAGCTTTTACATTTAAGAATCATCTGTAATTGTTTGAAAGTCACTACATAAGCTGTTTAGTTAAATTGTTTCACTTATCTGAATAATATTGTTTTTGCAGACTTGTGGAAATTGTCAGGAAATGACCTCAAAACTCGAGAAGGCAGTTGTATCACTGAAGGAAAAAGACGTTTCAATAAAAGAACTAAACGGACTGTGCTTGAAGTTTGAGACTCAGCTTAAAAAACAGGATGAAATATTAAAAGTGTTTGCTGATAAAAAGGGACACAAAATGCCAAAGTGAGAAAAATAGCGGATAATTTGTTCATTCTTCAGATTGTGAATCAAGTCTGGCAGTATACCAAGGGAGACTACTGCGGAAAAAAGAAATGTCGCTTGTTCAGAGTTTGCCATAGTACCATAGTCGAAACCCTTAATTTACTATCAGTGTAATCGGATGTATTTTGGAACGTTGACCATCTTTTGGGGCTTGGAAAGCAAAACGTTTGGAACATGTAGTGACACAAATAAATCAAATTCTGTGAAAATGTGAGAGACTTTTGCAGTGCATCTCTCATGAATTGGTATTCTGTTAAAAACAATTCTTCCATATAGAAAAAAATACCAACATTTGTGAGAAACTCATACCGTCATGTAAGTTGATCAAAGTGCCTTTGTCAGAGTAAAGCTGCTGTAATGATGGAGCCACTCTAAATTGATCGCCAGTGAATAAAGCAAACCCTCGAAGAGCTTAATGTTCCAGTCGAGCAAAGTGCAAAAAAATACATGACATTTGTTTGTATATCTCATTATATGTCAATGTAGCAGAAGTGTTTCTAAAACACATTTTGTATCAGTATTTGTGCCAGTTTTGCTTTGTGCTCCGCTGTTTTTAGTGCAACTGTTCAATTTGTGCAAGCTATTGTACTCAACCCGATATTTGCATCTAGTATGTCTTACTTTGGTTAAATTTTTTTAAGAGTATATAGCAATCAGATGATATCTCGGTAACCAATCAAATATTGGAATGAAACTTCATTAAAGTCTTCATTAAGTTGGATAACTCATTGCTGAATTGATTTTCTTGTTTGACTTAGAAATTGTGGTCATACACATATCTCAGTAACTACCCTTGAGATTAATTTTAAACTTAATTAAAGCATTCAGTGGTATCAACACAAAATACAAGATTTCTCATTGGATACCGGTAGCTGCTTGAATACTCCAGTGCACTGCCATGAGATATTATGTTCTGTGGTCATAGGGGACTGTCCTTACTTTGGTAATAAGGTTCTGATTTTTCTTTGCTAGAAATTCTTAACCAAAAATAGACAAATAATGGTGATGTATATTGGATGCTTATTCACCTTCTTTTGCTTGCAGTCTGGCATTGTCTAGTTTGTCATAATTTTTTTATGAAGCGTTATTTTTGATTTAAATAGAAACAGTAGAAATAAGGTTTTTCTTGGGTTATAGTTTTTGGTGATTGCATTATGATAGAACTATATTTTGGTCTGTGTGACACAGAACTTTAGATACCTCTGATAAATTAATCACTAATCATTTACAGTACTTTAAATACCTCAGATAAGTTGATCATTTAATAATTTATTAGCCAGAACTAACCACTTACAATGCAGAGTTACTTCACACATTCTGTCACTTGTAAAAATTAGCATATAACATTTTAACTATAAATGGTTTGAAAATTTGCACCTTGCTGTATGCTGTGCACTAAATATAAATTTGCTAAAGATGCCAAAAAAGGGGGTTCAGTTATATAGTGCTGACAAAATGATATTTTGTGTACTTAAGAAAAAAGTTCATGTCGGACGTTTTAGTATTTGTTGTGCCTTACCAGTTACGAGAACTTGCAAGCTGTGATAATTGTATTATACTGTGATTTACTTTCCTGTTGTTTAATGTGAATTATAAGTTAAAAGTGCTTAATACTTTCTAGAAAAGGTAAATCTTGGAATCAAATGTATTTTGTGACTTTTGATACACCTACATGCCATGTACATACAATTCAGTAAAGCCAAAAGATTATTCTAGTATTTTTTACTGATTGCAACATTTAACTGTCAGTAGATTAGTTATATTGACAGTGAATGTTTGAAAGCACCCCCACCCCCAACAAAAATATTAGAATGCAACATAGTGATAAGAATATGATTTGAAAAAGTGCCTAACATAAACTGGTTGATAAACAAATACATTCTAGAAATGTGTAAGGGTCAGGGTTGATTATTCACCTATAGATATACATGTACACACGATGAATCATGCTGTTGACAGAAAGTTGGTGCATCTATGTTGTAAGAACTTAATGTACAAACTACACTAAGTCAGCCAATTTCCAAAACATTTGCAAAATTACTGACCTTAAACTACATCATTAACATTGATTTCAGTCGACTTTAGAAACTTCTCTTCAATTGCTGTAGCCAGATAGTACTGGTAACTGTTCAGTAGAAATTGTCAACACTTAAGATAACAGATCAACAGTTACTGTGATTTACAGTTCACAGTGAATGGGGGACATGGTGTTCCCTAAAACAATGATTTTATTGTTTTAAAGTTACTGCATTATTCTTATTTTTGTAGTCTCAATGTTACATATGTTAATTTGGCCCTGGTTCCTAGCTTTTTAATGGTTCCAAACATGCAGACTGAAGGATTGCCAAAACAAACTATTTTCAAGAGTTTAATGACTTTAGGTCTGTAAAAAAGCACCATACAGTCAGGGATCATTATTGTTGTACAGGAAAAATTGAATTATATTTATTTGTTTATTTATTGTGTTAATATTTCAAATATGAATATTTTTAGAATTTTAAAGACATTTTTGCCTATAAAATACCTGTTCAAGATATTAAATACCTGTTCAATGGTGAAATGTTTTTTTATTTGCATTCCTTTGTCACCTGTTTCAGAGATCAATAGTTCTTGTATACCTTCATTTCATTCCTCTAACCCAAGTTTAATAATATATCATTCCAACTGAACTATCAGTAACCTGATCTAATCATATTTGTCATTATATCAATAAATCTGTACCACACAATCCGTGAAAGGTGAGTAGAACAAAGTTAAAATACTGAAAGGAAAAGTTGTTCCTTTACAAATGCAACACAATGGACCATATATCTATAGCATATAGACAGCAAGTTCAGAAAACTATATACAATATGAAAAGTCTATATGCACTTCCATCTGTCCACCCGAAAGATGGTGCGATTTTCAAAACACTGACATTTTGAATACAAGAGTTGCTTCCCTTGCATCAGAAAATGCAGGCGGTCATTGTTATTTATCCTGGCCCCAATTTCACGAAAATACTTAAGTATTTACTTAGTAACATGCTTAACTTACTTCGACACTTATATCAGATACATGTTTAATCATTCAAAGATTCAAGTTTGTCAGAATCGTATTTACCCTTTATTCATTATATACACTTGTTAGTATTTGTGGGGAAATGTTGTTTTTGCAGTATTTCATAAATTCTTAAGTTCTTAAATTCTTAACTTGTACTCAAATGATTTTTCGCTCAATCTGCTTGCATTGTATTTGCATTTTTTGTTCTTTTAGCATGTTAATTTCATTAAAAGTAGACTATCCTTAGAAATGCAATAAATTTCTTATTTCTAGGACATAACTTTAAAATAAGTTTCAGCGAGCAATTCTTAGTGCCAGAGGTCAACAGACTCAACACTACCTTAGTTTAGGTTCCAATATGTGATTCAATAAAGCAAAGAGGTCCTATATAACTTGCCCGAGTCAACAGAGAACATCTGCAGCACATCTAGCTAGTGTTCACAAGGTTATCATTTCATCTGATCTGGTGACCAATATATTCTAGCTCAATGTGATAAAGATTTGATCTAGTGACTAAGTTTTTACCTCATGTGATTCAGTTCCCATCTTGACCACAGCACCATTGAAACAGTCTTTAGCAATGTCGTAAGGACTTGAGACAAAATGTCAGCTTAGAGTTGTTTTCCGTGTTCTTTTCCAAGATTTAACTCAGTGACCTAGTTTTCTGACCCAGCAAGATGAAAAACTTGATCATGTGTCATAAATATCATGTTGAAAATCTGACCCAGAGTGTTTACAAGATTCTTCTGATTTGACCTAACTTACCTAGCATCTGTATTGAAGTGAGTGCTGAGTTTTTTTTTAGTTAACTGGTGACCTAGTTTTTTGTGCTAGTTTCATTCTTTACCCAGATTTTATATAAATGGGCTTAGAAGGGTTTTCTATGATTTAACCAGTTTACTGTTAATGGGCAGCATGAACTTGACCTACTGGCCTCAAAATGAAATAGGGTCATCTGATGGTCGTCATCAAATTCCTCATCAAAATTGAACAAATTGTGCCCATACATGATCTTATCATGGTTTGTAAACCATTTTACTTCCACCTTGACTTTTGACCTAAAAATGATTAGAGGTCAACTGGGAGTCATGACTAACCTCCTATAAAGTGAGAAGACCCAGGGCCCAACTGTTGAGAAATTGATTGAAAACCAACTATTTTACCCACTGCTAGACAGATCACAGGTGTAAACAAGTACAATGCAATATTTGATTAAATTTGTCTCATCTTTCAGATGTGGAAAAAGTGACAATGGCTCTCCAAGATGGTTTGATAAAAGGAAATAATATAAACAAGATATTAACTATATTAATTTCTTTATTTCTGTGGCAATAATAACACATGAACAACTGTAATAATAATAAATAATAAAAAAACATGCATGAAATATTGTTATATGACATTTTTTTCACCACATTTTATTTCTTGTTAGAATTGAGCAAGTAAATGTCTACTAAACGATTGTTATTCTGAATTCTGTTTTATGAGAGGAATGCAAACAGTTACAGAAAATGTTAACAATTGAATAATTATTGAAAGATAGAAATATAAATATGCTGAAACCAGCAAATATTATACATAGAACATTTGGTTTTAGAGTGAACAGGCAGCTGGGTAAGTTTGAACAAAATATTCATACTGTAGATAGTTAATATTTTATACACTTATTTTACATCGGCATCAACACTTTAGGAACAATTATTGCACTTAATGTAACAAAACAAAATTTTTTGATGCCCCCTGTTATAAATACTTTCACTTTGTCCTCTTATTCCAAATGCAAACTTTACTTTCAATTTCTTTTTTAGAGTGCTCCTATCACATGTAGGTTTACCCAATTTCTTTAAACAGTAAAACCACTGACTGTGACGACAGTTTTCAACAATTCTAATTTAAAAGTTTTTCTTTTATACTCGCACATTCATCTGAACCTATAGGAAATATAATCAATTTGATAAATGTTCAAATGTACACTCAATAAAATCAGCTAGGACAGACAAAAAACAAATTTTATCTATGTGTATTTAATTACATAGTGATTTTATTCAAACTTGCCCGACCACATGTACAATGACTAGTTCTTCTGTTTTGTTAGACACAGAGAACAATAGGGCTCACAATGGGGCTCACAATGTACACTTTACTTCAATCACAGGACAAAAAAAACAAGAGTAATTCTTCATTAACCACTATCCACATAAACTATGCCAGGGCGAAATGTCTCTTGTCTCATCTAACCATCTTTCTATCTTGGTCGCCATGGACAAAATGCAAAATGTTTTGCTGCTGCTATTTGAACAGCTTTCTGCAAAGTAAACTTACATATTGTAATACTGTTTACCGTCGTATTTTAGAATAATTTGATTTATTTAAACTATCATTAAAGAATTTTGCATTAAATATCCGTGGCAAGATCTATAAGGGTTAAATCTAGGAATTCAGTAAAACATGAATCATACAGTGAGTCATACTTAAGACACTACCATTTTGTATTTTGCTAAAAACATTTCAACCTGGCATGACTTCTAAGACAGCGAGTTGGTTCCTGAAACAGAATGACCCGCAGGACAGGCTTAATGAGTCAACAGTTACATGTATTATGTACATGTATTCTCATTAATTTCCTCTGAAGGCTTAATATACACAAAATATTTGTAGAGCCCAGAAAGAACAAATAGAAAGATAATAAATAAATTGGTTGAAATAACGACTGTGAATGGACGGAAATATATATAGTACAACGTATATGTATGATTTAAAATGGACGGAACTTTTATCACATGAAATGCATTTATATACTACATGTACACAGTAAAAATCTGGGAAAAAAATATTTAAGTAAAAAATGCATAACTTTAAAGCACTTTTTCAAAATTAAAATCCTTTGAACTATAATTCTCTACTGAAATTCTTTCATCTAAAATGAAAGTCTTCAAATTTGAAAAAAAAAGATATAGATTGCATGCTTTGTTATATTTCAATACAAGTTTACAACATAAACTATTAATTAAACTATTAACATAACAAAAATGTAACTTATTACACCTTTTTTATCACAGATTGCTTTGACACAATATTACTGATATCATCTTTATATCATGCAGAAGAATTGTTTTCACAAACTCTAGACCTCTGCAGTGGTGTAAAGATATAAACTGCCATGAACCTAGTGGATAGAGGTTCAAACCCATTTATGATAATGATAGCAACTTTAAGAAAGGCACCAGTATTTTTTTCTTACACAAAAACAGACCTTAGCGCAATGAAAACATAGGCTTGGTGCAAAAAGATTGTAACATAAAATGAAGTCAGAAAAGACATACAACAGTTTTGCACCAAACTCTCAATTAATAAGTTGGAAGCCAATTTCATCAAGGTGAGCTTATAAATTAGCATAGACTAAACATAAGGAATTCTACTTCACTTATACAAAAGATTGAATTTAAACAAGTTAATCTTTTAGTATGCAGTTTCTGAATGCCCAGTGTGTTGTAAGAATAATAACAAAAAATAGAAACCTTGCATCTGTAAATAATCATCTTCAGCCTTATATGGATTTAAACTTATGTGAATAAAAAAAACCAACAGAATATCGCCAGATAGTGACTATTAGTAATAAATGAGAGAAGCCGCTATAAGCACAGCAGTTTTCTTCTTGTCTTTGTAAAATGTAGAAATATCGAAAACATTTTTTTTTCCGAGAACATCTACTAAAATCATGTCCTGTCCCTCTGCCAAGACAGTAAGTCCTATAACGGTGTCTGTCCTTGCAGTTAACATATCTCGCATTGTTCCCTTCAGAAAAAGATAAACCACTCCTGATTCCTGAAAAGTTTTCATGATGATGATCGTAATATTTGAGAAATCCATCAAGTCATCAACCAATCATCATAAAAGTATTTCCTCAATTTAACCCCAAACTTCGCAACCATTCCTAGCCTTGCTGAATGAACAGTCCATGTGTTAGCATTACACTGTTTGATGACAACAATGATGATCACTGTCACTCAATGATGATAAATCACTAATAGTCGCTAAATCAATCATCATCGTATGGACCCCTGTGAGCCGTATTGACTTTTTTGTTGATTATGTGCATGATGATGATGTATCTGTCCGTCTAATTGCATGAGTTCTTGTCTTAACTTGTCATTCATATCACGTATTGCATCTGAAATACACAAGTCATAACATTCAAATTACATCATCTTTAACATTGATTTTTACCAATTAAAAAAACATAACTGGCCCATGTCGAAACAATACAGTCCAACCTCTCCGAACGACACCTCCCTAGAGCAACAACCTCCCTTAAAAGACGAACATGTTATTTCCCGTTGCCTAAATTATATAAGGAATCGAAGGGTGTTTACTCCCGAGAGGTTACACTTTACATCAAATATCCTTTACTCTTCCATTTGTATTGGTCCATCCAGTGATCTATTGTCCCATATGTAACACAAGAGGATATTAGAATTGTGCTCAAGTGCATGCAGAGAAATCGGCCTGGTTACCTTTAAATGTTAACATGAACGTTTTATCCATAAATGATGGTGAATAAAACAGGTTAGACGCTGTTACTTAAACTAATGAACACATTATGTCACTGTGAAAGTTTAAAGACAGAAAGTGTTTGTGCGAATATAACGAAACATTTCTCCAACTCTTTGAGTATAAAGAGTCGAAGAGTCGAACACTATTCAAACACCCACCTGAGCTGGAAGATGTAGACGACTTACGACTATCCATTCGAAAATCTGAAACAAACAGAAGCTTGAATTATTTCCACACATTCCATACTCGGATGCTCGTTATGTTTTGACTCCATCCCTTATTTCAACGAACTTAACGTTCTGTTAGCTGTAAATAGGAAATCACCACAGCACACCCCAACACCAATAAATGTTACAATTAAATGTAACTCAAAAAAGTCATATTTCTGTCACCTTAAGTTTTATGAATTCTTTGGCATCATTATATGCTTGCATCTAGACAGGAACATCCAATAGTGGACCATGCCATCAGACAGATTTTGAATCTTTTGTTAAAAATGTCTGCGTTGTGCACATTTATCATTTTAGATTACAGCAAAATACTCAGTCTGTTAGATATTTGTTGATTCACATTTATTTTTCATAAGCTTTTCAATGACAATTGTTACTACATGTTCTAACAATTACAGTCTATACACACATAATGTACATTATCACATTGCTCGCAAGACAAACAAATTGCTTCAGGAAACAAACATTGACATCATGTTTTATTCATTAGAATAAGATAAGCTGGAGAACTGCAACTCTGATGCAATTTTAATACTTTAAGTAATAAAAGTCTCCATGGCTTAACATGCTTTCCAGATTTGCATAAGAGTGATTGTTTAAAATAAATGTACATGATAAAGTGCTGTATCTGCTTGAAGAGATGTATCATACATAGAAACATGTTTGTTCTGAGATGTTTACTTTTTCGTTCCAATCAAACCTGTGTTTACAATCATCTCTAACTACAGACCACCCTGGGAATAATGCCTGGCAGGGAGAAAACGATGAACTATTCAACTATAACAGAAACACTTGTAAATAAGACCTGCCAGTACAAACTGCTAATGTATCTTACGATGCATCCTCATACATCAGTGGTTTGCCGAGTTTTCAGACATAAAATTATTATGATGAATGCTCTGGATGATGAGAATGCTTACGATGCTAGTGGTCTTTGTACACAGGTTCGAGTGTTTGCTATTCTTAGTGCAGGGTAATAAAATGATTTGTGTTTAGAGTTTTGGGTTTTTTGCACCACTGTTAACAGTGTATTATGAAGCAATAATTAAACTTAAAACTTATTTTTCCATCCTCAACCAGACGACAATAGGAATATTTTCCTTACACATACCTTTACATACAAACATACTTTTCATGCATCCAATTACATAGAACATACTAATTACTGTAAGTCAAATTTCAAATCACTTATAGTATTGAGGGTCATGCATTTTTACAACAAACATAAATATACTCTAGTAGTAAACTACATGTATATAAACAAGGAATTACAATAATGTTTTTGAAAGTTCTGGTAGGTGATTATATTTTTCAGGAGAAGCGTGTGTGTTTCTAGAACATTTATAAGATGTGATTCTTTACAAAACATGCAACAGAAATAATTTTTCATGAATACTACTGGACTCTTTTGGTCTCTAAAATTTTTTTTTTCCAGCTTGATAATAAAGTAAACTAGACATATCACTGTATGTGATAAATACCGCCTAACTGCTTTGTAAACTTAAAAAGTTATTAGTGACAGAAAATCTTGTAAAAAAACTAAAATAGAGTTATAGTTCTTTGCAATAACTCTGTTCAGTCAAGATAGAGTAATGGTTCTTGTACACTGCACTTCCTCTCATTGCATCTGACCATTGTATTAAGTTGTATTGAATTCCAACAAGTAGTTTTCAAGTTATGCTCCAGAGAAGGAAAAGTAACAAAGGACAATAACTCTGTAATAAGTCAAGATAGAGTAATGGTTCTTTTACACTGCACTTCCTCTCATTGTGCTTGACCATTGTATGAAGTTGTACTGAATTCCAACAAGTAGTTTTCAAGTTATGCTCCACACAAGGAAAAGAACAAAGGGCACCGGTGAGAATGGTTCTTGTACACTGCCTTTTTGTTTTGCCCTGATATGAAGTGTATGAATTCCAACCAGTCAAGTACTCCAGACAAGAACAATGCAACAGACCAACCGACTGACCAATCACAGGGTGACCCTTCGTTTCAGGGGTATAATAAATAAATAATACATCTATGTATCATTTCGGGTCCTTCCCCTTTACCCCCAACGAAGAGGGTTTAATAAATAAATAATAGCATCCAGGTTTCATTACCTGTCTGCCCTTCATATAGAGCAGTGGCATTTTTTTCTTTGAACAGTTATGTATGAATTTCAAAATTGCAATAAAAATATCTAACAGTGCATAGAAAAACAATAAGTAAAATTGGTAAGACCCTAATATTTTGTGCATGTTCTGAAATTACCTCCCTTTGTACTAGACTATCTCCATCTAGCGGCTACTATATAGGATAACATAAAACAATTAATAATTATAATGCTCACATACTTAAAAAGACACAATAAAATCATTAATATTTCAAGGATTTCTGTATTTTACCGTTATAAAACGATAGATTAACTCACTCTGAATTTATTAAAATATGCAAATATTGATTTTGAGCATTAAATGGACAGAAATACTGTTTCCTTGGGTGCAAGATTGAAAAAAAAATCTAATTTGTGAAAACTAAACCTATTTCTATTTTACTGTTTTCTCATTCAATGAAATGTATCTTGAGCTCTTCGATAAAAACAAAACAATTATCTTCCATATATTTCTGGTGTGATGATGAGCTATCTTGTGTTTCCAACATGCACGACGTTGTCCTTCTCCATGAATACTACACAAAATACTCTAAGTCTTAGGTTTTTTTTTCAAAAGCTATTAAATGAGGGCAAATAACAAGTAACAAAAACGATGAAACAAAGAAGGTTACACAACCTTGTAAACAGAACTAGAAAACAAAATTTACCATTGTTGTAATACATTGTATTTGCTAAAAGTTCACACAAAATAAAATCTTAAAAGTTATGCGAGCCATAGACTCAAACATATAATCATAGTTTAATGATTATAACTATTCCAGCTACCAAAAAAAAATAATGTTTAACTGAATAAAACTTAAAACTTTTATCAACCACTTTCACACACCTGCTACTTTTTAACGTCAGTTCAAGACAAACAGGTCATCTAGAGAGAGGCCCCGTTTTGGTTGTCGAGTATTGGCATAATTTTGCCGTCTATATTTAGTCTCTACATAGTAACTATTTGATCTATTTTTAGAGTACCCAGCACCTTGATTTTCAGCAGCAATTGGACAGGAAGGATACACTTGTTAGCCTTTGGTTTGTAAAACACCGCTGTTTTAATTTTTTGCATGGAACTTTATAAATTCTTAAAACACGTATAATTTCTCAAAAACACCTACCAGTAAAGGTAGTAAGACGACAGGCATATCAAAGAGATGTTTTTAATTTTTCCGTTTACAAAAGGAAAAATTGAGTACACAAATTATAAAAAAAGGAAAACAGTTATTGTTATTTTGGTTAAGTCTCTACTGAATTATGACAGTTTTCGTCAGCCGGTATTTTTTAAATTTGAACAGTTACAATGGAAACGGTTTTTGAATACACTATTGTCTTGTACTTACCATTTGGTTTGATAGGTTGGCTTACATGAGGCTGTCTGTACTGAGTGTTGGAGCCGGGATGGTGCCCGGGCCCATGTTGTGAGGCTGCAGGACCATGCCCGGGACCATGTTGTAAGGCTGCAGGACCATGCCCAGGCCCATGTTGTGAGGCTGCAGATGCTTGACTACCGCTATGGTGGTATAATGGTGCATGACCATTCGTATATGGTGATGGAGGCCCATTCTGTTCATATCCTGGTCTGAAATTAAATGGCATTAACACACTTAAAAATCTCCATATTTTTAGTGCCTATCAAATCCTAACTTTCAATAATTTCTTATGCTCATTCTTCCATTACAACTCGTTAAGAACAACACACAATTCACAACTGTAAATTACAGCACTTATTTTTTTTCTGTCTCCCAATGGATTTGTGGAAGTGGTTGTTGTAGGAGTTAAACGCCAGTTCAAATAATATTTTTGGTCATTTTAAAAGGCAGGCAGTTTACTGAACAATTGTTCATGCGCAGAACCAGTACTGGACTTCTATCCTCTGTAAGAAACTGCCAACTTTCTTACATAAAGAGACATGGTCAGTAGCAGGGCTCAAACCCATGACCTTCAATCTATGAGAGGTTACAGTGATTTCAAGTCAGAGGTTCTAACCACTCGACCGAGAGGTGGACTTGTGGAAGTCATATGACAACAACATGGAATAATTCATAACTTTTTACTTGATTTAAAAAAATTACCTCTGTTGTGGTATAGGTTCTGCTAATCTGTGCAGTGGTTTCAGGTGTTGAGGCGGGCCTCTGGGTGGTGGCTGGCCCTGCGCCAGTTTGTTCCGCCCGTTACCGGTTGGACTGTTGTAACCCTGTGGAGGAGAACCAGGATAGACTGGATCACGTAGAGCCGGGTTGTCCAGCAGTGGTAAGTCAGTAGGGGGCTGTTAGTGGCAAACACACACAAGTTACAGCTATAGCATACAGTATTAAATTCAAACAAACAACATGTTAGTCTTTATTAATCTATGTCAGTATGTTAAAAGATGTTAAACAACAAGAAATAACCTGTTAGAATTTTATAGACTTTTCTCATATAATAAACTATCAAACAAAGTGAAATAACACATATACAATAAATATAATCAAACATAATTATTATGAACATTTTTATTAATTACATCAGTCGTACAAATTGTATATTGTTTTTAATTCGTTAACTAAGCCTTTAAATACCCCCACCTCGTTTCCTAGGATTCAGGATTAATGGCCATACAATGTTTTGGTTCACAATATGAATGGCTAGCACTGGTTCCTTTTAAAAGTGTACATTAAACACACTGTCATTTTTATTTTAATCTGCCTTTGTAGTCAGTTATGTTCCTTGTTTATATATGTATTAGTATTAACCTAAACAAGTTCTCTGTTTGTTATTTTGTTATCAATGGTTCAATAGGGGATAATTCCAACAGCTATATTTATGTGTTTTATAATGAATTATAAAGTATGGTTAAAATCTAAATTCATTTTGTTAGTCTAAGGTTTACAAGTTAGTTAACAAAATATAAAATAAAAATTTAATAAACTGTCAAACAATCACACACAAAATAAATTTTCAAACATAAAAAATTTTTATTATTATACTTTTGGGTATTACTAGCTTCAGATAGCCTGCACCAATCAGGCTAGCACTGGTTCTTTATTCTATTGAATGTAACTTTTAACTTTTTTTCCAGCAAAATATTTCTAGCCTTTAATCCTAACAAATTCTCAGTCTTTGTATCAGTTAATTATTCAACCAAAGTTATAATGAATTTGATGATAATCACATTCTTTTGGTAGCCAAGGAGTTAGTTAAAAAATATAAAATGAAAATATAAATGCCAGTCCCATTACTGATCAGATTACAATTCATATTTTGTGAAACATTTTTAACAAAATGAACCTAATTTTACAGCCTAAAGTAATAAAACAAGATGACATACCTGAGCAAACTTTGCCTGCATCATTTTCCCACCGCTTCCCAAGCCTCTGTATTGCGGCGAGCCCCGTGGAGAATGATCACGTGACCTGTGCGAGTCCTGTCTCGGCATGGACTGCCATGACGATGTTGCCTGGTTTAATCTCCGCTCCAGGTCATCGACACGTTTCAATAACTTCTCGTTGTCTCTGTACAAGAGTTGTTGGTCTTGCCGAACTTTGTCGCGGTGAACTTGCATTTCTGCGTTCTCCGTCCTGTGAAGAAGATACAAATAAAATCATCAACCATATCACAAGTTACAAATTGACTTTTGTAAAAATCATTGAATAACGTAAGTTTTACTAGAAATACTTTTGATAAACTAGAGCTATCAATGGAAGTGATAAATACCCCTGCTTATACACTGGTCACATAACCAAAGAAATATTCAACACAGCTTGAATGGTGCCATGAATAAATGATAAATGTGCAAACCCAATGGCTTTGCATGCATAGATATTGCTAAGTACAAATGGGCAACAACTCTATAAAAATGTGAAATATAGTTATATAACTTGGCATTGTAGCTTTGCATGCAGAGATATTATTGGGTATACTGACAGTGACTGTGAAATTGAAATGCAGTACCACCATCGATACGCTTTCTAGTTGAAAACTCGCTAAGTAGAAAAGGGCAATAACTCTTGTGTCAATGAACATGTTGATTAAGGTTTAAAAAGCAGAGTAGCACAAGTAATGCCTGACTTTGTGTAAGATGTGACGGGACAACATGTGTGATTCCTTTATAGCCCCAAACTTACTACGTAAATCAGGGGTGTAAAAATGCACTTTATGACAGAAGAGTATATATAAATTTTCAAACATTGAAAGTATATAATGAGAGACAAGTATTTAAACCATTAATTTACCTGAGTGCTTCATTTTCTACCATATATTCCTGCAACATTTCATATAAACCACTCTCGTCTGCAGCATTACCATTCTGTTTTAATTTCTCTGTAAAAATACAACAACATTATTTGAATATAAACATGCTGTTTACTTGAAGAGTGTTAAAGGATATAAAAACTTTGTAACTAATTACAAAAGTTACTTAACTTTTACATGCCTAGTATTATGATGTTCTACGAGTCGGGTGACTATACCTTTTTCATTACAGTTATTTATAAAGGAAAGAAAGACGTAGATACTCATAGAGGCATATGTTATATATAAAATCTTACAAAGTTATTTGGTTGTCTGTAAATTACCAACACAACAAAACATGCACCAACAAACACAGACACATAGCAACACAGTTATACATGTATATCAATAAGTGCCTATCTGGTTAGGCTATGAGTAACCAATGTGACATGTCATGCAAGTAAAACAGGCTGAGTCAGTAAACAACCAAACTCACATGCTGAAGGTGAGAAAGACCACAGACCTATAAACACATGGATTGGCAACTTCCAAAAATTGATAAAACAATACCGAGAAAGGAGTTATCAATAATCTCTTGCGCGCTCTGCGATAGTCTCCAATACTGCGCACCTGTTCTTAAGCTTTAATTGTAAAGAAGGAAAGAAATGCAATATTTGATTTGATACAACGGCTGTGTATCTTTTAACAAGAGGGCCATGATGGCCCTGTATCGCTCACCTGTCTACCATTTTTACCTTTGGCTCATGATATCCTCTTAATAAGCTTATGTAAAATCAAAAGATCCCCCCCGGTCATGATTTGAACAATCTTGGTAGAGAGTCAATTATTGCCACATGCTGAATATCTAAGTTCTAGGCCTCATTATTTTGCTGTCTGATCATGATCTGCACTGTTGGCTATTCATTGTTTTGCTGTCTGATCATAATCTGCACTGTAAGCTATTCATTGTATGCTGGCTGGTCATGATCTGCACTGTCAGCGTTTTATTTTTTTCTGTTTGATCATGATCTGCACTGTTTGCTATTCATTGTTTTGCTGTCTGATCATGATCTGCACTTTCATTATTTAGCTGTCTGATCATGGTCTGCACTGTTTGCTATGCATTATTTTGCTGTCTGATCATGATCTGCACTTTCATTATTTCGTTGTCTGATCATGATCTGCATTGTAAGCTATTTATTATTTTGCTGTCTGATCATGATCTGCACTGTAAGCTATTCATTAGTTTGCTGTCTGATCATGATCTACACTGTAAGCTATTCATTATTTTCCTGTCTGATCATGATCTGCACTGTGAGCTGTTCATTTTTTTAATAATTTATGGTACTTTCCAAAGTGATAGCTTGTGATGTGAATGCAAAAATTACAACTACATTCTTTAACATGGAAGTTCAACTAGGGGTCAAGAACATGTATTGCATCATCGCTATTTAAAACTTTATAAGTGCCAATTTTAGGCCAGAGTTTTTATATTGCTTGGTTTATGGGAAGTTTTCTAAAATGTTGAGTATGAAGGACTTTTCCTACTGTATTGAACAGAGCACATATTGAACATCAGTCTACTGCACCTGTCAATAATCGTCATTTTCGAACAAAATAAACACTTTAAAATAATTACTTTCAATTATATATCCCTACTATTCTGACATTTCATTAACTAGTCTGTGAAGTGGAACAGCCGAAATAATACAAATAAAATATCAGTTCATAATGTCATTGTTATTCATAGGACAGGCAGTCGCATAAACCAAGAGATATAAAAACTCTGGCCTTACCATAGAGAGATCCAAGATGTGTACTGATTACAAATCAATCTTATGGTGTTAAAATACTGCAATAAAAGTTCAATAAACAACACACTATTAAAACTAGAAATCATCAAAACAACCTTTCTGACAAATTTCCAGGATATTTGGGCTGAAAATGTTACCTGTAGAGTATTAACAAGGTTTTTCCATATTTGGGCTGTGTGACCTAGTTTTTGACCCCAGGTGACCCATATTAAAACTTGAGCTAGAAATCAACCAAACAACCTTTCTGACAAATTGCCAGGATATTTGGACTGAAACAGTAGCCTCTAGAGCCTTAACAAGATTTTTCTATTTTTGGGCTCTGTGACCTAGTTTTTGACCCCAGATGACCCATATTCGAACTCGTCCGAGTAATTCCTGGGACAAACATCCTGACCAAGTTTCGTGACAATTGAGGAAAAAATGTGACCACTAGAGCGGTAACGAACTAAATGTGGACGGACGACGGACATTCATCGATCCTAATAGCTCACCCTGAGCCAGCTCAGGTGAGCTAAAAAACCAACTTCCTGTTATACAAATTTATTTACATGTCCGACAATAGCTATATTAGGCATCAATTAATGAGAGAAAGCGATTCGGATAACCATGGATATTTTCTCCAGAAAGTCTGGCTGGCTGTGATATCAGGGTGACTTGCGTAGGAAAATAGGAGAGTTCCCAATCCATGTGTATATAGGTCTGTGGAAAGACTTACAAGTCAGCTCATCCTTACAAGTCAGCTCATCTCAGCAACCGAAGTTTATAAACTAATGAACATGTGTTTTAAAAGCAAACCATATCCTTCAGATTTTTCAGTAGATGTTTGGACCATGTTTAGAAAATTAGTATCTCATATGTCATGCATGAGATATATCAGCCAACATCCAGATGAGTCACAATGTTCACATGCGTTTAGTGAATGAGATGTGAGCTTCCATTACCTCGAGTAATTCCAAACGATAAAAAGTTTTCATTTCTTCTCCCATTACTTACTTTTCACACGCATTTTAAATCCTTTCATCAATTTGATATAAATGATTTTGAAATACATTTATTAAAAGACATTCAAAAGTGAAAATAATTTCTGCAACATCATTTTAAAATCTTTACCTAGTTGATGCTTAGTCTTAAATACTCCAAGATAGAATAGTAACTAGAATTTCAACTTTTTGTATAAAACATGAAAGAAACTCCTTTAGTTCTTAGAGTTTCACTGTTTATCTAGAACTGGAAGAAATTTGAATAGAAGGAAAGTGTGTGCTGCATTTATTTCAAGTGTCTCAAGTATGCAAAGAACTGTCACCGCGGCAGCAGGCCTTAACAAAAATGCAGTCTTTGTTTACACACAAGGGAAATATTTCTACTTTGGTAACAACAATTTGTATCGTATAATTCATTAATTACTGCTCTTTCCACCATAATTATTGTTTATATCAGATGGTGGGTGGGGTATTGCCCAATGTATATACTAGATGGGTGGGGTATTGCCCACTGTATATACTAGATGGGTGGGATATTGTCCACTTTATATACTAGTTGGGTGGGGTATTATTCACTGTATATACTAGATGGGTGGGGTATTATCCACTGTATATACTAGATGGGTGGGGTATTCTCCACTGTATATACTAGGTGGGTGGGGTAAGAAATTCACATCTCTCTAGTGCTTACCATCATTGTTATTAACAGTGTTGTTAGGTTCAGGTTTACCATTAGTCTCTTTTATCATCTTCGCAAATTTGTGGTCATTCTCCTTCTGTAACTGCCCTTTGGGTTTTGCCGGAAACTCCAACTGTAAGCAAACATTGACATTTCATAACAGAAGTCATTTAACATACAAATGAAGTGCATTTTTTAATATACATGTAGAATAATGTTTGAATTTCAGCATCTTCAGTCTGCATGCTTTTTGTAGGAATACAAATGTTCATCATTTTTTTGGAACTATTTTCTCTCTAAGACATTTTACCTTCTTCCTCATACTGCAGAAAAATAGGACAGTTCCTTTTAACTTTCAATCTTATACATATTTATTTGCAGAAAAATAAAATACCTTCACCAATGTTCTGAGTATTGTGTACAGATTTATTTGTATCAACTAGCCACACTACAGTGCATTTAGGACAATGTGACAGTCACTTCAGAAACAGTCCACTATCATCGTGTAAATTCATCAGATAATTTAAAGATTAAATGTATTCTTGCATACATGTAAGTTTTTGTGTACACATATTATATCTATCTCATCTTTGTCACACTATCCTAAATGGACAATACATTTTTATGTAATGCCTTTAATTTATCATTTTGTCGATTTAGAAAGTTAAATGTTTACAAGAAGACTATGGTAGTCTACAATAACACGTGACAACTGCTGTGGAAAAACAAATCTAATAACATTTATGCAAGCTTGTAACGGAGGTTACAGTGAAAGAAAAGACTGTGAATTAAGACTACAATAACCATCAACTACACTGATCCAAATATTCCCTTATACCAGTATAACAGGACTTGAGAATCTCGGACATAAAGGTCTATACTAGCATTTTCTAAACTCCCGATCTTCCCAATGACTATTGAACTTGACTCAAGACAGACACAGAGCAATAGCTTTATATATTACTCTAAAACCTGTCTTATCCAACACCTGGTTGTAATGGAAATCTGCCTTATCTGACACAGGTGGTTGGTCCAGGTAATACAAACACTTGTTTTACAGGCAACCTGACTTAACTGGCATGATCAAATGGTCCTGAATGATGTCACACAGGGCAGGTGTCACTATACAGAGTCAAACCTGTGAACAATGACCACTGTTGGGAAGAAACTGAAGCAGTCTTTGTAGGCAAGTGGTCTTTATTCACAGGTGAATAGCTGAATGGTGCACAGTTTTCTCCCTGCTGGTCTTTATGTGCAGGGTGGTCTTTAACACAGACTTGACTGTATATTCTTTGTTTATACATGTATACAAAATGGTAATATACAAGAGTGTATAAACAAGCTATACAAACTCAATACAAAGTTGAAAAGTAGAAAGCCGCACATAATCAAAGTAGATGTAGTTAAATACAAGACTTAGTTCTTCTGCAGGAAAACACAATAAGCACGTAGAATAAGAGAGCAAGCAATATTACTTAAAGGAGCTATTTCTTATGAAAAACAAATGGTTTGGAGTTTCCAGTCCAGTTATAACTGCAGTATAAACCATTGGTTATCGGCGGACCAATTTCTATGGGCTTTCAACAGGTTACATCACACTCTTCATTTCATTTAATAAATTTTGTTACATTTTGTCTATGCCAGCAGTATTTCTTTAAAGACCTATTCCCTGGTTCTAGAAACAAACTGTCTGGGATAATTTTCTAAATTAGTTTACTTATGATGATGATGATGATGATGATGATATTGGAAACAACCTTAACAAATAAATTAGCATATAAAATCATATGTATCTACATATGTAAAGTAACATTTCCTAGCATATCAAATCATATGTATTTACACATATAAAACATTTCCTACTAGCATGAGAAAAATGCCCAGGAACACAATTCATTGCTGAAAAAAACCCAGTCCTTTTTCACTGCAATCTGTGTTTAATGTCACTATTATCTAGCCCTGTGCAATCATCACTTACACCAACTTTATTTTTTCCATAGTTTTTTATTATATCGCTAGGTTTTTTAATGACCTCACTGTCCGGACTAGGTTTTTTAACTTCTTCAGCAGGATTTTTAACATCATTCTTGGGGTTAGGTTTTGGTCTAGTTTTTGTGGGCATACCCGTCTGAAAATGTTTTTAAAGTAGTCAACTCACAATACTCTGGCATGTTGTATGTTTCACAGAATGTTTAGTATCAAGTATTTGTTTCCATTACTTTAACGACGTAAGAAAGACCCCACAATTATTTTATTCAGAACGAGCAACTTGGAATGAAACAGAATGTGGGTCTGTAAATAGAACATAACATGAAAACAAGAAAGGTCTTCATTTTTCAAGATTTTAGTAACAAAAAAGTAAATATGATCTAATTTAGTACTTTTAATTACCTCCCTTTTATATTCATATATTTATCTATGCAACACATGCCTACCAGTAAACAAATTCATTTAAATGACTATTCATTTTTATAAATCAGGTAAGTTTTCATTAGAATACAAGAGGGAGTAAGTTAAGAGACACAAACTAGGCTAAAATTTGTGTGGGAATTCTGAAAAAAAAACAACAGTGTTATAAAAACGTATATTTTACCTGTTGTCTAAGGTAGTGGTTTTCATTGCGCAGTATTTTAATCTCCCTTTTCAAACTCAATATCAACTTTTCTCTTGGATCCTGAAAAACACAAACAAAGACTACAACCAATGTTATAAAACTACACATAGAATCATGTTCCAGGTATTTCATATAGGTATTTAACTATTTATTAATTCATGAACTGCCCTTGAAGACAGATAAATGTCTACTGCTCTGCATTCTAGATAATCTGTTGTGCTTTAAAATGACTAGTTTTGGGAAGTCCTTGCCTGTATTGTGTACAGCATGCAACTAAAATCATATATGGGCATTAACCAAGTATGGGTAATTAGTATCAAAGCATAGAGTCCAAGTATGGGCAGTTAATACCCAAGCATGGGCAATTCAGGCCCAAGTATGGGCAATAAATGCCAAAGCAAGGGCAGCTTGGGTCTAAGTATGGGCAGTTTATACTCAAAGTTTGGTTAGTAATTATTTAATACATGCAGTAAATACCTATGAATGGACACTAAATAACCAAGTTTTGACATGACTAAGATGTTTGCTAAATCAAAAACTTATATAACAAAACAAATCACATATTCATGAGCTGAAACATCATGGCTTACACAAATAGTCACATATCACATCAATGTATTCACTCACCGATTCATCATAGATGGAATCCAAGTCATCACTTATACTACTAAACCAAGTCATTTTGTTCTATTTAATTCACTTCTTATTCAAATGTTCCACAGCTCACAATGTTTCCCATCCTATCAACATATCACTTAGCCAATCATGCACTTTGGAAAACTTTCTCGAAACTTAACCACTATGTAATATCATCCAATTAGAGTTTAATATATTCACCAATCTGAAATCAATTACTTCCACTATTTCAGCCCGATTGAGTTATATCAAATATCAATTCAAACCGAGTTATCATCAATTTTTCCATGTAAGCAAACACTTTCAACTTTTCTATTTGATATTCCCTATAGTGCTCCACTCACACAGCTGTATACGTACTTAAAAAAAAAGAGAATACAAACATATAAATCATCGCCGATGGTGTACTTTTAAAATATCATATGGTACTGTATGGGTAGTACTACTTTTTGCAAACTGGTGAGCAGTAACAGATCATGTTTATAATACGGTTTGAACTTTTTTTTTAAGGCCGTTTCTTTATATTTTATTTATACTAGACGCCGATTTGTTGGTGCTTTTGTTGTTCTATAGTTTTAATGGTTTCTTAAGTCAGTATAATAAAAGGGCAAACAAAGGTGTCTTTCGCATGTTGCAATGTTTCAATGAAGTAAAATAAGTAAAATAAGTTTTTCGATTAATCTACTAACAATGAAAATAACTTACAATTTTTAGTATCATTCTCAAAAAATTAATCCACTATTAAATATTATCACAAACAAATATCAGTGTAGAAGTTCCCTTAACTTCTTTTTAAAAAACTTTTCATTCATATATTTTATCATTTATTTACAGATATACTGAATAAGATTTAAGTTTACTAACTTTCCTGTAAAACTTTGTTAATCCAGTTTTTTGTATATTTTCTAATATTGTATCATTAATTCGGGTCAGTAATCTCTACCTTATATAGTAACAATCAGCATGTTTTTGACACCTTTCTTGCAAAGTCCACTCAAGAGCACCCTTATATTTGATTTAACCCTAAGTTCAATTCTAACACCTTCAATCTGAGCATTTATTACCATTCATTATATTTCATAAATTTCAAGTAGGTATCATCTTGTAGATTTTGACTTATCCTGAGAACATGTAAAATCAAGACCAACAAATATTATTACGTCATAACTTGGCAAAATATAACTTAGCAACCTTGCAATAAACTTGAGAAATGAAAAAATGTGCGTTTCTTTTTATTCAAGATTTTATTTTTTGTTTCCAACAGAATTAAAGGACTGGTTATAAACTTGTTTAAGGTAAGAATTGTATTTTATTTAGCTGTTATAAGTTATTATGTTTGGAGATTATGTTTAAAGCCCCATTAGCATTTTAGTTACTATAAATAGAAGATAAATTTATGGATACAAGAATGATACAGATGTTTGAAACAAAGTTAATGTATACATCTTTTTTACATTTTCGCCGCATCTTCACGGAACAACGTTGTCAGACAGCGTGTTTGATTTTTTTGAAATATCACTGGAAAAAATATTGAGCTATATTTAAAGCATGTGCTTTTGATTTAAAAAGCAACATTAATTTTTTTTTAACAAGTACCAGTTTTAAAGCAAGTTAAGTTTACTAGTTATATAATCTATTAATTTAACATCCAAAGTGCTAATGAGACTTTAAGTAATGCAGATCTATTTTTAGACATCTCTAATATTACTAAGATTGTTATGTCTTGCTCAAGTACATGGTGAGACTTAACATTTAGCTATATCTCCAAATCTGCTACCTTCACATGATAGAAAGTATTGGCCAATATTCTGGAAAGAATTAAATTATTTCACCATATTTTGTTGAAGAAAAAAAAGATGTCACTTTCTGTAACTGATACAAATACAAAATTGGTTAAATATGTTGCGCGTTGGTCATCCCTCTGTTCATCCTCCCATTCTTTCTGTATTTAGTGACTGACCCATTCTTGTTATACCATCTTACCCATAATCCTTTACTCACAGTCAAAAACAACAATGACATATGTTTCACACATCTGATCGCAACAAGTTATTATAAAAAAACTCCTTTGTTAAAAAACCCCAGAAAATTCAGTTTTTAAACACACATTTAGCGTACCACATATGAAAACATGTAGACATGAAAACTGCAACAGAAACTCCTGTACATTATACAAACATGTTTCAAATCACATTTCCATTTTCATCTTCATTGAAATCGAAAATCAATTTGTGTTTATATATACAAAATATTCCGTATTGTAGATTTCATGATAACTTTTGCTCTATTTTCAATCAATCTTAATATAATATCACTTTAACCATATCATTTTCGGTTTATCAGTCCATTATTTGAAAGCCTTTCTTAAACAATTTTCCACAGATCAAATGTCATTTCAAAACAAACTTTCGTCACTAAACTTGTCCTAAAACACTGAAAACCTTTAAAAGTATTAGAATCTTGGGTTAAGTATTGGCTTATTTATCATAAACACAGAAATTTTGAAATTTATTGAAATGCCCGATTAGAATAGTAGAAATATCTGCAATATTGGAGTAAACGTGAAGATTTCAGTAAGCTAAAAAGTAAATAGTACGTTTGTGGCAATGTTTACATTTTTTATCAACACTAAAAGCTAGACTACTTAAAACTTTTCAATACATGACTGATAAATTACAGAAATTGGACAATCTTGAAAGTCAATAGCAGATATAGCATTATCATTCACAAAATCCTATAGCTTTTTAAGGTTCTACAAAAATGTTTCCTGCCTTTTAATTTCATTAAAAAATATACTATTGTTAAAAATGACAAGAAATATTATTATTTTTAGTGACAATTAGACTTTATAATAACTTACTCAGCTAAGCAATTACTTAAGTATTTTCGTGAAATTCGGGCCAGATCCTTACAAACAAGCTTACTGCAGGAAAGATTTATTGAAAAATATTTCATTATTTGAACAGAAATCAATGATGAAATCTAGAATAAATTTGTAATTTTGGAAGACAAAGTTTTATGTCTAACTTATCTGTGTTTTCTACTTAACCATGTTGTTATCTCTCTATAAATTTTGCCTTTAAACCTGCTACATATATTTGTAAATTTTCGAAATTACAATTTAACTTCTAGAAGATACACATAACTGTTATATTTCTGATATCTTTCCCTGCATTATAACACCCTCACTAAAAGAACATTCCTGCCAAAGACAGCTGATATGCATGTATTCCCAGTTCTGTAACAAACTTAAAATCACAATCACTTTAAATTTCCAATATCAGTTACACAAAATTCCTGATCATATTTCATGAGTAACACATAGAAACTTTTTCTTTATAAGCATTTCCGTATGTTTCAATATTACAAGGAACAAATTCATTGATTAACACTCCTCGTGTCCAACCGCGATCAGTCAATACAAAGTTCCGATATTTTTACAATCTTGTCTGAAGACGGAATTACAGGTATTGACAGTTATTTTCATTTATGACGTTGACAATAACGCAGCTTTTGTTATTTATCCATTAAATGCAAAATTAACGGTATTAACCTTTTACATTTACATATTATTGATCGGGGTGGCTATCAGTGATATTACCCTGACAGATCTATCAACTTATGGTGTGTGTAACGCATAACCAAGGACAATGTTAATCAGTACGTTGTTCGCATACTGTTAAATTGCACCCAGTCGTAACTGAGTATGGAAATGAACAAAGCAATATACTCCAGCATGATGCCGTAAACCACTTGAACTCTCTTGTTCATGATTATTTTCTGAGATACTTGTCTAACATCTACCAGAACTTGTTCTGTTCTAATCAGCTTAATAAATACATGTACCATTTACAGGTAAAATGTTTGTTCCTTATACAGTAAACTATGTATATAACTTGATATAAGTAACAAATTTTCTTGGCCCAATTTTAATTAGCAACATGCTATATGGATATAACATACTATGGATATAAGGCACAAATCTTTATGGTCCCAAGGTGATTGTTATATAAGCAGAGTTTATGTATACACATATTATTCAACTAGGTTTAGGGCAAGATTTATGTATCAAGTTGTAACCAGACAATATCATGCTCTTATCCACTTACAAGGAATCAGTCTACTTGGTGGCAACACTAGTTTCAGGAAGCAGGCTCAGTAGAAGCACAGTGTCTTCATGAAAGGGGCTAGCCTAGCTCAGTATCTGGTAGGAACTACTTTCATCTCCTGCACCTTCCTCCTCAAAACCAATACACTTCATTCTAACAAAATTAATATATCTTTCTATCCCTCCACCACTAATGACCATGCTTCCTCTACTTTAAGTTTTGTCATATTTCTCCTTGCTGCACATGAAGGACTTCTTTGTAGCAGTAAAGGTATACCTGTTTTTGTACTACCAATGACTGAACGTTGAGATCAGTCGCTGTCTGGCATTTCTCTTCCTACCACTTTAAGTAGTGAAAGTCATACATGTATACATTTGCTTACCATTTTGATGACTGGTTTTGTACGTATTTTCTTTGCCCTGCTGGCGTATCGGAGCGTGTTCATCGTCTCGGGAGCATGGTATGATGAAGGTGTTATACAACATATCTGAAACATACAATAAACAACATCTACAATCTATGAAGATTCTGATTGGTGGACAGTACCATTCGCCGCAAACCATGATACATAGAATTTATAAACTGATTGTTAAACAATGTACACCATGTTTTTGGTTCTTAATTTGTTACTGCATATACCCAGTGAGATAGCATCAAGCAAGTCAGTAAGGAATATATCACTATACTCAACTCAAAGTTACGATTCGCTGATCAAAGGAAAAGTAATCCATTATACACCATTTATGAAATATTTAAGGTAAAATGGAATTGATGGAACTAATGAAGTAATTGCAGACACCACTGAAAGGTTTGATTGGAAACTGGTTGCTTGGAACCAATACACATAGACAAGATTGTCTGAACTGAGTCATTTTTTATTGGGCGGGGGGAGGGGGGATGACTGAGGGAAGGTGGGAACATTCATCTCAGAGCACAATCAAATATATCTGAGACATTCTACTGTTATTCGTATCAACCAAACATTTTGTTTCTTTTTCAAAAGCAAGAAAACAGAATGTTGCATTGCCTGTATTTTGTGTGTGGGACAAGAAAGCTTAAATAAACATTTGTATAACATCAGCATTAACCCCGGAACCAGTCTGTGTATCCCCAATTAATCAAATTGTGTATTAACATAGCGAAGAACTTGTGGAAACATCAGCAAGATAATATAGTAGTACATGATGTAGTCACAAGGACTAGAGGTCACTTGAACTAAGGGAGCACCTGTCAATCACCATGGCATCACATTACACACAATGTGAGAACAGCTCAGGTTCAGACATTCAACAATCCTTCGTGATATAATCATGTACTAGGACGTGTTAAGCGTGAGGTCAAACGACACAGGCCTATCATGTCTTATAGGATCATCATATCTGACATGATTATTTACAGGAAGATAAATGGATTTTCCCCTATACACGACCAGACAAGACTTACTTAAAAGTCATCTCGTTCAAACAAATGAAGGCGTAATTTATAAGGCAATTTCTCCACTTTTGAAACTAATTTTGTTCAATACATATTGCAATAGGAAAATTTAAAGGTTATAAGATAATCTTTTAAAACAGTAAATAATTTTGTTCAGAATATCTTAAATTAGTTTAGACCTGTTATATATTGTAAGATGTTCTCTTAATTTTTTACAATTCAAATTTATTTTGGCATACCACTATCCCTTATCTCTGAGATTTACCATCATCACTTGGAAATGCACAACTACTTTAAAAGCTGCTATATTTATGGCTACAGGGGGTGCTATGCATTCATAAAAATGCTAAATGCAAAATATGTAATTGCTAACTAAACTAATTAGAACAAGTTTAAAATATAACATACAGTTTAACTTTACAAGATGTTCTCCAATACTAACTAATTTAATTTTTCTTGTATAGTTAAACCTAATGCCCTTTTATATCTTTGGTAAATGCTTGAGCAAACCTGAATGAGGATTTGCAGGGATTCTACCCAATCCATAATGATTAGATGCACTTTTACAGGAATTAATACCAAGGGTATAGAGAGTACACAATGTTAAAATGTTTTCTAGCTGAAAACTGGAACTAATTGATTACTTTCTGCATTTCACAGCTTTCATCTTGACTGAAGGGAATTACTTTTTCAGACTATTTCAAACAGGATTAGCAGATAGCAAGCCAACCTATGCAATAGTTAAGTGAATCACTGATATGTCAGTCACCCTTTCATAGCTCAATATTTTATAAGATCTATAATTAGCATTTTGAGGAAATGCACTGCCATAAAGTTCTTTGATGTCACCAGAAACACTTCCATTATAATACAATTCATTACCATTTGCAATTCAAATACAAGTGGATTAAAACCTTGAAATTGATTTGTATTTCACGAGATGGCAAACTTTCCTGTATAAATTCTGGATCCATCATGAGTCTATTGTAATTAGTTTCTTTGGACAAATATTCATTTTCTGACAGTCCAAGGACAATAACTCTTAAATGAACTACCACATTAGGATAAGCAAGGCCTGAGTACAGATATTCATTTAGAACGTTCATAATCAGATTTTGGGCAAACAAGAATGATAACTATGTTACTGAACATAGAGCAGGTTGTGCTTCAGAACCCATCAGGTAAAGCATAACTTCATTCCAGACAAAGTTTTAAAATTACTTTTCCAAAATGGCAGTGTGTAAAAGAAGAATGCTTGTTAACCTATGACGATCAGTAATGACTCCTTAACTATAAACACGGCGTACCATAAGAGTGACTCCATTCCCGCCTAAACTGTCTGCTAGTAGCTTGGTAAGCTTGCTGTCTCTGTAAGGTATATGGCCTTGTCTTCTCTTCTGGTCTCCCAGGGATGATATACAATTTCCTGGAATGTTACAAAACCAATTATTACACTGAATGAATAAATGATAATTCTACTGAACTCACTTCAGCATATTACATAATTAATTCAATGCAACCCAGAGGACTTGGAAACTATCCCAGGCAAAGCTCAATCAATCGTGCAAGATGCCCAAAGCCACACCTGGCTGTAAATGGGTACCAAACTTGCTGGCTCCCTCTTTGAAAAGTAATTGATTCAATAAAGTGTGATTTCTGCAAAGCACCTAATCAAATTTTTAATAACTTTAAGACAAATTAGTAGAAACAGTAATTATGTTACTTCATAATATTTGATTTTGTTGTTAAATGTTCAAGAATGCATTATTCTTCAATAACATACAATTTAGAATGATTTCTCACCTAATACAAGAAGACTTTTGTTGATACTATTTGACTCCACTAACGTGTCCGCTGTCGAGTTTGAGTCTTTCACTTTCTCACTTCCTGTAAAACCAAGAATGTTTATTTGAACAAATCCATCAAAATTGTAAGTCATACCAATCCAATTACGTCATAGTCTGGAACACTGGGCTTTCTATGTTAGGCTAATTATGATTAAAGAAGCAGCAAGTAATGTTGAAATTACAGAGTGTGACGGCCCTAGTGCTGTTCATTTCTGCTAGAACTGAATCTAATCATACTGACATAACAATCATCCAAGGGATGTTTCCAAAGTCTGAAAATATAAAACTTAACAATACCACTGCAATAGCTTTAAGGCATTCGTAACAACCCTCAAGCAATATATATGGAAACCCTTAACAGTCTCTGGGGTAACCAAGGCAAGATAACAGCTATAGTAATAAACTTCTCGCAGATCTTGTGACAAATCTATTACTGAAATTGGATTTTCAAACAGTATCCTGTAGGGGGCATTTAAAACATCTGTGATCTAACAGTGTAAACAGTAATGTAGCATAACAAATTACTAATTTATTTCCTAATTGCTTTTACTTCTGATTATGATAAGACTTATGAGACTGGGTGTCATCAATGCTATAATTAATATAATAATGTATATAATTATGCAAACACATGAACAGACATAATTTTAATTCAATTAAAAGTTTCAGGTACCATACAGAACTTAAGACACCCCTCTACTTTTAATCCCAGTACTATTACACCGACTTGCCTGTATTTACATGCCCATACCATACAGAACTTGACACCCCTCGTACTTTTACATGCCCAGTACTATACCACTGCTACACAAGACCTTGGCTTCTCTCTCTCTTTTACAGCCGTGTACTATAAGGCTACAGAGACCTGGCAAGGTCTCATCTAAAAGACCATTAGATAGTTATGTTAGTGGTCGAGCAGAGATCAAACTGGTGACCCCTGGATTGCCAGTACAGTATGTTACCACCAGACCACAGATCTGCTCCTTGAATTCAATATATTTTAGAACATTTGAAATTCATACAAAACGCACATTTTATCCAGACTAAGTAATAATGGCTGAATTTGAATGTGACTTCATCCTAAAAAAGAACACCAAACTTGGGTGAAAACTAGTTGAATAAATCCAATATAGCTGTTGGTCGTGCGTTCTACTTTGAACTGTTTTGTAATCTATAAAAACTAGACTAGGTCAGGATTATGAAATGATGACCTTACTTACCTTCACCTATAGCTTGTTGCGTCTGATAATACTTTGTCAAGGTCTACTGTTTGATTTAAACTCTGACCTACTCCTTTTTTAACAGTACAAAACAACTTTTATCTTATATGGTATAATCAGACCACAGATAGTAACTACATTTCTACTCTCAAGACCTTTTGCATGGGGCAAGTTGGCTATCTGCAAGATGTTGTGGGATGTTACAAATGTCAAAAGCAATCACAAAGAAACAATAATTATCTCTTAGTATTGACCACAGTGTTCCTATACACCAAGTAAGTAACTCTCAGATAAGCATGTAAGAAATTTCCCAGACATGAGGTCCAAAATTCATAAAAAGACAACCTTTTCAAAATGTTACTCTTATGATGTAACTCTATAAAACTGAGGATAACTTCATATTTCCTTACCTGCAAGATCGACAAACGTGAGTTTTCCTCTTTTTGTTATATAGAGATTTTCGTCATCCGGATCTTGCATCTCCGAGTCTATAGTTAACATGAGCATACTGTGACTGCGACTAGAAAATTCATTCAACCCGTGTGAACCAGTCTGCCTGTTCCGCATACCTGAAAAATACAAACAATCTCCACGGGTGTAGAACATACAGAAACATTCTTTGGGTAAGATAAAGTAGAGGTTTTCTTGGATTGGACAAAAATCTAGAGATGTTATGTTAATTCTGATTTAAAGGACATTAAGGTTTCAACCAAATGTCTCTGGTTTATCAAACAGTCATTTACAACAACCTGAAGTAAGGGAGACAACAAATCTAATGTAAAAGGCATTGCAACACAAGGCAGGCAGAGTTACTCTTCCTTATTTGAAGTACCATGAAATATTCAGTGAAACGTAACTTTATCTTTATTTAGCTTATTTTACAGTCATTCAGTTCTGTGGACACTAAAATAATACAGCTAGCAGCTTCATAAATATGTGATCAAGATAAAAGGAACGTGCCTGCATAGGTTATTGTTCAGTTGTTTATTCTAATTTGTTTAATTTACTCTGCTTGAAAAGAAGTCATGAAAAATAAATGACAAACCAGCTTTCTGGTTCTATAACTTCATTAAAATTAGTTAATAGATCATTAGATGAGTACTGACAAGGTCAAATTCATAGATTCTTTCCAGTATCTGCATTAATATTGATTCACATCAGTTTTAGCGACTTAATATATATAGACTGTTTCCCCATGTCATATCCAGCAACATTTTTTTCCTGCTAAACAATGCAAGGTTCACAATGACGCAGCAAGCTTTTCGTGGTCTTTAATGTAATGAACAAGTATCTACGGCTTGGAGACAAAAGAAATAAATCACTTTATATTGATTACATTGTATGTATCACAAAATCTAATAGATGCTTCAATGATCAATATCTATTGACATGTTAACTATTTCTTTAGTTGATCTGAAGTTCTGTCAATATAATATCAGTTGCAACTACAATGCCCAGTGCTTCATGAAAAGAAATACTAAAGGTATGGCCACTATGTTGCAAAAAGATACGCAAACAAACAATCAAATGTACACTTGAAAATGTCTGCAGGGAAAGGTCTTTTTTGATATACTGTACCTTAATACAAGTATAGGATTTATTCTAAGATCAACAGAAGCTTAGCAAATATTCCCAGAGGTTGTCAAGGGCACCATGAAGCACATTTTAATCTCCACATCAAGTGTTTCCATGTTAAGGACATGATTGTAGGCTACTTATTCTGTTCCCCTTATATATCTTTTGTTTTCAATGTTTGTAAGTAAATGACCTTAACTATTTTTCATTTATCAATATAGTTCAACTAAACATGTTTAATCTATATTGTACTTGTATAAGATAAGGGAAACCATGTTTGTTCCACCACTTGAATGTATGTTTCAAAAATGTATTTTTAAGATTGAAATGTTGTAAAAGATGTGTAATACTGTAAATACTGTAGACATAGTGTTAGACAGCAAGAAAAAGTAAATTTGTGACACTAGTTTTCTAATATTCTGATATTATATCAAATCATGTTAAATATATTGTCTACGTTAAAAAGATAAACCATAAAATTAAAACCTGAAGAATTTAATACCTTCATCTTCCACTTCTCCTGTCTGTTCTGGGATATCCTTCATTTTTTCTGGATTAGGTAATCCAACCTGCACATCATTAATATCTAGTCTCAATGGCCCTATTTTCTCCCCACTATCTGTTACCAAGTAACACACATATAATTCTTTTTCATCCATCTCAGTAACAACATCATCAAGATTCAAATCATCAATATCTATTTCATCAGCTTTGAGTTCATCCTTGTTATCTGTTGGTCCTTGACTATCAATAGTCTTCTCCCTCTTCCTCTCATGTTGCTTCTCCCATATCTGTTCCATTGTTTTCTCCCTAATCCTCTGTCTGATTTGTTCAACAGAATCAGGACCCTTGCTCTTTGTGGTATCTGGACTGTTTGATTGTCTTTTAATCAAACGACTGGGTGGCTCCTCTCTCAATGATGGACTTTTGTCAACCCTTCTAGGCCCTTCATTTTTCTTCCAAGGTGATCGCCTATCTTCCTCTATGTTATGTTTATTTTCAGTAGAAGACAAAAACTTTATCCTGTCACTTCTTTCAGGATCAGCTGGTCTACTTTTCTCACTGCTTTTATCTGTTTTACTCATCTGACCATCCTTATCATCCTCCTCTGAAAGTTTTATAGACATTTCTTGCACTGGAGTCATATGCTCACCATTTCTAAAGTCATGCTTTGGTTTTGAGTATGTGTTAACACTGTCTGAATTAAATGGTATGGCATTTGATGGACTCAAAGGTCGATCTGGGTCATCAAAGTATTTGTTTAAGTCATCAGTTGATTTTCTTCCATTTTTATCTGTTTTGGTTTCGTATGTCGGTAGCCTTCCGGTTGTTTCTATGTGTTCGTTCACAAAAACCTTTGACTTTTCTTGACCTATTGGAGTCTGCCGAGTATAGATTGGTGGCACATTTTTAGCTTGACTTTCAGTTTCATATGACTTACTGCTGTACTGACTCCTTTCTCTTAGTTCAGTAGATGGAGGTGGAACGTTGTCAGGAAGGGGATCACTCTTTACCGACATGTCAGATTTTCTCATTTCATTCTTGTTTCTTAGGACATACTGCACCTTTCCATCTTTACTAGGAGGATTTTGAGATGTTTTATCACCTTTTTCTAAACTTGGTCTTCCGTAATAGTTATCCCTTTCAGTTATTTGAGCAGCATATGTTCTAGAATCATCAGATTTGAAAAGCTCTTTTTCATTCTGATTGAATCTTTCTCTATCAACCCTAAGTTCTCTTTGAGTAGGTTCATAACTTAAGCTGAAAGCTTCCTTTTCATATCTTCTTAAATCTCTTCTGTCTGATTCATATCTAGAAGGAACTGGACCTCTCTCTTCTCTTGGAAAATTGTGTCTTTCTCTTTCATATTCTCTCTTGTCTCTCTCAAAATCCCTTCTGTCTCTCTCATAATCCCTTCTCTCCCTGTCATTTCTATCATAACCTCTCCCACTTCTATCTGTATTATAGTCCCTCCTCTCCTTTTCATATCTTAGATCATAGTCTCTTTTATCTTGATCATTATATCTGTCCCTTTCACGAATAGTGTCAGGCAATCTGTATGATCTGTTAACATTTCTGTCTTGATCTTCCAGTCTGTATGTCCCCTGTCCACCACCTCTGTGTGTATTCTGTTCACTTCTATGGGGTTCATTTCCATAGCCACTAGCTCTATATGTACCCCCTTGACCTCGATATGTCTCCATTGAAACAGGTGACCTTGAAGGTTTCTCCAGTTGTTTTTTAATCCAAGAGTCCTCTCTATCAATATTCAAAGCACCTCTAATTTCAGATCTTGTTTTTTGAGCATAGAAGTCAACTTGGTACTGGTTATCAAATTTAGGCAATTCGGCTTTTGCTGATCTTTGTGTTGCAAACTCCTCTCTAGTACCTGATTTTCCGACTTCAGACTTCTTTAATATTCTTGCCTCTTTTTCAAGTCTGGCTTGTCTCTCTTTTTGAGCAAGATAACCCTCAGGACTTAATCTATTTTTATCACCACTATCTTCAGAAGTTTCTGTTCTTTTTGGTCCCGTGTCTGAAAAAAGGGTTCCAGCAATACTTTTCTTATCACTTTCTCGACCGTCTCTCACACCTGACAAACCAAACTTGTCTACTGGGCTTGCTTCCGGGGCAACATCAAAATAGTTCTTTTCTAACAGTGATCTTTCACGTTCAGCTTGTTCCTTCAGAAGCCTTTCACTGATTGGGTTACCAGTGGACCTGTATGTATTTAAAACTGGAGCACCACCTTGAGTTTCTGCAATAACTGTATTTAATCCTGACACAGGACCAACAAAAGCTTCTGGGGCATGAGTAGATACTAGTGAAGATTTTTGGTATGGTTTACCTGCAGCACCTGGGATTGTACTCTCATAAACTTTATCAACAGGTACAGGTCCTGTTCCTTTGACAACTGGTTGAACTGGCTGGTTCCCACTTGCAAATGTTGGTAGATAAACCGGAACATCTGCAACTATATGCCGTCTGCTGGATATATTTCCTGCATGCACCGGTATTCCTACAGTTATTGATTGTATCTTAGATGTGCCTTCAGTACCACTGGACTTTGGACTGCTATTATGCACACGTGTTTTTACTGTAAAATCACCGTGAGTAAAGTCATCGATTTTGTCCAATTTCTCTAACCTAGCTTCTGCCTTTAACTCTCTTTGATGAAGAAGTTCACTTTGAGGGCCAAGACCTTTTTTAGCAGGAACAGTACTCTCCCTAAAGGTCAGACTTCCATCATGTCTGTCTCTTGCTTCTTTAGATATACCAGGATACAAGGATCTTTTAGTCACAAGTGTAAAATTTTCTTTTTGCGTTACATTCACTGGAAACTCTGGCTCCGGCTCCTTACTTATTTTTGGAAGTAGCATTCCATGCTTACCAGCTAGCATGTGATCTAATTCCTGATACAATTTTTGGTTTTTCTCAGCCTCAGATTTCAGTTTGTCTCTAAAAGTTATTGGTCTGTCAGGAGAAATCCCTCCACCCTCTGCTTTAGACTTCCTGGCTGTTTTACTCCCTCCTGTATTCTCTTTATGATCATTATTCAATCTAAAGTTCACATTTTTCCCACTGAATGCATTCACTTTATTTTTCCCTCTTTTAACCTGTAAATCCTCTTTTTCTTTTTTCACATTTTTCCCTTCAGCAATTTTTGCCTTGTCTTTTAAAACTTTCAAATCGTCACTGTCTCTCGCTAAAGCTACATCCAAGTACTGCGGTTTACGTTTATTGCCTACGAATGTCGTTTGATTGACTGGTTTATTTAAACGAGTGGTATACGTCGCTGTTCTAGCTTGTCCCGTCTTTAGCATGTTTATTTTTCATCAATAACACTTAGCCTAGTATTTGTCCATTATGTTTATTTCTTTTAAAACGGTCAATAATGGCTGTAAAATCCCCGTGGTCTATTCAAACACTGATATAATCTTTAGTCAGGGAGAGTTCAGAATATAATTAAGAAAAAAACAAACATTTACAAGTATACATTAATGCAGGATTTACGCGTTAATTTTAAATTATTGTTATAAGATATTAATCTTAATTTGTTATTTTTATATCAGATCTATATGATCCGGATGATAAACTTTACTTTATACCAATACACAATACAAATTTGAATCGAATCAATTCAAGAATTCAAATCCATCAGATCTATTGATCATGTGCACAAACACAAATCATTGATAGGGCCAAGTCTTTCTTCTGCCAACAAAATTAATGCACCAATTTCTGTATCTAAGTTTTACAAAATATTCCTCGCCATTTCTTTGCCAATCTGTTTATTCTATTCGGCAGTTGAAAATCAAACATACAATACTGATCAAATGTGAAGGAGCGCTCTTCAAAACGCAATAAACACTTTCTTCGTAAGTTTCCGACGACTTCAATACAAAACTAAATACTTCAAAATGTTTGTAACTTGTTTGTCACTGATCAAGGTTCAAGCAGACATAGTAAAAAATATCCCAGTTAGCAATCAGCTCCTACTTCAAACTGTGATCTCCCTATGTTCATCCTTCAAGTGTTTTCAAATCGTCCCACAAGGTTTGCATTAAGTGCTTTTTATATCACTGCACATCCGTACATGCTTTTAATTTTTCCATAAATATTTAATTTGAATTACTATAATATCGTGGATTTTGTTTTTTCTAAAATCATGAAAAATTATGAAATTCTTATGAAATTTAATTCGGAAAAATTCATTAAAAATTCAACACAGCCTTTCATATTTTGTGCGAACGTCCGCATTTAAACAAAATTGTTATTAAAGTCCATTTTCAGTGTGTGTTACAAACTCCGTAAGGCAAATACTGTATCTCCGTGAATAATTTTGTACCATTGACTGTTTTCATCCAAATATTTACTTCATCTAATTTCAGAACAGACTGAAAAACACTTATTCGTCCATTTTGACTGCTACTATTCAAAATTCCTGGAGTAAGTTGAAAATAAATTACGAATCTCGGGTAATTTTGTATCCAGGCTTTTTGTCTCAAGCTAAGATCACTTTCAAGTTTTCCTTTCATAAACTTTTAATGCTTTGTTGATTCTTTTCTACCATATTACAATGAAAGCAAATTGTATGGAACCTTTTAACAAATAAAATGGAAAAGTTTTTGTTATTTATATGTTAACATATTTTTGTGGACCATAATCCAAAGTTCTTTAACACTCCCGAAATAACAAATCTACAAATCAGAATTTCTTTTAAAAACCATCAATTGAATTATTCTAAATCACTTTAAAATCTGCACAAATTGAGAGTTTGGTGCCAAAATACCGTAGCTGCATAAACAGTTATAGAAATACTTTCATACTGCACTAAGATCTCGAAACATCCAGAATATTACTGCATTTAGATAAAATACGAGAGTTCAGTGCAAAACAGTCATAAGTTATATGAAATAAAGGACCTACGACTGTCTAGCGTAGAACTCTTATAATGAAAACAAGATGCTATGAAAAAATTTATCTGTTGGAATTTTGAAGAAAACAGTCATAAAATTAGTTTAAAATGAATGAAAAAATGTTCTGCGCACACTAGAAATCCACAACATTTAACACTGACATTTCATTGCATTTGTATTTCTGAATTTTGAAATCTTTTGCCCAAACAAGCAAAGCATTTTCAGTCCATTAACTGACATGAGGGTCTACTGCTTCAACAATAAAATGTTATAATATATGACATAGTTCAACAATAATCTAATACTTGAGGTGTCATGGAAGCTTGTTCAACAAAAGAGGGGGCGAATAATTACTATGTTACACAGAATGCAATCATAGTTTGTTGATTTGGACTGGATTTTTTCAATAGAATATATTCCAAACTCCTTCTCAAGACCCCTATACAGGTAAACAGTTGTGAAAATGATACAATTACCCCCTTTTGTAGCAAACAAATATTAATCGGTATAAAAAATGGCTTCAAATATTAGCAGAATAAAAGATATGAAATTAAATAAAAGATTTTTGATACAGCCTACCCGTGGTAATCTATGAAACCTAATAGATATTTTAACAATGGCCGTCTGACTTCTAATAAGGAAATGTTATGGGATCAGTCAAGTGTTACAGAATGATGACGATTTTATGTGGAACTAGGGGTCCGGGGAGGAATTTAGGCCTATGTATCTATGTGGTATTATATGTTTAAATCACCAGCTTTTACCCTGGGAAGACTAGGTGTCTCCTACAAGCATGCTATCTAAATTACAAGGCAAACTGCACATATGGCAAAAAGTGGTTTAGTTTCTATCAAGTCTGTATAAATTATGTATAAATTATGCTGATGTGATCAAATTCAGCGCATTACTAGATCTGTTTGCTAAACTCAAATATTCGCTCTGATGGAATCAGTAAGGAGGACAGAGTCAAACTGTGAGCATTATACAGGTAAACATGACCTTGACCTCTGATAGGGGAAAACAGTCAAGGTCAAAGAAGGGGTTATCCACTTGTTCGAAGCAACAATCTTGTGAAGTTTCAAGAGTATATGAGAATTCATACTGAACGGCTCCACAGTTCTGAAGGGCAATTAGTGACTTTGATATTTGCAACAGCATGTGCATTTTAATTGCCGTTGTTGTTACAAACATTTACGTCAACCATTTAAAATGTATCTGCTGTCGCAAATATCAAAATACAAAACCTTTAACTAGACAGTTAACACTGTATGTTTGAATATCTGACACATAGAAACAACAATCATATAGTACTGTAGTGTATATACTGTTGCTGACTTGTTTTTGATTTTTGATTTTAAATAATTGAACAGGTTTGAACTTTTCTTTCAACTGATCTACAAGGAATGAAGAAAGATGGTGAAACAATTCTTTTTTCACAGTAAAATAAATCAGGATACAAAAGATTTATCAGGGACAACTATTCTAGTCAATAACCTGAGTGAGGAAGTAATGGATTACCTCCCTTCATCTACTTTGGTATATGGTCAAAGGGAAGTAACTGCAACTTGCTTATTGCAACTGTCTCCATATAACTAAGGATTCTTTATACATTGTTTGAGTGTATGGTTACTGAATGTTTGTCATCCACTTGTCACTATGTCTAAGATAAATGTTTTCACTTTAAAGAAACTGATCGAATATTTAATCCATTATTTGATCCAATTCCTTAAACAAACATTTTAAATTTAGATAAAGCTAACCCATTAATCTACAGATTATTCACACTATTCTGCAAGATCTGAAGCACACCCGCATGTAAATTAAGACACATGCCAACACAAACAAAGTGGAGAACAATTTTACTAGTCCCCAGCTGCACTGATCAGGTTTTAATCTTTTAAAACATCAAGTCAAAATATGGATTCATAAGTCATTGAAGTGTCTCCGTGACATGAAAATATTTTTCTGACTTTCAACAGTAGAGACTATATCCAAGGATGGTTGAATGACATATTTATAAGACTCTCCTTGACCACACAGAATCACAGTATGATTCACTGCCGTCTCCTAGCGACAGTGACAAAAACCAACAATCCAGATGCCACATTCCATTTTAAATATCTAATGTTGCTTAATAGTGAGTTTATTATCAGAGTCCCTACTGTCTTTTGTATAACGACCTGTTTCTGCTTTCTAAAAAAATAAACAAAACAACCCCCATCTCTGTTTCTACTTTAACATATACCACTTTAATTATTCTCAATAAGGAACAAAACTCTTACAACTTATGATAAATAGCTCTTGAGACTCACTCCAGATAGAATTAACCTTGCAGAGAGAGAGACAATCGGGACATAAGGACAGTCGTTACATTAGTGAGGGAGGTCTAACAGTCACAAAATGATTAAACACTATCACATTCTTCTATGATAAATCAGCAACTGTGAACTATATGTCTCTGAGACTAGCTGCCAAAAAACCACCTCAGGAACTAGTTGTTTGAAAATTTAGCCGGTTGTTCAGTTAACCAAATTGGTTAAATTTTGATTCAACATTCTACTTGTAGTGGGAAAAACTAGTGTGCTGTTTTGAGTTTACTGTTTGTAAACTACCTTAATATATAATATTATTATAATGTTTTACAAATTCTTTCAAAATGTACAAATACAACCCAAAATTTTAATCAACTGTTAGCTTAACCATTGATAACAGTTTCCAACAACCAGATCCTGGTAACTATTTTTGACCTATTTTCACATCATCTTAAATATTACAACAGGTTTTAAAGTACATGGGAAGAATTTTATCTTGTCAGTAAAAGCACTAACGGAACACTTCTGATTTTTCTTATCACAATCTCATGTGGAGAAGATTACCCCGAGAATAAACTACCATCTGAGTTTTATCAGCACCAGTGGGTTTTGAGCTGAATTAAGTTTGTTCCTAATTCTTAATCAAACACAGCCAGCTTTAACTTACGTTCACTCTGCAGATACCATAGATGTACTTTGCTGAACAGTCATTTCGCAAAGTGCATTCCACTGTCTACTAACAAGCAGCAAAAGAAACATCCCATGTACCAGTAAAGAACAATATTGCATATTGTCTACTGTACAACAGCACACAACATTCAAGTATTTTAAAATCACCACCATAGTCTGGTCCATTGTTAACTGTAAACAACAGCAAAGACCAATTCACTGTCAACTGTTGAAGATCAGCAAAGAACAGTTTATTTACTTGACAGTTTACTTACGTGGAATTTCCGTGACATTCTTCCAACTTGGTAACAAATTGACTCATATATTTCAACAACATTTACCCTGCTACATAGGAACCATGTTCTCACCTCTTGCACCCTTCCTTGTAGCCCTATATATTTGTCACAAGACACTTAATAATTGAAATACCCAAACTTATAAATATTTTATAAGTAAACATGCCGACAAAAATTGAAGCCCGTTTCTGATCAGCTTAACCAAAAAAGCGCCATGATTTATCATACGATATAACACACTCAGCTGGAAGTGTAAAAACTTGACAAAATATTTTCAACATACGCAGCTGATAGTGTTTCAAACTATATCAAGTATCATTGAAGTATTGACAGTTTGGGTTTGTGACATGTTGCTATATCTTAAGGAGCCATTAAAACGTGAATTAAAAGTATTCAATGTGTATTGACACATTGATGAAGTATTATCGGTGTATTAGGATTTGTTCATTTCTTTGTTTACATGTTTTCATTCACCTCCATGAACCTTTCAACCTAAGAGTTTGATTATTTTAAGAATTCCTAGTTCAGTACTGATTGGCAAGACTTGCAAAAGCCTTCTTGAACCTTGTTTTTAGGGATCAGACCCCTCAACTCCACCAAATAAGGATCAATTAAAAAGTGTTTCATTTGCTGAAACTACCTGAGACTAAATGATCTTGCATAATTATTCAGAACTGTATTACAGCTATCTTAAGGATTGAACATTTTTGTGTCATAGGCAGGGCACACTGATTGGCTGTATTTCTCAGCAGTTGAATTCAGCAATATCCATTTCCTTTCTGTATGATTACATTGAGATGCTGGCTAATATGTACAGAGAACCTGTACAACTTTTAGGGACAGGAATCAGGGTCCCCAGTATCATTTCAATTACAATACTTAAAGTTATCTCTCTTTGATTTAATTTAAAATTTATTTATACTAATTTATTAACTCTTAATTGTAAAACAAGTTCTTACAACTTGTATTGATCGCTCTTCAGACTCATTCCAGATGGAATCAACCTCGAAGAGAGAGAGGCAGGCAATGTGGAATTATCTGTGTCTTGCCTTAGCACACCTCCAATATCTGGGCACTGTTGGGGATCGAACCCAGGATCCTCCGATCCTGAGGCAAAACGCGCTACCACTGCACCAAGGCAGCTCCACATATCTCTCTTTAAAAGAAAACATGTCTCAAAGGGTCTCAATTAAACATTGTATAACAATCTTGTGTTTTACCAAACAGCATACCATACCTATCACTGTACAAATATACATTGACATGAACTGGGTACCCTAAATTATACCTTGACAATAACATGTCTTAAATAATCTAGAAAAAAACTGGTACTTAGTTTTATCTAGACAGGTGACGAATATTTATGTAATTCAAGACTGTATAACTGTTGAGCCAAACAATGTCAATTTATTATTATGTATAAAGACAGAAAGTTAAAATCTAAGTATGGCAAAACTTTTATATTTACTGCGAGTTGATTTGTCAACTTTCTGAAAACATGGTTTAAATGACCTTTTAAAGATATTTGTCCTGAATAGGGCTTAACATGTCTATAGAACTGTGCAAGCAATGTTTTGTTATGACTATATGTCCTTAAGCTTTTTGTTTTAATTCCAATTCATTTCAACATTACAGCTTTTCAAAACTACGTGATTTAGATTAAAAGTGAAGATTTTTTTGTTCAAGTCTGTTTGCTAATTCCTTGAAAATCTTAGTCATGGTTATCATAAATCTATAAGTAAATTTCAAATAATTTCTCAACCACTTACCAACTCATTTAAAATTGCATTTTCCCTGAGAAGTTAAACTTTGAAAGTACTGGGGGTACTTGAAACTTTCAAATACAGGCAAGTTAATGTTTTGATTTGCATAAAGAAGATGAAAGAAATGCTAAGTCAATTGAGGTGACCGCCAACTGGCCTGTGTTTCAAGTGTTTTATTACTTTTTTCTTGTGTTTGCCAACCTTCTCTCACTGTTTACTTCCATAAATGCAAGATACAATATAAATAGAATATATCTATATAGTTGTCGCCATTCAAAAACTTTTCATACTTTTGATAGCAGGCCATAAACTATAAATCAAACTTTTAATTATTAAAAACTTTCCCTTTCTGCTTCCATTATTTATCAACTATCAAACAGGGAAACACTTGAATTTAACTCAGTAACATCTCTTAAATGGTTTGATCGAAATATAAAATACTTCAGTCAGTTTATGTGAAGATTTATGGTAAAACGCTATAAAATAATCCACTTAAAAGATATTTCTACACATCTACTGCAAACTACCTCACACAGCAAGTCTAGAGTTATAACAGAAGTGGGCTCTTAGAGCTGGTGACTGCAGAAACAATCAATTATGTCAAACTGTCACAAAATATACCCATGAATTGTTCCAAATTTTGGCGATTTAAGGGCAATAACTATAGAGTGACTGGGGCAATTTAGCTGGTTATTGAACTTGGCTGAGATATTAGGCTAATGAACACAACAGTCACAGCAAGTTTAGTGAAGATTGCTTCGGAATTGGTTAAGTTTGAGACGGAACAAATTTGTCCAATTTTTGCAATTAAAGGGCAATAACTCTGGAGTAACACAGGCGATTTGTCTGGTAACTGAAGTTAGCCAAGACATTATGCCCATAAAAATTCACAGCAAGTTTTGGCACAGTTTCCATGAGAGTTGTGGAAGTCAGAGCGGATAACTGTAGACACTGCCTGAACACTGCAGGTGATGCCATAATATGGTATGTGTGACATATAATAACTTTTTGTAGTATATATGTAGTAGAGTTCTTACCTTCTTCAAGGACTGCGTTCAGGTCATCCTCTGTCTCACACTCCACAACAAACAAGTTCTCCACATAGAAACCTTTATTTTTTGACCATCGAACTTGTAGATACCTTCTCATATTTGGGTTTAATAAATCTATAACCTGAAAATTAGTGACATTCCTTATTTACTGTACAAACTAATTAAACGTCTTTTAACTAAATAAATGCAACAAAATAGCGCTATGTGAGTTTTATTGATATTTTTTTCAGGAGTATTTGAGAAAAAAACTGTGTAAAGGCATTTTAGCATTTGTGGATTACTTTTCACAGACTTTGAATTAATTCTTCTAACAAAACAAAATAAATTATCAGCAACAGAGCATGAAGAAGTCAGAGACCACAACAACCACAGAAACAACACGGTTTCATATAGTTTAATTATTTTTGTTTAAACTAGAAAGAAAAAGGAATGTTCGGACTGGACGAGCAATGGTTCTCTGATTCTACATGACTTACTTGAATCCACATCAGAAAACGAGAGATTAATAATTGTTTGCAAACTGACCTGGACTTGTACTTTAATATTGTGTTTCCACTAAGAAGATTAAGAAATTTCACTTTATGCTTAATCAGCAAATAGTTGATTACAGGCCATCAATACTGAAAAGCCCATAATTCATTTGACCTGCTTTCAAAATTGAAAAAAAAAAATAAATTGGTAAACTTTTTAAAGTAAGTCTGATTATTGTTCCTACCTGTTCATTATATATTTCTAGATATGAAGCTCTCACTATTTTGTTGCCTTGTTGTTGATGAAGTTGTGTATAGAGGTATTTTAATGAGCGTTGTATGATACCGTACATGTCCGGGTCCACCTGCTTCCCTTCCTGGAACTACAAATCAAACACACACAGTTTAACTGCTGCGTTAAATTTTAAACAAGACAACAGAAGTGAACTAGGGGATCTAACAAAGCTGAAGCCAGTATCTGTATAACTATTCCTGGCACTTAGATATATAAAGTTGGCTATTCTCAAATGGTTCAAGGCGTGCTGCATTCTTTATAACTGGTAATTAAGTTGTTTTACATTTAACTTGAGAAAAACATGTTGTTATGACGCATTTTGTCTCATTAAAGTAAAAGTGAATGATAAAAACCTTGACCTTAGTCAAGATAATGAACTATTATGTAGCCATTATGTGAAATAATGTAAATTAACTTTTTTAAATGTACTGTTAATTATATGACTAAACTTTCTAAGACTGTAATTTTGAAAATTTTCCAAATATTTTCATTGTCTCCTGTTTTTAAGCATTATGTAAAATGAGAATAATGTATAAGATAATTTTTCTGAAAGTAAAATTTGCAAGATGTTAATTACTTTGCGGTAAACCTTTGCAACAATTAAACAGAAATTCAGAAGAAAAGAGAAAAAGTTTCAACATTTTTGAGATAAGTTTTATGTACTTTTGTGTTTGTGTTCTAATCTCAAAATCTGAAAGTTTTATAGCATTTGACTGTTTTTACCCCAATATTGTAAAGAGTAATAGCACAGTGCTATTACCCATTCTGAAAATACAATTATAGACTTATATATCTTGACTCTAAATGAGATTTTAATAGGGTTAAATACCTCGTAAATATTGAAAACTAAATGAATCATATGAAAGTGGTGATTTACTAATCTCTATAGAATCAAACATATTCCTGTGGTCTATTTTCAAGTCTAATGTCAATCTAAATGTTTGAGAAGACCTTAGGCGTATAAACAAGATGTCCTGACAGCCTCGTCACTCACCCTGACAACATTTTTACTTTCTTGTACATTACACAAGACTAAATGAATATACATGCATGTCATTTGCTTTTAGTGATGTCTATTAAATGGGTAAAAACAGTCGCATGGAATTTCCCAGCTAGCTTAACTATGTTGAATGGTTTCCTAGCCAAATGTTTCATGTTTTCTTGAAGAAATATGAACCCATTGTCTGACATCACAGAGGACCTCTGTGTCAAATAAAGAGCCAAGGGAGGCACTAGTTCAATATCCTGAAGCATTTTAATTGATTGGTCAGTTTGGAAACTGAGTTTGCTTTCAACCAATCAGCAGTTAGAGATATTGTATGCCAAATTAAAGTCATGCTTAAACTATAAATTTCTATATGCCAATTATTTAAGCTGTCAAAAAGTCAGTTTTTATTGAAACCAAACTTAGACCTTTATTAATTGATGACAAAAGATTGTTAGAAACAGAACCAGTTTAAAATTGTGAATATATTTTAACAAAACTGCAAAGTATTATCTACTATAAATTTGACTTTTTATACAGTCCCGATGAGTTTTAGATCCTCTGACCCTTCTAAATTGTTGTCCAAAACTACTAAAACTTTTATAGCATAATTATGAAGGGTATAAACTTTCCTTACCTCTCTGTAAGGTCAGAATTTTAGAATTTTTTCATTACAACATAAAGTCACAATACTAAGTGAAGAGTGTTAGTCTGTGTTAATATTGCATTAGGTATCAGGTTAGTTCTGCAATTACAGGTGGAAGGTGAAGGAAGGTGTTACATAAATTCCCTATATTTATTAGTAAACAAGAAGTTTTCAATCATGACATCATAATAGTACAAACAGAATTATTTAGCTCTACCTGCAGTGTTCTTCTACTTGTTGTACGAGTTTATAACGCCTGTTTCAACCCAATTATGGTCAGTTTTACAGGCATGCAGTTCAAATAACAATACTTCCCAGAAGAACTAGTAATACATTCCTATCTTCTGTAAGAAAATGCCAACTTTCTCAAATAAAGAGACATAGTTAATGGAAGGGCTCAAACCCATGACCCTCATTCTATTGTCCTTATTTTTCCTTTTGAAAGACTTGAAAGTGACTTCTTTTTTTTTGGGGGGGGGGATAGGGGGGTGGGGAGGTCAAGGAGCCTGGCTGGGGCAGGGAGTTTTTAGAAATATAAACAAAGCATGCAGTACTATGATCATGGAGTAACAACATATGTTACATGTAGAACAAAATAGGAAGTATCAACTTTGGGGACATATTTACACTGATTATCATGCAGCAAATCTTTCACAATGAAGTCTTTTGCAATTCATCTTTACATATCTATAACAAACTTTGTGACAGATAGTTATAACGTTCATTATTTTAAATAACTTACATCTATACAAATTTGTACAAAGGCTAATGTAGAGCTATAGAGACAGCAGGAGCTGTGTGGATGTGACACTGTGATAGAAAGCATGTACATCTATATTTAATATAATTATAGTTCTTTACATAGCAAAATGTATCTGATAGCTGAAGAACATGCACAAACAGTGCCAAGGCACATACAGTGCCAAGAAACCACATTTACTAAAAGATGTGCCTAGCATTTATTTAGGCATAATGTTTTTTTTTTTCCTCAAGATGTATTGTTCTTTGAGCAAATACCAGAGTTACTGTCGAACCTTATGTATAAGGCAACATTGCCTACCAAAACCATCCGTAGGATTCACAGGTTTTGTGATATAACTCTTCATGCTCAGTCTTAATACATATGTATAGATAAAATTGCAAAAGACTCAATTATTGTGAGAACAATGATGGAGGTACTCTGGTAACATACGTCACTATACAGAAACTTACCAAAACATATTTCTAGGTATATACTTTCCATACATGGGAAGAGTATAATGTGGGTTTTCAATGAAAATAAAAAAAGTAATGTATTAAATATGGTTTTCATTCAAAAGAAAGAAAGAAAGAATCTATCTAAATTGGAAAATGAAAAACAAAAGGCGCACACTATTGGTCAAATCTTGGTATCAGAAATGTTTCGGTCCTATACAGCTATTTTCATTTCTCTCCGCACAGATCACCATTCAAAATTAATACTGACCTGTGTTCGGTCAATTAAATCATACTATGATCTACATTGTCACAAAAACTGACTAAGATTTGTTTAGTCATGATTTTCAGAATGTATCATTTATTATAGAATTAGTATCGCATTTTGTCTGCTTTGACATTCTGGTATCTTAACATTCATTTTTTTAGACATCATGGCTGTCTGTTTTTTTAACATGTGACCACGCTATGTTTGATACTCAACAAGGATATCAAGTTCTGTCCAACAATGTACACCTTTCTAAAGTAAACAGAAAAACTTCACAGGCACACATAAATTCTAGATTATAATTTATTATGATCACTCAATCCAAATGTTATCACACACTTGTCAAAATGATTACATAGCCATTTTTTTAGTAAAAGGTCCACACAAGTCCACACAAACATTATTTCAAGCATTCTGAATTAGTTGAAGCACAGTTTCCACAAGTAATTCATTTGAACATGTAACACTTGAAAAAAGATTTTCATACTCTTTTGAGTCAATTTCTGAAGCCTTGAGTGGAATAAACTATATCAAATGTCTCTCTGTTTGCATACAGCCTGATCTACACTGATAAATTCTTTTCCACAAAAGTTTCCCTCCTTTAAAAGAGTCTTTTTTTTTTGTTTCTTGCAGCTGCCAGGATATGAATACGAGCAAAAACATAAAGTTTTACTGCTGCTTCTGACTTCATCTTTCTACTTTTGTTAATTTTGAAAATGATATCAACATCCCCACTGACTGACTAATGGAATTGATTAGGGGTGAATTTTATTGACTATAAATGAGGGAAAATCATTTCTTTTTTTCAAAAATACACACCGAGTCCTGAAACTGTAAAGAAATAAACACATGATGTATGGGATTCTTCATTTAAGAGCCCTAAATCTTGGCTTTATCAATAAAGCTACGGGTTTCTGTTACAAGTTTGCCAGCTACAGGTTTCTGTTACAAGTTTCCCAAAGTGTCTTAAATATTAACAACTTTCCAAACAATCCTATTTTTCAAGTATTCCTTATTTTAAAAATTTATAACATTTTTTCATCTATCTTTCAGGCTGTGTACAAGGCGTACCTAAATCTTCAATGGATGCTTAATACTGTCTAAGTGCTGGCACAGTCAATAATATTCTGAAAAATCTACACCTACAAAGAAGATGCTAAAACTGAATTCCACAGGCATAAGTAAACAAGATAAAATTGTATAAAGTGAGATGCACTTATTATCCCCACATTAATGCTGTAATCTATGTACCTGTTGTGGAGGTCCAGTCATGGTGTGTGTTTTGCCAGAACCAGTCTGACCAAATGCTAATGCTGTACATGCATATCTGAAATGTAAAATCAGAACCAGTCTGACCAAATGCTAATGCTGTACATGCATATCTGAAATGTAAAATCAGAACCAGTCTGACCAAATGCTAATGCTGTACATGCATATCTGAAATGTAAAATCAGAACCAGTCTGACCAAGTGCTAATGCTGTACATGCATATCTAAAATGTAAAATCAGAACCAGTCTGACCAAGTGCTAATGCTCACTATATGCGTCCCTAAAACATGGAACCAGAACCAGTCAGATCAAACAGTACACAATGTACATGCATCCCCTGAAACATGGAACCAGAACCGGTCTGATTTAACGCTAATGTTGTATATGCATACCTAAACATGGGCCCAGAACCAGTCTAACAAACTGGCATACATGCACAAATGAAACATGGAATTAGAACCAGTCTCATGAACTGCCTATTACACAATGGCCTAAAACACATCAAATGATATTGTGATAAGTTTAATTAGCTTTAATTAAGCTTTCTTTAATATTTTGTGCCCATTTTTTGGAAGAACCTAGCTGACATATAGGTACAGAGTCTATCATTTCCTATCATTCAATAGCCTTCTCATTCCCCATACAGTCTGGCATCTAGTTCCCGTGTTCTCCTTTCATGGACTGTAGTAAGTCTTTCACTTTCTGGTTTAAACACAAAAATTCTGCTATAATAAAAGTTGATCAAACAGATCAATTGATTGTACAAATGTTAAACCAATACCAGCAGTAACTTATTATAAGGACTATACTAACAGGACATATTTTATTTACAAAGTAAAACAGTGGGTAGTAATGTCTGTGAGTGTCAATGCCTTCATAAGCCAGCAGAAGACAACAATACCAAAACAACACCAGGATCTAGCTAAACCAGAAAGATAGATTTCTATGTCTGGAGCTAAATTAAGTGCTTTAGAAGTCTCTTTTACTTATGCTCCTTTATAAAATTTTAAGCAGTAACAATTGATAATATTCTACTATTTGTCACTGACTCAACCAAGCTGGATTTGTTTTCCCTGTTTAGTTTGTTTACAAGTTATGTTTGCTATGGTTAAGGGACATGTTGACCTGTCTGGTATAAGATGACTTATCTAACTGTTATACACATAAGATTATCTCTTAAATCATTTAATCCTTTAGCTCCCATGAAAACAAAGTGTCATTCTCTAATATGATCAAAGTTTAGATATTTTACAAAAATATAATTTGAGAGTTAATGCTAGATATAATATTTGATCTTTGCTATTGATTGTAATCAGTAAAAGGCACTCCGTGACCAGTAAATAGAGCTAAAAATAATACATGTTTACACTTAACAACAAAACTGCTTATCACATTTCATTTAGTCTGTCATAAATCATTTCTTAAATGTTACACCAATCCTAAAAATAATGTATCAAAAATCGGTCAAAAGGACTATTGTGGGAGAGTCTGTTTTCTGACCCATTAAGTATCAATAAGTTTCCTTACCCTATTAAGGGTACCTTAATAAGTGACATATCAATGAATTTCTTTCCTAGTAAGGGACATCAGTAAGTGACATATCAGTAAGTTTTCTTACCCACTAAGTGACATATCAATGAGTTTCTTGACACCCGAATGTTCAAACAGGTCCTGCTGTATAGCATCCGGCTCAAAGACAACATTGTAACCAAACTGTCGCACCGAACCATTGTTGTCCACCTGTAAATGATTAACGTTAACTTAATTGATGATCTTGTACAATACTAGAATGCACAATACATAATAAGCTTCATCAAAGTTTCTGGAAATACCATCACATCTGTGTTAAAGCAACAAACAAAGGATATAACAGTAGATCTTTTTCTTCAATAAATCATAAACATGTACAAGTAATTATATAATATGTCAGTTGGCTCATCAAAGTACAAAGCAGAACGTGAGAACGTGGTTCTGGTTACCTCAATTTTTCCAGAGCCAGGAAATGTACAGCTGAACTGGTCTTTTCTTGTTGTTTCGTTGCTATTCAAGGGTCGAACTCTGAAACAGAAAATAATTGTATACATGCCCGTATGTTTGCCACTAAGTTTCTTACAAAGACGACATGTCCTGGGTCATTTTGGCAGCATGAATGGTCAACAGTCATTTAGAAAATTTTGGACATGCCCTGTAAGTACGTACCTTGATCAGACTTAGTTGATCAGCAAACGTGTGTAGCAAAGTGTCAGCTTACTATTTAATGGCATGTTCTGTATGGTCACTCACTCTCTTATGTATAAATGCCAGTCATATGTTTTTTACTCTTCAATGTACCATGTCAGGGCATTTTTACTTTACATATCAGGGGCCATTACAGGGGGTCTTCCCCAACTTCTTTAAATTTCTTTAAAATCATGCAAGTTGTGGGGCTGCTCGGCGCCTTCCCCAGACTTTGAAAAAATGCCCTGTAAGTTCTAATCACATTGGTCACAGAATGACAAACTAAATAAGTGACCTAAGCTTAGGTAATATAAAATACCTGTACAATGTACAACATGCTTATTTTGACCTATTTAAGATAAATGGATACAATTCATTCATTCTGACTGATCAAGCAAATGTCCTGATACTTGTAAATTAGTACCAACACAATACACTATAATCTCTTCAAAATCTATCATATATCATGTACCTGGAGTAGGGCCATATTCTCGTATTTAATGAGACGTAATCAACAAATTTATATGCGTGTAGATAACATATAAACATCCAAAATGAATGACCGTCTGTAAATTTAAGAATGGTACAGCTGTAAAATACTCAAACAATTGTTGACATATTTAACTTATCTATGAAGTACTCCAGTGAAGGTAACATTAACTGCAAAAACAATCCAGATGGAGAGAGACTGATATGTAAAGTTGTGCTGTGAGAATGACGGTGGACGGTTCTATGACATATCTGATAATGATGTGTTAGATACAGCAACTTGGACAACCTGCACACTGCTCCAACCATTTAATACAAGCATAGCAGCCTGGCAAAGCTTCCTATTGCACTGTTTCTTCAGGCTGTGAATTTGTCAGTACAATGTAACTGGTATCATCCAAACTCAAATAATATTTTTTTATCTTGAATGAATTATGCATTTCTTTTGTACCTAAATGTTACCAATCTCTTGAAGTTTGTTCAAATTGGATGCTTTGATTAATATTGATTATAAGGTTTGTGATTATGTACCCAGAATATATAGAGAAAGCTTGGGCTTGCCCTGACTCTATGTGCAGCTTGTTCAGATAATGCTTTTATTATTATGTTTCATGATATTTCAAGCATCTTACAATAGATATTATATTATGTGGTTAGATGTTACAGCCAATTGCCCAGTGATTTGTAATCTTGGGGAAACTTGGGGTTTAGGGATGTCATTGATTAAAATTTTTGTATCGATATATCAATTTAGAAATATCGACGATACAGCGATATATCCCTACATGGGTGTAAAATAGTCACTGACTACATATTCTACCAAATCTCTTGACTTTATTTGTACTAAACGTAATGGTTCTGGTCTATAATATATATATATTTTTGCCTATGAGACCACATTTCATTAAATTATTATTCGCTAGAAAAACACGAAACTCTGGATAGAGTGATTGTTTATATTCTGGTTAATTTTGATGGAATTTTCGAACGTGAAACTGTAGATCATTGCACGGTGTAACATTATCTGATATACGATTTTTCAAAACGGTAATCGATATCGAATCGAAAATGTTTTATCGTTGATATATCGATATCGTTTGAATCGATTACATCCCTATTGGGGTTTAGACCTGATACCTCTGGATCAGTAGTTGAACTGAGCATCATAACAATAATAATATTAAAGATTTTATTTATAGAGGCAATGCAGTTGGGTCTAGTCCAATCTTCCCTTCCAGCCTCTTTTAAGAGGCATCAATGTCAGTAAAAGCTTACCTGAGAACAACATTAATGTGATCCTGATCTGGGTCATCAGATGCTTCTGTGGGAGCCTGTGAGGATAGTGTTGTTGAACTCCTGAAAAAGACAACAAGAGATTGGTTAAAATCCATAATCTCTGTGTTCTTAGTGGTAATTACATGTAATTAGGTCAATATGAAATAATTTCTGGAATGTAAGGTCCCTGTATCAGTTTGAAGTACCATTCTGAAGTTATAAAATACAAGTACTTCATTTTACTATTATCTGAAGGACTTTACTTGTCAGTTATCAGTCACTTAGCTTTATACAAGAATCTATCTGTATGTTTTATACAAATATGACCTGCTTTCCATATTACATGTACATGTAACTATATACCACCAGTAGGAAATAATAAATACAATGTATATATTCTAATATTTTACACTTTGAACAGACCTTAAGATTTAAGTTTAATACTTTAAAGACATGCAATAATTCCATACTCTGGCATAAACTCTATTTACCATCCAGATTTGGAATTACATTGAAGACAAACGGGAAAATCAGGTCAATCACTTAAGCCGATTTTCTGCAGTTTGTGTAAGATCAGAACGCAAAGGTTGCAAGAAAAATTACAAATATATAAACAACCTTAGCTCTAATGTATATACTTCTAATATATAATAATATAACTAAAAAACATCCAGTAGACATGTCTGTGATGTCATATTTCCTTAAAGTCCGACATCCTCAGCTCTATAATCTGTTTAATGGCAACATCAACACTTTTTTAAAATCAAATAAAAGCAATGTAAACTAGATGGTTATTTTTGTCACAAAAACAAATGTCTCCCAAATGGCAGTTTGTCAATGATTGTAATACTGAGACAGGATATTAAAATAAAATAATTGTGGAGAAGAAGTGAAGATAAATAATTAAATTCCATTGTTGAGTGGGGAATGTGTCTGTTACATCTCATCACAGTTGCTGAACACTTCGTTCAGACACGAAATACAGTCACATGACTTTTGATCTCTAATTGTGACCTTGACCTTGAACAAAGGTGGTCGTTACACGTATGCGCTCTGCACATCGTCTCAATATGGTGAACTTTGTGGTGAGTTATTCTAAAATCTTCAAGGGGTACAAGAGATATGGAGCGGACACAAAATATAGTCACATCACCTTTGATACAGTACACGCAATCTAATTGTCATTATCATCTTAGTAACAAATAAAGCTACCACTTTCTTTGTAATAATCTCATTAAAATATATACACAACTTTAACCTGTACTTATATCTAGTGAGTTAATTGCTATATTTAATGTTTTTCCAAGATGATAAAGGGTAAAGCCTTCTCTATTAAGCTTCCAATTAAAATATGTTACAACAGAAATTGACCAACGGTCACTGTGACCTTGACCTTTGAACTACTGACCCCAAAAACAATAGGGATCATCTGCTCAATAAGACCATTCATCCTATGAAGTTTGAGAGCTGTAGGTCAAAAGGAACTCTAGTTATCGTCCGGAAGCGAAGAATGGACGGACGGACTGACGGACTCCCCAGTTTGAGGGTTGTAGGTCAAAAGGAACTCTAGTTATCATCCGGAAATGAGAAATTGACCAACGGTCACTGTGACCTTGACCTTTGACCTACTGACCCCAAAAACAATAGGGTCATCTGCTCTATAAGACCAATCATCCTATGAAGTTTGAGGTCTGTAGGTCTAAAGGAACTCTAGTTATCATCCGGAAGCGAGAAATTGACCAACGGTCAGTGTGACCTTGACCTTTGACCTACTGACCCCAAAAACAATAGGGATCATCAGCTCTATAAGACCAATCATCCTATGAAGTTTGAGGGCTGTAGGTCAAAAGGAACTCTAGTTATCATCCGGAAGCAGAAATTGACCAACGGTCACTGTGACCTTGACCTTTGAACTACTGACCCCAAAAACAATAGGGATCATCTGCTCAATAAGACCATTCATCCTATGAAGTTTGAGAGCTGTAGGTCAAAAGGAACTCTAGTTATCGTCCGGAAGCGAGAATGGACGGACGGACTGGACGGACTGACGGACGGACGGACTGACGGACAGGGCAAAAACAATATGTCTCCCCCCGAGGTGGGGGAGACATAATTATAAAGCTTTTCTTGTGCTATGGGCATTCTCACCCCTAGGATCTGAGAAACTCAGTTCCAAAGCTAGGCATTTCCATTTGTGTCATTTAAAGTCCCAGGAGCACTTTAAATTTTCTTATACAGTCCACCCTCCCTTAACGACAACTCCCTAAAGCAACAATCTCCCTAAAAAGAAACACATTTTTTTCCCCTGTTGCATCAATTATGTAAGGTCTCAACCTCTCTGAGTATTCCCAATGGTGTTCGTTCCGTAGAGGTTGCACTGTATATAAAATAATTAATTTACTAGTAGAATGATAGAACTGTGTTTTATTTGCTCTACAACAATGTTGACATACTTATGTTTATGCTGCTTCTTCATGAAAAAGTATTGACATAAAACACTTCTTATCTTCTGCAATATCATTGAAAAAATACTGTGCTTTATTTGTTACAAATTATGCACTTTTGACTTGAATAGCAATGTCAGTTAAATTTGTTGAACAAGTGACAGTCAGTTTCACTGGTAAGTAATGTAAGAGATACACATAGTTTACATCCAAAGTGCTCCTGGGACATCAAAACTATTTTGGCAACAACTTTGTTGCCAATTCACCATATTTATATTAATGCTGTTACCACTTTGTTCAATTTGTTGATGGTAACAACTGGCAGGGGAAGCTCTGACTTTAGTCCTTGTACTTGATCATATTCAAGTAATCAACTCTCACCATGCTGGTTCTCTGTGACAGACTTTTCTTCCATCTTTAAATTTTGACATTACCATTAAATAGTGTTTAAAGGAATACCCTGTAAAACTTTACTGCCAAAAATGGTGAACAGTGCAGACTATGACTGCATGGATGGTAGACTGATCATGATCTGCACTGACCAAAGAGTCAGCAAGAATCATGTGCTACCTGCAGGGTAAGCTTAAAGATACTTGTAACATTATTAGTGAAAATCTGTCAGAGATCAGGCTCGTCAAATAAGATACATCAAGAAATTCAGTAAAAATCAAATTACCAAGTTTTATACAAAATCTTATCCTACATTGAAATTCTAGAAAACACTGAGAAAAATCCTGTATATTCTTTTACAACATGTAACAGTAGCAGAGTGAGCTTGCAGGGAATGTTTACAAGAATGCTACATGTATATATACAGCTCTTCAGTGTGCAGTAATGTGATGCTACAGAAAGTGAAGATGACAATGAAACAGTACAAGATGACTTTATCCTCAAGTGGTCCATACCAGACCTACAATGCAACATTGACTTATTATAACAACACTTTGAGGTGAAGGTACATACATATTTCAGTGAACCTATCAAGTAAAGGTGCATTTTTTCATACAGTATCAACCCATTCTTCACAAAATTTATTTGAACATACAGTGAGTATACAGTACAAAGTCAAAACCAAATATTCAAATGCCACAACTTAAAAGAAATCAACATTTTATAAAAATTTGTGTTCAGAATGCTAAGAAAATGTATATTGCCTGAAAAATCCACTTACCCATATTTATTATAACTGTTCAAAAATCAACTCATAGATTATAACTTGTGTAAAAAATTACAATGAAATAAATTAACAACCTTGAATATGAAGCAACAATTTTCTGTGACACACATGTCTGTCCTGATACAAAGAGAGAGAAGCTGCATGCAAAGCATCTTTGTCTACAAACAATATCATACAATCTCTGCCTTACAATAGCCATAAGTTACTCTTACACTGTCATCTTTTTCCTTGAAATACACAAATAATGAACAACTATTAATTTACCATCTAAGTTTTTTTTCATGCTAACCAACAACAAATTTCTAATCAAGATTAATACAAGATGATATTTATAAAGTTTATATGAATACTTTTTTATTAAAAAACTGTATAGTGTGTTATCATACAACATATTTACACCTCTGTTACTTTCAGCATCAGCACAGACATTTCTAAAGTACTATTTACAAATAAATGCACATGTTATGAATCAACCCCCTTAGTTTTTAAGCGCCCCTTAGCTGGCTGCCCGAGACAAGTTTTACTATATGATCACTTTTCTTATGACATACGAAGGCACACTCTGTGTCTACCCGACATGATCTATTCACTAATTAACTTAGCCACTATACACTATGAATTTTATTATGATTGCAATGAAGAGTTCCCAGTACTATGCTTTTTAAATCTGAACACTTTACTGTGATGTATTCTTAATTAAACTATAAAGTATGCCTCTTGCTGCGGATACAAGTTTTCCTGTGTAGCCATAAGTTAGGGGGTTGTGTTTGATCATGTTCAATGATTGTATCAATTTTAGAGCTAATTGCTATTTGAAATGCATGCACGAAAAAGTGACTCATTCTCATTACAAATGTTAAGCTCATGTTCAGTTAGAAAATCACAATTGCAAGTTATAATTGCCATGGAGTGACATTGACAGAGTGACATTGACAAGATCGGACAAACATGGAATTTGAGGATTTTTTATTTCTCTGTCTTTAATTGCCATCAGAAAATTAAAAGATTACAATTCCTTCGGTAATCTGACACACAGTTTTTCAAGTCTCTTGCAGTGTGTAATCTTTCCTTTCATCAGTAATTTAAACAGTTGCTCATTTTCCTGTGTGATTTTCCATATTTGGAAATGAATTACTGTCAAACCTTCACAGAATGTATCTTGTCAAATAACTGAGAAGTACTATAATAATGTTACAAATAACTGTCAAGACAAGAAATACAAATAAGACTAAGATTTCATAACACATACCCATCAAGTTGCCCAATATTTGCACGGCACTTGAAATCTAACAGACATGCGGAGGGGGGTATAGCTAAATAATCTCTGTGTGCAAATACAACCATGCCATGTCAATGAAGTTTGTGCATTGAAGACGATGTGCGAAATAAAATGTAATTATCTTCTTGTCAACAACAAAAAAACGCCAAAAAAGAATCAAGTTCAACTTTTAACTTGATTAAAACATTTGAAGTTGGTTTAAATTTGTTTATAAAAAGACATTATATCAAAAAAAAATTGTTCCCCCTACGTCGACTCAGTTTCTTCTTTTCTCAAAACCCAGTAGAATTCAGTTTGTTTAGAAACTTGCAAAGTCACTTAAATGATTAAAAATACCGTAAGTGTTTACACTATCGTGGAAGTCTGAGCAACCAATACAATAGCTTAATACAACTCAAGTATTCTTGTCTGAAAATAGTATAATTTTATGTCTTTGCCAAGTAACAACAAAACTGGAGAAATAATTGATTAACGTAAACTTGCCCAAACCTCAATGCATTGACAATGCAATTAGAAGACCGGGAACCGAGACTAAAAGGAACCGAGGAGTTCTGAGACATTATCAATATTGTAACGTAAGAATATTTAAACAGTATTTGTCCAAATAAAGTAGGTGTTGACTTCTTAATGAACTGTTTATGCAAATGAAGGCAACTAATTATAGAGCTAAGATTACATTATTTATAAAAGAAACAATTTAGTGCATCAATAGTTTTCCAACAGGGGGTCTCACCTCATTTACATAAACATAAAACAAGGGCCAATGTATCAGTAGACACATAATAATGCAAAAAAAAACTACTGAAAAAACATTGAGATTCCACAGTGTTCATGTTATAGTGTTTTTTTGTTGTTTGCCTCTTAACTAAAAACAAAACAAATGGATTTGTCGTTCACTTTTATTCCCTTTCAACCACAATGATAATATTGTAAATTTTAATGAGCTAATTTTTTACTGTATTGTTCATAAAACTAAAACTTGTTTAAAATGAAATCAAGGGTTTTTACCCAAAAATTCATAAAATTTTACAGTTGTTATATGGTATTTGCAGTCTTTAAAAAGCATTTTGGGAAATCTTGTTTCTATTTCTCAGTTATACAATTTGTAAAAAAAATTATGATATTTTTCTAATGTCTTTCATGCATTGTTTTCTGTACTTTCTTATCTTTATAATATGGCAGAATGCATTTAAGTATTCAGTAAAACAAATTCAGGAAGAGGAAAAACATCACTAAATGAGTTGTATGCCATAAATCCATTGTTCTGTCTACAAACTCATAACTGCCATAATGATAAAAACATTCAAAGACAGGGATAAATCACCTGGCCGAGAATATTGACATGTTCGTTATAATCTGCATGTGAGATTGGTAGTGTTTCCATCCTGAATGGAAATAAAACGGCTGACCAAGTTTCAGCCATCGATTTTTCAGCAAAAGAGAGAAAATAATGAATGAGTGTACAAAATAAAAAGAGCACCTGTTTGTCCTAGTTGAGTGTCATAATAAATAAATGATGTTACAAAACTGTTCGATAATGGCCTCAATGTCAGAAACAAGGAACTTTAAATATTTCAAATCTAATATTGATGTACAGGTTAGTAGGGTTGACAGGAAAGTTGAGGGGTTAATTTCAACTTGATATACATGTAATCGGTAATGCAAAACTTTATAAGTCAACTGTATGTTGGAAGTTTCAGCCAGAGTATAGAACCTGTATACATTGATTCTGTGTTTGGAATGTTACAAGAAAAAAGCATAAATTTCTTTGAAATAAAATAAGAGTTCAGAAACTTGTCCTTGCTGCTATTAAACTTTGACACTTGCCAGGAGGACAGATGGCTGGGACAGGATTCAACAAGGTGGGATTGGAAAAGACATGACAGGAAGTGATTGGCTTTAGTGGGAATTGATAGGTTTGGATGACTGAGCAAATGAATGACTGAGCAAATGAATGAATGAATGAATGAATGAGCAAATGACTAAATGAATAAATGAATGAATGAATGAGCAAATGAATGAATGGATGGATTTCAGCCACCCAGATATGAAACTGTGGGCTGCTATAGTTAAAGGTCCAATACTAAGGAAAGTGAAAATTCAAATATACTTTAAAAAGCACAGAAATAAGTTATTTTTAATAAAAAATGAAAGTTGGTATGTAGAAATTCTAAATAAATCACAGAATTATTTTTCTATGCATTATGAAGAAAGTTAAAAAGACCTGGGTAATCATTTTGTTGATTCACTGAGATTTCAACATAATACACATACTTTTCTTCGTGTTCCAAACACTTTCTGTAAATTTTAACCTGCCAATCTTCATTATTTAGTGTCTTGCATAAGGTAATGTACTTGCCATTGAAATAACTGTCACTTAATTTTTGCTTAGTAGTGGACCTTTAAGGTTTGCTTAATCACATCTTAATTTAATGATACTGTACATTTCATCATAAACTCCAAATTGGAGGCAAGAGCAACAGTCTTCAAGATTGAATACTTGCTCAAATTCTTGAACCATAATGTACTGATATTGTAAGCCCAGTAGTTTAGTTCTGGATTTGTGAAATAATCTTCTATAAGGATGGGTTTTACTTTACATTTTTGGAACACGAAGATATTTATATCAAAAACCCTGAGAAAAAGCTTCTCCTTTGAGAACTATTGTTTGCACAATGGCCAGTCTTAGGCAATCTAATTCTCTCAATTCAAATTTAGTCATGACATTACATGATATTCGAATTTTACATTAAAACTTTACAATTTCCTTTAAAAAACTTTTGGGGTCTGCCAGTTTTATCTTAATTTTGAATTTCCTGTGAAACAGTGCAGCTACATGTAAAAACAGCTCGGAAATGAAAGTAGCAAAAAGGAAGTAATCAGCATAATCACACGTTGTTGATGAAGACAGAGAGTAGGGATGAAGAGAAGGAAAGAAGAAATACGAAAATGATGATAGAATGAGAATATTGACACAATTACTGCAATTCAATGACATTTACAATTCATAAGTGCTCACCTTGATTTTAGTTTATTAGGTTTTATTCTTGAAGTAAATGTTGAAGTTGTCTTCATCATAATTATTTTGTGGTTTCCTTTTTCTTCTTACACTGTGTTTGATTAAAAAATCTATATATCACTATAATCTCCTTTTAGTCATGACAACCCCACTGTCAATGCTTTAATTTTATTGTATTTTTTCCACTGTACTTAAATTTGAAACTGAAAGTGATCACATATATACATGGTATGCAAATCACTCATGCTATAACAGTATCATTAAATTTTCTTGTTCAATGGTGGCAGTTAAAACTCCACATTTTTTAAGATATTTTTCAAAAAACTATTTTTTACTCATACACCACACTGATACAAAAAATCTTAAATAGTAGTGTAAAGATTGTGAATTAAGCCAATTTGAGCCGTGTCTTAGAACAGCATGGGTACTCCAGTCAGATAACGATAAACCCAATTTCTTAACTGTTTAAACATTACAATACTTTCATACTAAATTAAACAGTAGATATTGTACATATTTTCAATATCGGCCTATTTAAGGCCATAACCCTTTCTTTTAGTACAGCCATGGACATGTTTTGAAGCTTTGTTTGTATTTAAGTATCCCGTGGTTTTGTTACATTTACGACACTAATTACAGGAAAATAACAAATTATCCTTGTCAAAGGATTGAAGTAAATTCTTTTCCAATACTTTTCTTTTCGATATAATAACTTAAAAAATCATTCATAAAAATTGTTTTCAAGACTGTTTTGTTATTACTATGTCAATTTACTATCCCCATTTTTGAACTTAGATCATAATGAAAATAATTATTTATGAACATTAAATTGAAAATTAGTCCCTCAAGTACTTTTGGCTCGGAGAATTCGTAAATGGAAAGGGATTAAAAAAGACTAAAAATATCACTGTAGCAGATCTCCCTTTACTGTATTCAAAACTTCCCCCTAACAACTGCTTAATAATTGAAGCTGAGAGCATGTTCCTGATTGATATTCATCTTCTTTCAAGATAAGGGTACTCTATATTTAAATAGTTAAAAGTAACATTAACATGACCTTGATCAAAACTACATAATGCTGGATCAATGCTAAATTACACAGATTTGTTTAGAAATGTACAAGCACCTGCTTTTTTTAATTGTTTTGTTAACAACAACAAAGAACTTATCAAATTGATTGTAACTTTGCCAAAATTTCTCCCAATAAACAATGTATTTTCATACAAGGCCATAAGTCACTTAGCTAAAACAAAACAGGAATCAATGACATTTTTGGCAAAAAAAAACTTTTATAATTTTTGTTCCTCGGTGTAATTGTTTTAAAGTTTCAGTACAGAGAGACACAAATACATTTAGTGGTGTTGTATGAATACTGTTGTTCCATCACTCCTTCAAGGAGTCTACAAGGTGTCTTCTCTTCTAACATATTGAGAATATTCACTAAAAAAATTAGGTTCTAGTTTTGTCCCAAAATTGCATTACATTCCCCTATTACATTCCCCTATTACATTCCCCTATGCCCATATTTATCTACAACAGAGAGCCCCTATTGCTGTCCATGCAAACCTTCCACAATCTATTTTCCTTACTTGAGAAAGTAAAAAAAACCATTGAACATTCACAAAATGTACATGTACATTTGCTATACTTATCTTTCTTCTTTGAAGGAAACTTAATAACTGAACACTGAACATAGATCTGTCCACCCTTTTGTTATCTGGAGGTTTAATGAAACAGATGCTCACTTTTAACAACTGTCCAGTGCAGATCATGTTCAAACTCAACCATTATATATATTGATCATGATTTAAAGTACACTTGTCTAGTTTAATCATGTAACTTACTTGAAGACTTAAATGTTTTTGTATAGAAGCTATAACATAATGACTCTCTTCCTGTCATTTTTTAACTACTTTTTTTGTTACAATTTGACATAAACAAACATGGTTTCATTCACATTGAAGTACTCTTCATAAATATCAGTCAGGTAACAGATGATAAGTGTAACAAGAACTTTGAAGTATTTGAATAAATGTTACCATAGATTCAATGCATATTTTTCTTGAAAAAGAAGATAGATGTGAAGATAGACTCGGAGATAAGTGAACTCCTAACATTCACTGGATCATAGTGATCACTATCATAATCAGTTATATACAAGATATACCATCAAGCTGGAATAAGTTACTCACAATCTTTTGTGCCTCATGAACTGTGTTCTCGCTACCCCATCAAAGTTAGATACACTTTCATCATCTCTAACGCTGAATGTCTTAACAGTAGCTCTGCTGGTATCACTTCTTGCGGTGCTACTTTTTTTCTTATCCATTTTCTCCTTACCTTTACCATGTTTACCAGCATTGCTGTCTTTTTTCATGTTTTGTATTTTCAATTACACTTATTTGTTATTTGTTTCAGTTATTTCAATAATCGATCAAACTATAAAAACTAATTTAAAAACTTAATCCCAATTAAAGATTTATTTTAGAAACAAGTTAAAATGCAATTCTAATCCAGTTAGTTTGCAAATTAAATGCACTTTTTAAATATTCTTCCCTAAATGGTTGTTTTAAAACAAACCAAATAATGCACTTTGTGATCACAAAGCATGTTATTTTATTAAAAATGTTGACAATTGTATGCAGATTTGTATTGGCTTGAGTTACGCACAACTAAATTTCCAGTATGTGGATATAAGATTTCTGTCTTAGAGTCATAAAATACCCAGGGCATAGAGGAATGGTCACAATGTTTATTCAACATATCATGTCAAAAATGTATGGTGTATGTAGGTTGGTTTTTACACCTCATTAGGGATTAAATGAAAACAAAGCCCTGACACAAACTTCATAGATTACTATTCTATGATCAATCACTCAATAACAGAGAAAAAGCCAGTAAGCCTTATAAATCTTTTTTTTAGAAATTCTCACCTTACAATGGCCTTATTTTGAAAGAATTAACTTGGTGCATTTGGAAAAAATGTCAATATTTATTCAAAATAGCATTTGACAGCAACCCACTACAGTCCATGACCTATAAATTAAGTATATAAGTAGTGATTTGAAACTGAATTAATTCCCTATCAGTCTGAAGAGGAACTGGAGACTTTTAAAGTATTAACTAATATGAACCTGCATAAATTTAAGTGTATCTACCATAACACTATTAACCATTAGAAACTAAGGTTACAGTATGTTTACCAGTTTTTTCCACTATCAATACAACACAAACTTCAATAATTCCTTGTTTAATTATTTTTAATTTGTCTTAGGCCAAAAAAAAAAATCTGTGTTTAGGGCAACGGTCCCAAAAATTCTAGGTAGGGTAGGGGCAAGTTTTTTGTTGTTGTTTTTTTTTTAAATCTAAAAAAATGCTATAGGTTGGAAAAAAAATCTGTATTTTAGGACAAAGGTCCCAAGAATGCTAGGTAGGGTAGAGACACATTTAAAAATAATTTTTTTTTTTTCTATTTTTTTTTCAATATTTCTTTTTGGAAAAAAAAACTCTAGGGTAGGGGGGTTTCGCTAGGGAGGGTCGGGTTGCCCGAAACACTTTTTTTGGCCGTATTGTGCATGTAATTTTTAAAAAATACCTCTAACATGTAAAATGTATGTATTGCACCAAGGAAAATAATTTATGATGAACATTCAATACAGATTCTGGAAGGGCACCCCTATTTTATCTGTCCAATCTATGACCTACTCTTCTTCTTCATCTGAATTTAACAGTTTAATGGGGTTCTTTTTCACAAACATTCACCTACTCGAAAACTATTAAAGAAAAATCCATCCAAATACTGCTGGAACTGTAGTGTTGCAGCAAATTGATTAAATCTTGTGACATTACAAGGGTACATTGAAAATTTAGCAACTTGCGAACAGACTGAATTTCTGTCCGTGTACTAGTACACTTAAAACTACTCGCTTCAATCTGTTGACACTGCATTTTCTTGCAAGCTCACCCGTTCTTCCATCGAGAGAAAACAATGGACATTTCAGCTCAATTGTAAATAAATGGAAAGGTCGGTGTCTGAGACTAAGAAAATAACTTTTTACAACAATCAAATTTTTGGTTCTGCTCAAGTTGTTAGATGGCTTGATTGAATTATTTCGTATTGAAATATATTTGACCACCTTACTGTAGTGCATGTTAGTTCGATTCATTTTCTCATAACTTAAAACAACCCATGATCGAACTTATCACCGAAGACCGAAATTACTACGAGAGACAGAGCTGGCAACTTTTTGTGAAAACTGGTATCTATTTCCAGCAGGCCATAGGCCTACTGCGCAGGACATATACCATGCACGGGCACACTTCCTTAGGTTCGACAGAAGACCTGCGAAGATACAGCACTCTACTGGTTGGGGACCACCAAACCCGGACGACCATCAAACCGGACACTTGTTTAAACGCGTGAATATTTTCTTAATATTTACAATCAATGGTGTTGATCAAACAGACACTTGATATCCATTCACAAAGTGCAACAACAACAGTGTAATGTAACTATTTGACCAAAAAACTAACTATTCATTTTGTCAGTCACTGAAAGCATGCTTACATTGTCGGGTGGGGGGCGGGGGGAAAGTGGAAAGTGACAGACTGTGCAAGTGCAATATTTCTGAGACCCAGCAAAAAATATTTCACAAGTAAACCTTTCATCTTGATACTTCATTAATGTGTCGAATGATTGATACAGTAAACCTTATTTAAAATCTAACATCACAATTAAACAAATCTATTTAAACTATCTGTCCGGAAACATGGTACAGTTGGTCAATAAAATATAGCAATTTGGTAACCCCACAGCAGGGCCTCAAAAATGTGATTGATTTAATCTGATGGGTTAACAAGTTAGCTTTTCGTTTCGGTGAAGAACCTAATTTTCTACTGATAAAAGTTTGATTGCTAGATACAAAAATTGCCAGAGTTATCGAAAAACATGTTTGAAAAGTGTCCGGTTTTAGGACTCTAGCCAGTAAACACTTTGACCACGAGATTATTAGGCCCCCTAAATGATAATCTATACATGATGACAGGGATACTTGAAAAATGTTTGACGAATTAGAGGCAGACCAACCAGAAAAGGTTAGCACACCTCTAGGTTTACATTAGGCCTACGTTAAAACAGAACGTGACGTCATTTCATTTATCAAAATAACGTCATCAACCAAGTACACAATTTACGGTAACAAAGCGCGTCATTAATTTCAAACATGTTCTTAATTGAATTAAGGATGTAGACTGATATAAATCTACGTATCGATAACTCAGTGGTAGAGAGTCCGCCATGTGTGCAGACATGGGTTGGATCCATGGCAACGTAGCTCATGTCGCCTATTTAATAATTTGCAACGTTATTTAAAGAAGGTTATTGCGTACAGAAACAATATAAGTACTGTAGATCTAATACTGTCGATTTATAAATTAACTCTCTTACTGTATTATAATTTCTGCTGAAGTATAAATCTACATTCTGATCTATGCCTATTGTTTTATTGCTGTTATTTCAAGTCTTAAAAGCTCATAAACACCGTTTAAGTATTTTCTTCAGTGTTTTACAGTGATTAGCATGGTATTTTATGCGTTACCAATTATGATATTATTACTGATGCAGCGCCCCCTTATCATAAAAACAAAAATAATAACACTCATATCTATAGTACAATGTATCTCTAGTCATACTTTGCTATTGCTAAATTACAACACGGTTAAAACATTTCAGTATCTGTGTATGAAAGAATCAGCATAAAATCCACAAGAAGTTTAAAATTTTGTTATTCTATGCCTGTGTGTATATAATCTACTTACACAAAATTTCCATTTGGCTTTCCTCCCACTTCAGCTTCTATATCTAGATCTAAATCAAACTCATTTAACGATTCGTTGTCGTAAAAAGTTATGTCTGAATAGATAGAGACGGATAAACTCGAGGAAAGACTTCTCCTGTCAACATCACTACCCATCCACTTATTTAATTCATTAACGAAAGGCTTTTTCACAGATTCTGATATAGATGTTAGAATTTTTGCCGATATGTCTTCTGTTCGGATATCAGTTGGCAAACATATCCTCGACTCCACCCGACTTTTGCGGGTTTTCTGGGATTTTTTAGCATTCCGCATGTTGCGTTTTTTTCTAACTTACTGACGAACTGTCACAATTTTTTAACATGCTCACACTAGTATATTCCATATCATACGTATAATATATATTGCGTGTTGGACATCCTACACAGAGATCACTCAGAGAACAGAACAGACATATACAGCGTTGTTAATACTAAAAGACCTGGGTGCTGTAGGGTAATTTGTACGAACCAAAGGCCTAAATAAACATTGGATTTGCCAAAATATTCATCAAAATGCTTTAAACATGGGTAAATTATCTTGTGTAAATTTTAAAAGCACCATTTGGCATTCATAGTTTGAAGGGAAATACTGACCTACTTTGATAACTTTCAGCGTTATCAGTGGCAACGCCAGTCGAAATACTGTTTCATTTGACTCTTGACGTGTGTAGCAGTTTACCGTAAGTGATTGCTACACATATCTTAGAGCTTTCAAAGCTTATGTAATTTCGATTATAAAGAGCTTCATCAAAATTTGATATAATACATGAAACGTTTATATTCTTTCATGTATAGCTTCGAATTGAACAAGTAGTCACGAGTTTTATGTATAAAGAATGCCTAATAAATCAAACACACAAAAATGATTATTTAGACCTGAAACAGTCCAAGAACCGCTTCGATGTTCATTTTCCAGCAATACGGCTATAGGGTGTCACCGACCACAAACGCCATGATGGCTTATCAAAGCACTGCGAGGAACCGAAGCTGTTATGCTTTACACAAGCAGAACAAAATAATTTTGATTATTTTCAAACGAGTACTATGTGCATATTTATCTACTCAACGGCTCTTAAGGTAAACCATTAAAGTTAAAGAAACAATGAAAACAGTAAGAAACAGTAGGATTCTTTACCGGCGCCACAAATCTGAGGAAAGGAGTGTAAACCATTGAGTTACAGAGGCCTATGCGAATTAGCACTTTCACATTACTATAAATAAGTATACACGGTACAGAATTCTGAAGCCGTGCTAATGTTGTAATTTCTCATAGGAGTTCCAGTTGTTTAACATAAACTAACTTCGATGAATCGCACTCCCAATATATTACTAATTTTCATTATACAACATTCAATATAACAATGATTGTCGTATACAAGTCACTTTTGCTATAATTTCAGTGTTAATCTACGCATCGAGAAGAGGTGTAACGCTTTTGGTTAATTTCAAATATAGCTTTGAGAACATACGCTTCGCAGACATAGCACTGGTACATAGGCCACATCAAGTATAGGTTTTCTAAGACGAGAACTGACTTAAAGTAACTTGCTGAGACTATCTGAAAAATAATTTTCTGATAATATTGGGGCAAAGGTCAGATATATTGTTTTAAACCGTGCTTGAAATTTCTAAACAAATGAAATGAGCGTTTTATCGTTAACACTAAGCTTACCATCCATTCTCCATGATCCTTCCCTTAGCCTGTACAAGTTCTGTACTAGTATACGGCCGAGACTTTGAACCAGCTCTACTAGCATCTTCAGTTTTCTGAGCTCTCGACGAAACACGACCGACGGAGTCTGATCTCTGATTGTTAAAGCTCAATGAGGAGTTCACACGGCTGGTCGGTTCAGACCGATCGGAATTAACTCCGTTTTTGATAAAACCATTTTGTGACGGTAAACTATCTTTTCCATTTCTAAGTTTACCATAACCCGAATGAACACCGTTGCTATCAGAGTTCCCGGCTTTTTTACTTGGAGCCTGTGTAAAAGGTCTATGGTTGTCACTTGATTGTTTCCTTGTCGGTGCAGATCCTTGCTGCTGACTTCGCGGTGTAGATAACAATTCCTGAGTTGATTTTCTTGATATGGCTGGACTTTTTGTTTCTACATCAAGTGCCTTTTCAGATGTAGTTCGACGTATTGTTGTCTTTGGTCTATTCACTTGAGTACTCGTCACCTCTGATGAGGGGCGTGACTTATTATTACCTTGCTGCTGACTTCGCGGTGTGGATAGCAATTCCTGAGTTGATTTTCTTGATATGGCTGGACTTTTTGATTCTGCTTCAAGTGTCTTTTCGGAGGTATTTCGACGTATTGTTGTCTTTGGTCTGTTCACTTGAGTACTCGTCGCCTCTGATGAGGGGCGTGACTTATTATTAACAGCATTATCAGAGGGCAGAACTTCAGACCCTGGATGTTTATATTTAGGTGTCGGAGGTCTCAGGAGTTCAGTAGGTAATATGACAGACGATCTTTCGTCTGTAAACTGAGCTTCGAATTGTGACCCCTCAAGTGTCCCTTCCTTGATGTCTTCCATGTGTTCCTTCCATTTTACTCTTGGTGGCGGTAGTGATCCGAGTATATCGTCCCCGTCAGACATGTTGTTGTTTTCAGTGTCCTTTGTTTCAAGTTACAGATCCGTCCTTTAAATATCACTTCCTTCAAGAAACATTGTAACACAAAATTCCAAAACTGAAAGAAAGACACTCAAATATGCCACAATTTAGTGTCCTTTAAATTATATCCATTTGTTCTGCACTAATATCATTTTCTTGTATGGAAGCAGTCATGTACAGTTTGTTTTTGCAGAAAGCTTTTAATACGTTCAAAATATTATTTGAATGCTTGATTCCATGCTTGATTCCATGGATAATGGCAGCTAAAATATTTAATCCTCTTACGACGTTCTATATCAAGCGACCGACCTTTGCATATATATTTTACTATGCATGAAATCTCAACTTAACATTTTCAAACGACATCAGTCTAATTGATGCACATGTATACATATAATGAGCCAGAGAATCTTTAACCAGAATGTATGTTTAAAGACACATATGATTAAGTGTTCTTTGTTAATTAAGTGTAACTTCCTACAACCGAAAGACGAGCCCTTTTAGTAAATATCAATTTCATTTAAAGATATTATCCGAATAAGTCATTCATTTGTCGAACATATCTTAAGATTAAGGATTGTAAGTTAATCCAGTAAAAGTATTTTGATGTCTTTGTTTTCGGGATTACTTTTTCAAACGGGTTTAACTCTTTGTGTGTGGCTATTATTAGAAAATTATAAATGTGGTAATGAGATACAGTTAACATATATTCAATTATAAAAAGGTTAATTATGAAAATATAGATACGAGTTACAATGGCACTGAACATCAGTAGCTTGATTACTTATTGGTAATATGTTTGAAAACATAAGGACATTGCATTCAATATTAAACAAAATGATTTGTTAATAGGTCTTAAGCCGAACAGTGCATGTTCAAACCCTTGCCGTCGACTTGAAAAAAATATCAAAACATCACTTGGGCTGTTTTAACAGCCTGAAAAAATGTCCCTCCGTTAATTGTCAGTGTTGTCAAATTGTTATGTAAATTATATTTTGTACGGACTTTGTATCTGTTTCGTAATAAAAGAAGTCACTCACAGACCATGTGCGGTGGCCAAGTGGGCCAAGCGGGCCAAGCGTGCATTGCTTGGTGATATCGCTGTACGGTACAGGCACGAATCATTGCTTCTGACTTGGAAAAACATGTACCTTTATCATACAACACATATTTCAAAGTCATATATCTGATTTGCGCAGAACAGTGACAGAAAGATTTTCAAGGAAAATCAAGTGCAACCACAAGTGCATTTGGAGCAATTTTGATTCTGCTACTCGCGTTACTCGGGTAGAGAATTAGCGCTTGCGCAGTGGAATAACTCGATCTTTCTAAGTAACCCGAACGTATCGAGTAGGAATGGAGTTGTCTTTTTGTCAACTTGTGCCATTTTCTACTAATAAAGCTTTAATTTGACTAGTTGAAACATGACGATTTATTTAATTTCTTCGTGATTTTCGATGACAAATTGAGGGCACATGAAAATAATCCAAACTGCAAATAATCTCTAATCGAGTCCGCCATTTTGAACCCTGATCAACCCGTGCGCACCTGAGGGTTACACGGGTCGAGTAGATTGGAGATTAAGCGCATGTGCATTGATTTAACTCGACATATTCGGACTAGAACTCTGGTAACTCGAGCTAGTAAAATGTATTGCCCGTATTTTCTGTTTTCAATCCTACATTGAGAAACCGACTGACCATATTTCATTCTTGCAAAGTTTATCATTTTGTATTGCAATGCTTGAAGTATTACACATAATTAAAAAGATAGGGTCGGGGAGGAAGCGCAGTGTCGGGTTCAGTACGACATTTCCGCATGTTTAAACAGTGCTAACAGCGGAGTGCATCGTATCATTATTAAAGTGTATCGTTAAGACAACGATAAAGCAGGAAAATATGCATTGTAGCAACTGTTACTTGAAATTCTGACTCAGCTTGTGAATTTCATTTTAAGAACCATTTCTCGCAATGACACGTGTTTGTCTTGTCAATGACTGTTGCAGGACTGAAAAATTTAATCACATTAGTCTGCATTTTGTTCATATGTATCAGATAATTTGAGACAATTAAAAAAGTTCTTTAACTTAGACGGCGATGTTCCTTGTCTTTGCTTGCAGCTTAAAGCCCCAGGGGCATTTTAGATATAAAATGATTTGTCGCTCTTATAATTATTTCTAGAGACAAGTCTTACTTGGGAATCTGGCCGTTATTTGGCCGTTATTTGTACGAAAATCACCCCTAACATTGCTTTTAAAACGAAAGTTCATGAGTATATATTGCGTATTTTTTCAGTGATACTGCAAAAAGAAATAAGAAACACTTTCTGTAAACGCTCTTTCGTGAGGAAATTACAAGGTATGAAAGAAAGGTATACACCAACGTTGTTTTAGAATAGATAGAAAATAGCTGAATCATCATCCTACATTATATATGTGTGTATTTAAAGTGCTCTGGGACATTAAGCAATGTTTAATAATTCTTGCACTTGATATAAATTTGCGTAATGTATCCATGGCAACGATTCTGGTTTTAATTGTTGCAACTGATACTCTGTTTTGATCATTGTATTAATTAAAACCATGTATGGCAGTGTCATCCGGGCATTTGAGTATTTATAGATTGATTGATTTGAAATGGTTTAGTACCAACGGTACACCATTACTATAAAGACCGCAATGTTTACTAGTAGATCTATAACCTCTTCCTTGTCAAAGGGAAATAAACTGGATTTTATTAACTCGTGTCCGAATTTATACGCTGTAGAATAAACCTTTACTACTTTTAGTTTATAACTGGCAAAGTCAAAGTTACATAAATTCTGAATTTTAAAAGCTAGTACATATGTATATGCATTTTATTGTGTTTGAAAAGTAATATTACCATTCTTTACGATCATAATTCAGTACGAAAATCGATGATTTGTACACCTAGAATAATAACCAAAATATATAAAATCTATACATGTATATCAGTTTCATTCCCCTTGAATACAGAGGAAACCTGTAAAAAAATCGCATTTGACTATCCTAGACAAAACTTGAAAATCCACCCTCTCTCTAAAGACTACATTTTTGTACTTTCTTTTATACCGATCAATAAGACAACTCATTTGTTACATGTTTTCGAAGGATCTTCTGTTTTAAGCTTATTTCTTGACCATATTAAAATTGAAGGGTAATGTTACTATAACCAACATTTCAACGACTTCCAGATAAGAGTACAGTCCAGAAAGTAGTGGTCATGCGTCTTCTTAGTGGCGTCATGGAACGCTTCTTTAAAGTAATAGTTATAAGATTGCTCTAAACTGTAAGTTTACAAATGGTGAAATATAAAATCAAATTCAGGCGCAACATATCTTTGAGTGACTGAGGTTAGCGAAATAAGCCAAATGCCACTTTAAAGGTTAGTTAATACAGCTTTTCGCCTGTTCCCGAATTTGCTTAGACTTAGATTATGTATACATGCGAATGAGTATTTTCGGACTAGGTTTAGTATACATGCGGACGCGTATTTTGGACTAGATTTAGTATACACGCAGACGCGTATTTTGGACTAGGTTTAGTATACACGCAGACGCGTATTTTGGACTACATTTTAGTATACACGCAGACGCGTATTTTGGACTAGGTTTAGTATACACGCAGACGCGTATTGTATGGACGCGTACTTTTTTTAGTATACACGCAGACGCGTATTTTGGACTAGGTTTAGTATACACGCAGACGCGTATTTTGGACTACATTTTAGTATACACGCAGACGCGTATTTTGGACTAGGTTTAGTATACACGCAGACGCGTATTTTGGACTACATTTTAGTATACACGCAGACGCGTATTTTGGACTAGGTTTATAAATTATAGTATACACGCAGATGCGTATTTTGGACTAGGTTTAGTATACACGCAGACGCGTATTTTGGACTAGGTTTAGTATACACGCAGACGCGTATTTTGGACTAGATTTTAGTATACATGCGTATATTCGGACGAGTATTCCTAAGAACAAGGATATCACGGACGTGTATTTATAAATGAGTTTAATACGGCCAAATACAAGCAATACGGACTAGATTTAGTATACATGCGTATAATCGGACGAATATTGCAAGAACGGATTACGGACGTGTATAAACGAGTACATGGACGACTTACGGGCAAGTGTATACACGAGTACATGCGGACGACTTACGGACGTGTATACACGAGTACATGCGGACGACTTACGGACGTGTATAAAGACGCGTACACATGTGAACTTTGATGATTGCGCAAGTATCTATTAGTTTTTATCATTTATTTATTGCCTATATAAAACCCACTACAAGTGTCGCTTTACTACTGGTGTAATAAATATTAACAGATACTCAATCAAATATAGTATAGCTAGGGTTCGAGACTCCTAAATAATCTAGATATCAAACACCGAGGTAATATATAGACTGATAATTCGAATTTGATCTGTGATACGGCGACCCTCGGATCACTCGGGCCTTATCGTAAGGAGTTTGTTAATAATAAATTTTGTAACATTTAAACCACAACACCGTAAACAAGTCGCGCCTATATAAACTTAAGTGGGACTTAATAATAAAAACATGTGACTGGAAATACAATTTTAACTTCTGTGCCGGCAATGTTTTAGTTACAGAAGTGCAGTTTAACAAGGTGGTATCTGGGGAAGACCAGTCACGTTGACTCTACTGCCGTTCGTATGAAACTGCCAACTTGTGAAATATTCTTTATTGTTCGCCAGAAACTAATCAAATGAAAACAAGAAGCCATGTACATGCGGAATATTGAAAAACGTGTCCATGACATATGCGGTAGGTCTTGAGTTGGAACCTCGGTGGGCCATACACGTAAAGGTTCACGTAAAGCACCTGTCGGTAGCGACCTCAACATTCTGTATCCACAACTGAGCTTTAAATAAAAGAATGTAAATAAACTAACATTAGCGCTCCGTGTACTTAATGCACCTTGGATCATGTCAACTATAATAATGAACTGATAACACAAATTGATTCGTTTACAAGATCTTACATCGAACATACCCTTAATTCCCATGCCGAACAAATTATCCTTACGCCAGAGCGCATTTATATCTGAGAATATTTTCTTATCCGGTAATTACGTATTGATCAAATGTAACATTAAATGTTTTCCGAACAATTAAATGTATTTGTTTTCAAGCAAAGTACGGCTAAGATAATAGATCGAAAATGCCAGACATTTTAAATATAAGTGTTTGATGAAAGAGGTAAAACACTGTCATGTTTCCTTGCTATAGAGCCCTATACATACAGTTGTCACAAACCTGCTGATTTTCTTAGTTTATACTAATTTATTTAAGCTCGAGTGTGAACAAAGCTTCAAGCTTATCGAGTCAACCAGAGTCCGCTTCCTGGAAAAACAGGGCTGCTGTCATTTGAGGAGGTACGGTCGTGATTCCAGTGGGGCTCGAACCTCACTCTGTTATATTAGGTTGTTATAACTATGAGTTGAGTGTTGTTGCCTTGTGTGCAACTACCCGGTATTTTGTCATTCGGTGAAGGGTGTTGGAAATTTTAAAGTTTCAGTGATAACTTATTGATAAACCCAACATCCTGAACCCCAATGAATATTACACGCAGCTCGACAAATGGCACCAGTAATGGTTTTACCAGGAAGCCGAACCGAGATTGGTTTTTCCAGGAAGCCGAATCGAGAGTGACTCGATAAGGTTAAAGCTTTCTTCACAATCGGGCTTAAATAAATTTGTATAAACTAAAATAATCAGCGGGTTGTGACAAAAATACTACATATATCATATGAATGATATAATGAGAACCTTTAGTGGAAAAGAAATTATATCCCTTGTCAGATAAAGTCCAAGGTATCCCAATTTGCAAGTAGGTCCTATCTAGTTGGAATCCTCTGACTTTATCGCTGTTCCACATGGAGAAATACCAATTATTATGTGCGAATTATCTCACACATGTGTTGATTAAAATGCAAGGACTGTAAAAAATTAGACACTGGGGTGTTAATAGAACATGCCAAAATGTAAACATAACATTTGTATATGAATGTTCTTATGTCTTACATCTCGTGATGGTCTGAATAGAAACGTATAAGTAGGAAATAAAGTCAGTTTTAGTGTACAGACACTCGCCAAATCTGATAGGAAACGTCCCGACTTGCATGACGTTTTGATTTAGTAAGACATATATTTCAGTGATATACGTATAACATTTCAGATAAGATCATATCCCTTTGTTAAATGTGTAATGATGTGCATGTGCTGTATATATGATACATGTGCACTCCGGTTGTTTAAATTGCCAAATTTGATCTAATTACATGTTTTTATCTTTACCTTTTTACAATACTTTCTTGCTAAAATTCTGTTTTGAAAAATTCGAAGAGTCGTGACTCATTTATTTTATTTTAAGCATAAAACCTTAAGGTGTAATATTTTACAGTAGCTGGAATTGCTTTAGGATAATAGTCTTTGAGCATTTCTTGGGAATGACAAAATTTTCACACACGACTGTCCTTTTTGCTGCTCCTGTACACGTGCCAATGTATTTCTTCTCTTAGTTATTCAGGTTCCTTAAATATGGCGTTCTATCAGGGTCAAAGGTAACATTGAACCTACTAAATAATTAGTGAGAGCGTGCTAATGATTTAGGTGGAACCAACTGTCACTTTTGACCCTGATCGTACGCCATACTTTGACAGTACTAGGAGGAAGTACCTATGGTAACACGTCCAAGTACCTACAGGATTGCATATTAGTTCTAAGTATACACGGACGTATTTTCATAAATATTTAATGCCGAATATAATTAGTCAACCAGCCCAAACCTTTGTTGACAGCCCCCAGAGACGAATATCTGTATATCTGGCCATCATGCAAAGTGATAGTTCATAGACTCATTTTGATTCCCCGGTACAAGTGTGGGCCGAAGTAATCCCAAGTGAGACAAGTCTAAAAGCCGATTTATTGGAAAGTAATTGTCTGGATATAACACCTTAACTGATTTCAATTAACACAAGAATCTCTGCAGGGACGCTATACAGGGATATGGAATGGGTTTGCGTTTTATAAAAGCAGTCCGAGTTATCATACCCGAGGATGTGTCACAGTATATGAACTCCTACCTAGTCCCTCGTGTATATTTAACGCTAGGACTCCCTGCTAAACGAAAAACAAGAGTGAAACAGAGCTTGCAATTATGTTCCATGTTTTTATTGCATATGTTACTATATATAGTATCAAATTTGCCTTTGATTGTCGGAAAACGATCACGTGACGTAGTGTGCCGATAACTGATATCGGCACACTTGCTAGTGTGCCAGAAAATTCGTATTGAGGCTATTTCCGGTCAACTGTGCAGCAACGTTAGACTGTCAGCACGTGAAAACGTTGACGTAAATTACAACGTAGACGTAACGGAAAATGGCCGCCGAAAGGACACAGAAGTCTCTCAACGTTTATTTAATTTAGAATTAAGGCTTATTGAGCACCGAAATGTGGAAACTGACACGTTTGCTTTTGTGGATAGTATGAATAATTTATTCATTCAATGGCATTTATCTTTATGAAATAGTATATTAAGTATTGCAGGAATGTGCGTTTTGTATCTTTTTTGTCTTATCTTTTCCCATTTTCAGCAAAACCGATGTTCAACATATGCATAAAAAGGTAATTATGGGGGCAGGTGTGCCTTAGGCGATTTGGCACACTTGGTTCGAATTGGCCCTCGGGCCAATAGTTCACCAAGTGTGCCAATATCGCCTAAAGGCACACCTGCCCCGTATAATAACCTCTACATAATAGTCTGGTCATTGTTAATGGTTATTGTTCTGATGAATAGACAATATTTGTTAGTTTTGAGTGAATATGGAATATATCTCACCGAGAAGTGATACAATTCAGGAGCGCAAAGCGCGGGTTAAAATGTGAAAATTGTAACACTTTGAGTTGAGATATATTCCATATCAACTCAAAACAAACAAATTTTCTTTTTATTTTATGCTAACAATTAAAACAAAAGTAAAATTATGCATATGCACAACTTAATAAGGTAGTTCCGGCATACCTATATCACCCACATTGTAACTGATATGAATTCTATATCACCACTTATAACACAGTATTTCATTAGTTTGCATAAAATAAAAGTGGTTATATGGCCTTAGTTCACGATTTTACACATATCACGGTAACAAACCTAGATCTAATAAAGTTTGTTAACGTTGACTATGTTATACGAGATTATTTGGCTATTCTTTTGTAAATTATTTTCTAAATTAAAAGATTGCAAACAAGCAAGAAAAGTTGTCATTTCTATTTTAAGCAAGTCTACATCATTACTTTTCCACATGACTTGTACAATTAAACATCGGGAAAGCTTGTATTGCATGTTTATTGTCTCCATTTTGCTTTCTGGGGGTAAAAAATCTTAACCGAACAGTAAAACTCTGACAGGTAATTCTAGGTAATTCTAGTCTTCTTGATTAAAACGTCTACATTTAATTTTCTCTCTAACCTTTTATTGCACCCTTTTATTACGCCCGTCAATTAATTATTTAGTACTGCTTATTTTACTGAATACTTATTTATTTAATTAAACCTTGGGATCTTGGCATCAAAACAACGTCAAGCAAGACCTTCCTAGAAACTGTCAAGTAAACAGTACTACAGAAGTGTTTATGTCACAAAAACACATTTCTCTCTCCTTCAAGGAGGAAATTAAGCATTCAATTGAAACGTGTGCACAAAACTGAAAAAAAAACCCAAACGAACGAAATATGCAGACAGCTAAACTTCAAGTCGATTTAAATAGAAACCAAGGCAGGGGTTATAGAAATGTATGCCTATTAATAATTTGTATGAAAAATCATAGGACCACAGAGGTCAAACCGAAAAATCACCCACAAATACGTACTGACAAGCTGAATCACCCACAAATACGTACTGACAAGCTGAATCACCCACAAATACGTACTGACAAGCTGGATCACCCACAAATACGTACTGACAAGCTGGATCACCCACAAATACGTACTGACAAGCTGAATCACCCACAAATACGTACTGACAAGCTGGATCACCCACAAATACGTACTGACAAGCTGAATCACCCACAAATACGTACTGACAAGCTGAATCACCCACAAATACGTACTGACAAACTGAATCACCCACAAATACGTACTGACAAACTGAATCACCCACAAATACGTACTGACAAGCTGAATCACCCACAAATACGTACTGACAAACTGAATCACTACATTAAAGTTTCATCAAAATCTGGCATTGGATATTAGTATGGAAATAAAGTTCGGCCACTGTATAAAGCCAGTTCGTCTCCCTATGAAAGAAAAGACATAGTTAAAACTGTATAACACCACACTCTTGGGACCTTCATATACCGATTTGCTTACTCTCGATTACGAAATAAGTTCTTACAACTTATATTGATCGCTATCGAGACTCACTCCAGATGGAATAAATGCAACCTCGAAGGAAGAGAGGCAATTTGGAATTAACTGTGCCTTGCCTAAGGGAACTATCACTATACTTAGCACTGGCGGGGATTGAACACAGGACCCTCCGATCCTGAGGCGAACGCGCTTCCTCGTTACCAAAGCCTACAGGCATCCCGAGAGTTGGCACTGGGAGTTGACCATCAGATATTGTAACTAAGTACTAGTATTCAGTGAATTAACACGATATGGTTAAATAGATTTAACTCTTTTTTCCCTATGAAAATATTTGATACTTTACGTGTAGCAATGAATGTCAACAATTCAACTGCAAATAGACCAAAACCTCCACTTACATTTGCTTAAGTGCCATTAACGCGTACTATTAGACCAAAATGGAAATACTTTTGAAAGGAAATGTAACAATTTGAAAAAATACCTATTATTATCTACCTAAAAAGTGGATTTATGAATTAATATATCAAATGCGTTTGATGTTAAATTACAGTAATTTTTCAAAGTTTATGATTTAAAAAGAACTTTCTGCGACATTCATTGCGACAAGATTGTGTTTATCCCCCACCCCCGCTGGTTACCTGTATAATGGCCTAGTGTTATAACGCGAGAAATGATAGGTAACAATGATATGTGCTTGTGTAACTGATATGCCATAATAATATAAGGCTGAATTCATAGTGATAAATACTTATGTAAGGTAAGACCAGAATGGATCCCCTACCTCTGCTCAATCGATGACGGAGACAATAACAAGGGTTACACACGTGGGGTATCAAAGCATAGACGGTTGGTGAATGGTCCTCCTATTTTATAGTTGCAATGAAATAAAGATATAGTAGGCTAATTTTTGTAATAAGCAAAAATATTTCGGTGTTCCGTAATCATGCTCGAATTCGAGCAATCGGTGGTTCGTTTAGATAATTTTCAGCTCTACTTTTTTAAACCAAACAAACAGCACTAAAACAAAAAATGAAATAAAACAAATAAAAAAGCTTCGGTAACCCCTAAGCATGCTCCACGAACCCTGTTCTCGAAGAATGAGCAGATATTGCAGATAAGCAAAATGAAGGGAAGTACAATGTAGTTACATGTCAGGCATTGTAGAGTTATTGTTCTTGGTCATAGCACTTTTCTCAATGCCCTCTCTATATACATGTTGTTTGAATAAGTAACTTTAAGAGTAATTTCCCGGATACGAAAATTTACTAAAGGGAGATAATTAAAAAAGTAAACAAGTCTGAGTTATGGTTCTGGTACATTGTATCTCATCTTAATGTCCTCAGTCTTTGCGGGAAGTTTCAACAAATTTCTTTCAATACTATTTGAGTTATTCTCAGACGGATGGAGGGAAAGACGCACGTACGGACGGATAAAACGGAAGTTGCATACAATCGCTCAAGGAGCATAAAACAGCGGAAATTCGGAAAATTTCCCCTGAACTAAAATGGCGACTGTACTGTAGCAAGTTATGCATTAAACCAATGAAAACAAATATGACTATCAACTTTTTACATGTCACATAGGTTTAGATTTTGCTTTATTATTATTTAAGTATCCAATTACAGGATAAAATCTCCAATTATGGCATGGTGCAGTCTGACCACCCGTAGATATTGATAACATTTAGACTTTTGTTATAATTGACAACATAATACCTAATAAAAACGATGAACCTTTTGATTAGTGTTAACAACCAAAAGACAAAACTATCACTAGAATCTTTCATAAAGAATAACCACCTAGTGGAGAGTATTTAAGAAGTTTGTTTAAAAAAGAAATTACCATAAAATCAAGTGAAAAAGGTGTGGCGGCATCTGATATTCGATGAGTGTCAATGTCCGAGATTTGTTTCGGTAAGAATAAAGTGAAACCTGCCTCAAGCAATCACAGACGAAATAACGAAAGTTTGCCAGCGTATTTGATATTATATAGTTCACTGGAGGCACATTAATGTAGATTGTTTAAGACAGAAAGCTGTTAATTCAGGGGGTGCAGCTCTATACATGCTGTACCACATTTAAGAGGCTGATTGTTTCTTAACTATAATCAGTAAAGCGTTTATCAACTCGCAGTTATCGTTCAGAAGCTATTTTCAGTGGCTTAATCTTGACCTTTAACGGAATTAGAGGGTCGTCCCCCTTGTGAAGATCAACTATTAGGTTAAGCTGGAAGAGTATAAGCCGCTGATGATTCTATAGTAATTATATGGACATCAATTTCAATTTTAACAGTCACTGTGACCTTGACTTTTACGGGAGTGATTTCTAACTCAATACGGCCATTCACTTGTCCAAAACATTTAGTTATGTTAAGTTTGAAGAGTATACTAGTATACGACTAACGGTTCAGGAGTTATTGTCCGGACACTATGTCGTATATAAAGGTCGCTGTGACCTTGACCTTTGACGGAGTGACCATAAATGAGCGTTATCCCTTTGGAAAGGGCAGCCACGAGACTGAAACTAACAGTGCAAACTATCACTCTTACCTAAGCATTTAACGAAATAACTCTCCAATAACCATGATGTAAAAGTTAAAGAATATGTCCTGATATCATGTTTGGTCTACAGACGGACGGACGGACACCCATACGAAGGTGTTATTAGGTGGTATTTCCATTGTTCTCGAACAATAGAGTGACCACTTAAGTAACAAAAGAATGACCACTAAAAAAAAAAAAAAAAAAAAAACCCCCCCCCCCCCCCCCCCCCCCCTAAGGGACCCCCCCCCCCCCCCCCCCCCCCCCCCACCCAATAAAACAATATTTTTTTTTTTTCTTATCCCCCCCCCCCCCCCCCCCCCCCCCCCCATCGTGCGTGCGGACGGACGGACGGACAGACACTACTCTCAATTTGAAGAGATGGGATGATGATTTTCAAGTTTATAATTATATTAGTACATGTATGACTTCAAAAGTATAGAAGCTGGATTCTGTACAAAGATGTTAAAATATATTTAGGTCTAAATGAGTAAATACTATGTGATTTAGTAACTTATTAAATATATCGTCTACAGAAGACTTTGGCTTTTTATTTAGAATTCAATAACTTAACTGCTGAAATCAATTTGACATTTAATATGTAATTTAATAAGTTGGGTATAGTAATAACTAATAACATTGTAATTCAACACTAACCCGCCGATTTCTTCTTTCCCCTGTTGTCTTGTACGAGAGATACTTCTAGAATTAGAATTCTTAGAGGAACTGAACACAACGTCGGTACTAGTTCTCCGAACAGTACTGTCTTTAGCACCACGAACCTCCTCTAAGCTTTTAGATAACTTCTTTGTGTCGCTAAAGCGAGAGTTTGTATACATTCCATTATACGTTCTCATACCATTTTCACTATTTTCGCTTACTTTAACATCTTTTACATCATTTTCAGACAAAGGTTTTAACTGTTTGTGTTTACCACGTGGCGTTTCGTCCAGTACAGCACTAGTTCCGCTGACGTTCAATTTAGACAACGGAACTCCATTCAATACATTCGGGGTACTTCTGGTCTTTCGCACAGCACTTCCCTTTCGCGCATCACTCCCCTTCTTTGTTCCGTAAAATCTCTGTACCTGGTAATTTTTCTCAACAGCTTTGACATGTTCCGGGAGTCTTGGTAAGTCTGTCTTTTTACTCACTGTTTTATCAATCCTATGATTATATTCTACGTTCTTCTCACTAAGGATATCTATATTGTCCGGCTCTGTCGTTTCCGATATCCTTTCCATTCGATAATCCATGTCTGAGTCTATCCCAGAATCGACAACCTAATATCCGCAGACTTTCAAAATGCCACCGCACTAGCATTCTCTAAATGGTTAAACACACATTAATCCATCAATGCCATACAAATAGCAAGCAACCGCTATACCCGTCACGGAGGGGTACTGTACTTTTTGATAAAGTTGACCGAGTCGAAGCCTTGGATTGACAAATTACACCAATTATATTAATTTGCAATTATAAACTGATTTTCCACCTTTATGATAACTTTAAAAAATCCATTCAGAAAGATCACTGTCCATTCCGCAATAAGTTTAAATGTTCGGTAAAGTCTCTGAAGCAATGTAACCGAGGCAAACTGGGCCGTCGTACATGTTGTAGAAATCACATGTTCAAAGGTTATGACAGCGAAATATTTTAGGAACACGGATTACTAAAAGTCAGTAAATAGTAATTGGAGAATAACTATATCAGATTGTTTGCATTTAGTGCATTTCCAAATGGTAAAAGTTTACCTCAACATAGAGACTATCTATATTATTATATCGTTTCTTTTCACACTTTAACTCATTGTAAGTAATTAGGGTCGCACTTGTGAACATAATCGCGAAAGTATCTTTATGGTGAATGATTGTCAAATAATATAAATCATATTTCTTTGTTATGTATTTATTTCATACAGTCCGCCTTTGAAACCAGATCATAACTTATCAAAAACTAAATTATTAATTGTCAAAAATTGCAAAAAATGGTTTAATTGGCGAGTGAATGGGCAATGAAAGCATTAGATAAGTTTGATAAGTTTAAGTTAGATAGGTACTTGTCGATCAATTATTTATCTCCCCGGAGACTAATTTCAAGGTTTATCTCGGATCAAGTAAATTAAAATATTAAATATCAAAATTTATTTTACAGATGGAAATTAATAACAAAAGAATATCAAGCTCATCCTACAGAATAATTTGGTACAGAACTTGGAACGCTAGGCAGCATCAAATTTTGTACAATCTCGGACACATATTTCACTATCTCGGACACGTGTTGCACTATCTCGGACACGTGTTGCACTATCACGGACACATATTTCATGGATGGGACACATTGTGCAAGATATTTAGGATGTATATAGAACATCCATGGGCACATTTTCTATTTTTGTAAATGCTCTCTACTCATGTAGTAAGATTTTGTTATAAATCTGATTTGAACTAAAGAGTAAATGTTTTATAAGTAAAATGACCTATATAAATATATAACTTGAAGTTAAAACACGAATTGGCAATGCAAAACAAAGAAAAAAGTACAGCATAACTGTACAAAAACAGACCATGGAACGATACGTCAGTACGACAGTCCAGTAATTAGAAATTTAACTATCAATTAATTTGAAGTACTGTAGGTAACGAATGACTTTGATGACTGATTTACAGCACAAGAGATTATATGAAATTAATATACATAAAGAAAACAAGATTTAATCATTAAAACCAATATGCCGACTCCAAAAGATTTTCATTTTCAACCTTGGGGTCTTCTGAGTAGAGGTTTCATTGAAATTAATATTTACACACATTAACATTTGGACAACTTGAAACAAGTCTATCTAAAGACTGCTAAGTTGTCAAGTGATTAAGCTTAATATGAATATAATAAAACATTTTTTTTCTTATTGACTTGAGAGATCTTATCACCTGGTCTTGACATAAGTGTTGTTTTGTCAAAAGCAGACGACAAATCATCCCAACTGATCATAACTAATCGTCAATACAGAATTTGATTATATCATAACCGAGGTAAATTCTGTCATATATTACCATTGCAGTAAAATAGCAAATTAAGCTTGCCAAGGTTTTTCATTTATATTAATCGTTATTTTTAATAGTTAATGTAATGAGACCGTGGTAAATTTTAATGCCAGTTTATTCAGCAGCTGGGAGTAAAGTTATCAAGTACCTCCTTTGTCAAATGGTAGAGGTAGTGAGACAATTGTGGCTCGGCCGAGACTCGAACCAATCATCCTCCACTGCCAGAGAACGGACATTCTACCAACTGAGCTACCAATCCAATATCGATCCTGTATGAAGGCTACAGTGTATTGTCATACCTCTTCAATAACCGACAAAACAATAAGGTTTCGGAATACAACACGGCTTGTTTACAGATTATATCTGATACATCGGAGTAATTAAAGATTCTACAAGGGTCCTACAGTTTGTTTTTCAATTAATATTGTCGTTATCTTCCATCTCTCTTGTTACCGGTATGTTAAACAGTCTGCGGTCTATTTACATTTTTTTTCGCAGTCCATTTGCGTTTTAGTTATCTTCATAGACATCCATTTAAAGAACATTTAGACAAAACAACTTTGTGTAGCACATATTTAAGTCCCACTGTACGTAAACCGTCATTCGGAATTTAAGACTTGAAGAGCACAAAATCTGCTGCAATTTAGGATCACCTGCACGGCCGAATTTGATCCCCGATTCCAACGGAAACTGACTAATGGTATAAAGCTGGTTAAGTTTAAATGATTTTCAAATATCACAACTAAATCTATCAACCAAATTATATTAGACTTATTGCATCTTTCCAGAATAAGAAACCCTTTGTCAAAGTTAAGATACGAAAACCTTTAGAGAACTGGAAACAAGAGGGTCATGATGGCCCTGGATTCTTGAGAACAATGGCCAGACTGGTTCAAGAGACATGGCTCAATTCTTCGTCCGACTGAGCCCATAATGTTACTCGATCGAGCACTCACTGTCATTCATGTAAATATTTCTAGATATGATTAGGACTGATGCAGAAATGAATGTTCTAGATTGTAAACATAGTTTTATATAGTAGGTTTTCCCGCAGCAATGCCCAAATTTTGGTCTAATTGGGGCCGTAATCGAACTTGGCTGAGATCTTACCGTCATAATAATTATGATAAGGATTTATACAAAAATGAAGCCGGTTCTAGACTGAAAACATAATATTACTTTCTCAAAGCGTGGCCCATTTAACGGATCGGAACAATTTCAAAGAATATGATAAAAGGTCGCCGAAGAAACATTAGTGCTAAATTTGAAATCCGGCTAGCGGTTTCCAAGTTCTCGACATTATAAAGAAAACTGGCCCCGCCCACTGGCGGCCATGTTTTTTAATGGATCGGAATAGTTTGAAGGTTACCCAAGAAACATTTGTGCCGAATTATTTTGAAATCGGACCAGCGGTTTCTAACAAGAAGATTTTTAAAATTCTCATTATATACATAATTAATGTACATATAAGGAAACCCTGGCGGCCATGTTTTTATTAGCCCGAAGGCCGTAATTATTTGATGGTCCCCAAAGGAACACTTGTGCCACATAACTTTGAAATCGGGCGAGTGGTTTCCGACGAGAATTTTTTTAAATGGTTTCCTTTCGTTTGCCATGGCAACCAGACTTCTGCATGGATCAACTCAGTTCAAAGCAATTTGATAGAGGACCATACAAGGATGATTGCTGTGAATTGGAAACTTTTGGCCGAGCGGCTTCAGAGGAGACAATAGCTCTCCATGAAAACATCGTGCACAGGTGAGCTAAAAACAGTAAACAAATGCACGTCTTGCATTAACACTGTTAGCGTCATTATTTTGTCGTAACCGTTAGCAACTACGAAAATGATAATTAAAGAACTGAATAAAGGTATTAACCACAAAGAAAGCCCATTACAAGGCAGTTCTCAAAATATTTGAACAGCTAATACTAACGAGCGGTATCTTTGATTTAATGATTCTTCGTTTAAGGTTAACAATTCTATTGACCGTAATGAATATCTTACACACAGGGAAGTGGTCAAAATATTTGAAATATTAACAACGTGTGAAATTTTATGATTCAATGTCTTGTTTGCGTATGTTCTTATGTGATTAACGTCAATACACTGGTCGTCACTTTATTATTTTCAATTTTCTTTGAAATGCTTCCTCTGCGTTTAATTTACATTTCATTTTCGTACCACAATATGAAAAAATAACACGTCATCATTCCGTTACTGACGTTGCCATGAACGTCGTCATCGCCGGCAATATGACGGCTTAGACGTGACTCCACTAAAAGAAGTGCGGATCATTGTGCAATGAATCAGTCCTACGTCAATCAAAGGCAAATCACTCATTCTTATAAAACATGACGCATATCTCTAATCTTATAAGCAGTTCAAAGGGCACAAAAGAAACAACCTGGTACTCAAACTGTCATCATTTCGTAAAGTAGTTATGAAATATTACAGTACTTATTACACGCCCGACATCTTGAAGTTTTGATAAGTGTGCTGGGGGATGAAAATGTTTCTGATCTGGCTCTTTGAGCACAACTTATACACGCTGTTAGCACACAGAGAAGTTGTAAATAAAACTTATATATCTCTTATTAAAATCTTAACTGTTCTTCTGTTATATTATTTGAGACTTTTATCCTTAATTCAGTAGACCTCCAACACAGGTACTTGTAGTATTTTTGTACTTGTAAGAGGTCCCACACACCTTTAGGAGTTAATCTTGTCAGAGGTCCGACAAACTTTTAGGAGTTAAGCTCGGATCATCAAGCGATGTCAAAAATAAATACATGTAAATGCATAAAAATGTGAGCTTTCTTTCTGCCTTTTTCTAAGTATTCTTATTTTGTTTCAATTCGATCACAGGTTATCATTGCATACACGTTGGTAAAAATTTAATGATAATGATGATGATGATGATGATGATAGTGATAGTGATGATGACGACGACGATGGTGTTGATGGTGGTGATGATGATGATGATGATGAAGAAGAAGTAGTAGTATTAGAAGAAGAAGAAGAAGAAGAAGAAGACGACGACAACGACGACGATGATGATGATGATTGAAATGATAGAAGCGATTGTGAACATAAAGATGGTGTAGGTGATAAAGAAGATGATACGTAAAATAAGATGATAATGACGATGATGCTGCTGGTGATGATGATGGTGACGGTGGCAGTGGGGACGATATGTCGATGAGATTATAACTGCTAGACAATAATGCTGTATGTTGCACTATAAAAATGAAAATTTAAAGTAATTATCTTTTTAGTAAATATTTAGTTAAAGCATGGGACCAGGTGAGATAATCGCGAAATGTTGGTATAATAAGGGAAAGTAATGCTATTGTGGCGGAAAAGGCAACTTTAGTCACAACTTGCAGTCAAGGACATAAAAGTAAACAGAAAGAAATTAATTTGGGGGATTACTTTTTATCCACTTATAACAGATTATCATTTTTGTATTTCCACTTTATCTTTAATTGAGAGCAGTGCGCCGTTCATATGCAAATTAGAGATTAACTTAAAGGATTATGTTTCTACTACGCATATTTTTTTTTCAAATGCCATTTAGAAAACAAAATAAAAGATCCAAGGTCCACAGTGATATCTTTCCATCTCTATTTAAATTACAAATTAATGTAATTTACTCTAATTTATTATTAAATGTAATTAATGCCCTATTTCAGCGAAAAAGCACGTATACACGTTTCGAATATGGGAAACCTAGTTATATCAGCTCCCACCAAAATAAACATGTATCCTAGTTACAAAGATATTGAATAAATTACAACAAATATTAAACGTGTGCATACTAAATTCGAAATTATTGTTAATTAGATATGAAAATACAAGATAATTAATAATGATTATTGTATTCAAATATAGTTTGTTTATACTGTAAATGAAGTATAATTATTATTATTATATTTTATTGCAAAATAGTATACATGGTCATAAGAAAGTACAAATTTACAAAGTTTGAGATATCTATATCACCAATTGTAGAAGTGCACTATACAAATGACAACATTAGCAGTAAAAAACTTTTCATTATTTAACCTTGTTTGAAGTTAAAATAGGAATGAATTAATCAAATATACACATTCTAATTTAAATTAATAAAACAAGATTGTCAGGGAGTTACTGTTGTACGTACCCAAATGGATTCTTTGCGGCGGGATTCTTCAGTGTTGATTTGCCTGTGAATCTGCCATTATACCCGTCATTTCTTGCTTTATCCCCGGGGGTTATCATTGAATTCCGACTCTGTCTCTGACTCTCATAATCACGTGCACCTGGAGTATCTAACCCCATGGGCACGGGTGTCCCGAGCTTGAAACTGACATCTCTAACGTCTGGTGAACGGTATCCGTTACTAGGCTCGGCACGGCCGTTAGTCTCACCGCCTTTACTGCCCATTTAAACTTTTAATTTCCGATAAAATACAATCAAGATGAAAACTTGTTGAGATCTACGAAGTTTAATGGACCAACGTTGTCCCTTGCAATATCAATTCCTGGTTTTTAAAAAATTATCATCAGAAAATTAATAAAAATCAAATTGAAGAACTAATTAAACTTCGCCCGAATTTACGAGTCCAAAATAAAATTATAAAATGAACAGTTACAGAACCAAAGTCAAGATTTCACCTGACAGATGTAATCCCTATTTTCCATACAATGGGATTTTAACTAACGAGCACTCATATTTACATTGCCATCTCCTTTAACAGTTCTATCCACGAGAGCGCTCATCAGGTGGCTCCACTACTGTATCCAGTGAAATTTTAAGGGTTATAATCAAAGTAAACACTTCAACAATAAATTATTACTTCAACAACTGCTTCCAAGAGCAATCTTGTATTGTCCTATTGTAGATTAAACATGTTAACATGAAAATACGAACATTGTAAATTTTTCGCAAAATATTATATTTAATCTTATTGATTTGTTTATCTCGTCTGGCATTACAACTGAAAACTACAACAACAATTTTGATCCATAGCATAACAGTCATAAGCGTAACACAATTGGTCAAAAATAATCCATGCGGAATGTTGTTCGGTAACGGATTTAAAAAAAAATGTTCACACCTTCACACAATGATCGTGGAAATGTAGGGAGATTTATCAATGAACGGCCGACCGGATCGATAGATTTGATTATCGCTATTGTTCTAACGGGACAGTAGATATATTAGCATATACCCTTAACAGTCCGTCCTATTAAAATATTTATACCCTAGAACATTTGGCAAACGTTACTTCTAAATTAGATTTATAGGTATTTCTATCACGCCTTGACAATTTCTTCCTCAGAGTCTATGCACAACTGTCTCTTGTCTTGGAAATGCGATATCAATTTTCTGTCAGAGCGCTGTCTCAACGTGAACACTCTTCTTTCGTAAGTTTACAGTGTTAGTTTAAACTTATATATTTTAAATCGATTGCAGAAAAATTTCTTGCAACTTAATTATCCTCGATGACAACTTCCTGGAGTTTTTAAACAGTACTCAGGAATGTGGAGGTCCCGGTCAAATGGCGCAGCCGACATTCGAACCCAAAACCACCAGGCTAGGAGTCAGAGGCTCTAACCCTACACCACGAAGCCACCCTTCCGTATGTTTGTAGGTTGCTCTCTGATCACGTCGTCATATATTTATCTGACCACGTTTTATGCGCTGTGCAAGGACAGGTCAGATTTTATTCATGATATAATCTATGATAAACCATGCTTCATCAATACCACTGCACTAGTAATTCATATTAAGCGACCTGTGTAAGAACAATCCCTTTCTTTTAGTACAAATGTTCAATATATCAAACTTCTTTAGGTCATTGCCCTTTACAATCATGGTTCATACAAACTTATTTAAAATATTAGGCATACAATACGATTAACTGTGACTAATTTGACACATCCATGCAAGTTGAAAAAATAAAACGCGATATAAGAGAAAATTTTTTTAATCATGATATAAGAGGGACATAGTCTTTGAAAGTTTTTATTTGAACAAGGGAGGATGGGACAAAGGTTGCACATGTTTTGAACAGGAACTATGGAAGTCTGACTCCTGCTGGCTACAGTGCCTGATAGTGCATTGCCCTTATTTTGACGGTAGAGAATACAGGGTAGAGGTGGGACGATGTTCAATGAATGCGTGTAGAAATACAGAATGTACGGACGTATTTGTCAAACAATTATATAAAACAATTTCTACTTTACAGTAAGAACTGTCTCTCTGTTTGGTTTGTATTTGTAAATGTCATTGATTTCATTTTTACCCACGGCAATCAGTTCCTCAAATCTGTATTTGTCAAGCGAGTTTATAACGTAAAATTGCACATTATTGACCAATCCAGACATGTTATAACATTTTTCTAAATATAAACTATAATAACGTAGACCTCAGAGCTTACATAACAACAAAACATACCACATAGATCTACAGTGTACATTATATATTTGGCTTTAGAACACAATTTAAGAAATGACCCCATTGGCTGTTACTGCGGGGGTCCATTCATTAATATAATACAAAAGCAATGTTTGAACCGTAAAACACGATCAGGCATAAGATTTATCATCAACCATCTAAGAAGTAGATAATCCACATAACAAATATTAATCTTGATAACAATGTATATCAAATCATGTAACTGATAGTCAAACATGACTGAATTTTATTGGCATTTATAATGTCGTTCATTAAAAAGCCCGCGACATTCCAGTGTTAAGTGTATTATTATATTTAAATTTGATTTTAAAGAAATTAAGCGACAACAATCCTCGTGCTCCATGACATGGCCGTCTGCTTCAGGTGCTATGCACACGAGAGCTTTCGCCATCGAGCTTTTCTTGTATTCTAAACATATTAAAGTAATTGTTGATATAAACAGAGTCTAAGACATTTCCAGTTGCGATTGACGACCATGGCTGTGTGTCTCATAAATTATACATGCCCGGCTGCCGTGCTAACCGGTATAGTAATGGAAATCGACATAAAATATTTAAATGACCGCCGCAAGAAAACTTTATATCTTGCATTATAGGAGTTTGGCTCAATGCGATTCAAGCTTATCTGATAAGATAGTTCCATCAGAGGTCCTGATGTATCATACATAAATTAGATACTGTTCTCAGCAACACCACAACATGGAACACAACAATAAATTGAAAACAACAACAACAACAAGGCAACACGAAATAAATAAATAAGAACAAATCAAGGTACTCCCTCAGTTGTCTTTTCAGAAATTCGTTTCGATTTTTGGTTCTTTCGGATTTTAGTAAAGGACCGGTACTAGAACTGTATCACTCGCTGAAAGAAGCTAAAGCGACCATGACAGGTTTTTCGTTTTTACACTAGGTCAATATTTTTCTGTTTCCCTTTTTGACCAAATATTTGAACTTTGTCGACTCTTCATTTGGAAAAAAATAGAGACCAATATGTCGAAATGAACAACTGTTGTTTGTATAGCATACAAGTGAAAATAAAGCCAAGGAGCATAAGGAGAGAGTTTTTAAATTAAGGAGAGATTTTTTTTAATTAAGGAGAGAGTTTTCAAATTGAGAGAGTTTTCAAATTAAGGAGAGAGTTTTTAAATTTAGGAGATAGTTTTCAAATTTAGGAGAGAGTTTTTTAATTAAGGAGAGAGTTTTCAAATTGAGAGAGTTTTCAAATTAAGGAGAGAGTTTTCAAATTTAGGAGAGAGTTTTTTAATTAAGGAGATAGTTTTCAAATAAAGAGAGAGTTTTTAAATTAAGGAGAGAGTTTTTAAATTAAGGAGAGTTTTCAAATTGAGGAGAGAGTTTTTTAATAAGCTTAGAGCTTTCTACTCGATCCTTGCTGTATTAACAGATATATTGTAGACGCATTTATTGAATAAATACTGTTTAAACCAAAAGAAAGTCAGAAGTGCGTAAAACATTGCATCATCAGTTTTCTCTGTTACTAATAACCATATTATATCCATTACATTCACATGTATACATATGTAATGTTGCTTTCATATGTTGTTTACGACAGTTTATATCACACTTTGTTATCAATGACTTATTGAAAGTCGTTGTCTACCAGATAAATACTTGGAACGCGAGTCGACCGTAATATTTTTTGAAAATCTTGAAAAACTCTTATACGTCTGCTTCTAAAGTTAAGGGGCCATGAGCTTTTGCCAATTCAACGTGGGTAAGGCATCATAGAAAAAATCATTCCAACGATGGCAATACTCTCTGAGGAGATAGTTAAATTTTACATCATAGACATACGGGAAAAACTACCCTCACCCTTACGAGCTATTTTTTGGGTTTAACAAACTTGTTAGAGGGTCACGTATGATTTAAACATGTGATACGATTTTCAGTGTTTTCAACTCTAAGAGAAGATTTAGAAAGTTTACTAGACATTATAGGAAAAACCCCTAGCCCCGCCTCTTAGGGGACATGTTTCTGTAAGTATAAAGATGGATTGAAGGGTCACCTAAGAAACAGTTCTGTAAATTCATTTGAAGTCTAATTCAGAAAATGGTTTCAGAGCAGAAGATTGTAAAAGTTTCTCCCATATAAGAATATGTTAACCAGATGGTTTGAAAAACACTTGGTAGAGAACCACTTATAAATGCTGCAGCTGTAAGCCCTGGGGTTTCAAACAGGTATATTTTAAAAAAAGTTTTCGTTTTGTTGACATGGTAACAAAGGTTCTGTATAGAAAGGATTTCTTGAACAACTTTGATTGAGGATCGTCTATGGAACGGCTATGCTAAATTTCACATCAGGAGCATATATACTTTGGTGAGCTAAATTAAAAGAACGGTGTTTTTGGAATGCAAGACTGTTCTGCCCCCCTTCTGCTCCCCCTCACAAAAAAAAATGAAAAAACCTTCCCCTTTTTTTACAAGGTTATGATTTTCTTTTTGCGTGTCGCATTATTGGTTTTGAAATGCTTTGAATAATGGGTGTGAAATTCCTATGGTGGTCTGAATAACTCCCGTTTCAATAACCCGTTTATTTTCATATACATGGATATATAAAACATTTCGGGCACCGAATTTTTCTTCGGATCCCAGGTATACAAAGGTGATAATCGGGGTCGAACTTATTTCATTTTGTTTACGAGGAATACGATCGAGTAGTTTTTCTGATAGAGATACACCAGCTCGATGCTTCAACATATCAACAACTTTTTATACATCATAGGATGCGAAATGCGTTACCGTAACCAAATAAGGATGGCACAAAACACACTAGGTTTAAGAAGTCCAATACAGTTTTTACATGAGCATTTTTACTGCCGCAAGATAGAAGAACGATTACTGTGTTTGAAAGTCTGTACACATATTCCTGAAAGAGTTGGCTTTCTTGATCATACACTTATGCGCTTTCCAAAAACTGTAAACGTTTGTCTTATATTTTCTTTCGATGTCTACTAGCTAAACAGGTTTTGGTGACTTTCGCGTCCTTGTGTTGCTAAATATAGGTTTGAAGGCTTGCAGGAGGAGACCCAGGAAACGTTTAAGACTGAGTGTATTGAGAAACTCTAAAATATCGCTGAAATCATCGGGTCTTACAATTATATGCTCGCTAGCCCACTATCATCTATTCAGAATCGTGATATAATACTAAATAAACCACCACATGTGCGTTTTGAAATAATTCGTAGTCCGACTTTGTTAGATAAGGAACACTCGTTTCATTGATAAAGTCAACATGATTGTCGTTTAAGAACTGAAATATATTTCGATCGTGATGCATCTTCGAAACATTCATGGTGCGCATCTTAGAGGTGATACTGCGGCAGCGGCTTCTCACGACATATCATTACACATTAGAACACTGTTTCCCTTCACGGACAACATTTACGAGTGCGATGGAACAATAACATGGCACATAAACACAACTATCAACTGTATAGAGAACATGACACGAACAAGAAAGCAAATGCTGGAACCACCAAAGAGAAAATATAAAAACTGAAGAGACAGCAGAGGCCCATCCGCAAGTTGTCATCTGGGAAAATGCTCGTTTGGCAGCACGAAGATACCATCTTTTTCCAATAAGCTTTCCAAATTTGGCGAACAGCGATCACAGTTTCTTAAGTGGATTCCCACAAATTTCTTATGATCCTGGAATGGGCAAGTTGACAAGCTGGTCAGACATAAAACCAAACGGGTGACGTATTGTACAAGAATGTCATCTATGAGGAGAAGGTTACAGTTGTCAATATCATAGCATTGCTGGAGCCAATTAAGGATGACTATCACCTACTGGGCAGGTTGGAACACGTTACTTGATAAGGGTACAAAAGGGAGACGACATACATAATGCACACATATATACTCAAAACGACTGTCCGCTTCACCACAGTGTTAATGCGGTCTGGCAGATAAAGTATCATGGGATGTACTGCCAAACATATCCTGTATTCTATCTTTCTATCGAGTTTATAGTCCCGGCCGACCAACGGAAGCCTCGATTCAGACTGCCAAGTCACCAACAAAGTTGCTATTTCTGTATAAGGAACAGAGAAGAAAAATATAAAAAATCCAATGACACTATAACCCAGAAGATATATGATAGAATGAAAGACAACAAAAGAAGAATATTTCCTTCATTCATGTCTTCTTGGTGATATTAAAGACTGCTAGCGCAGCGAAGATTTTACTGACGAAACAAATTTATCATTTCTTACACGACACACGTAACATTATACAAGTCAGGGAACGTTATACTATCGTGTCTTGCATACATTCAATATGTCGTGTCACTGTAATTTACGCGCCTTGACTGTATTGAAAATGAAACAGATATACCACGAAATAACTAATGACCCAATACCAAGATGATAAAATAACTGTCAGCTACATGTATAACCCCTGTTGTTTCGTCAACACCTTGATTTGTGATGAAAACGCCAACCTTCAGTTATTACACTTTCCATTTATATATTTTTTAAAATCCTGTTTGCACCACATACAGATTTTACTGAACCATTATATTTGTTGGCTATATATGTCTCACAAATAAGTAGAGGTAACTGTTTGAAAGCAGACATTGTTTGACCTCATGGAGTTACTTTTCTTATTTTAACTTTACCCGTAACATTTTACAGAAAGGTGACAGGCACGAAAATGACAATTAACATGAAAGCAAATGCAACGCCTAGTTTGTACAACGTATATACATATTCTTTGTACAAAAAAACGTGGACGTTAAGTTCTTTTCAATAGTACATGTACTTAGTTTTACAACCACTTTTGGTTCTTAACAGCAGGAATGCGTTCTGTTGGTACACACATGTACATATACCAGATTGAAATTCACAGAACATTTTCTCCCAAATAATCATTTGTATACTCTTTGAATATAATTAACCAAGTTTTAATCATTTTGTATTTTTTTTTGTCAAATTAGATGCTGTAAATTCTCCCATATTAACGTATCATTTGAAAATAGAATTAAAGAGTGCAATTTGAACAATAAAAGATACCATAAAAAAAGCAGAATGTCACAGAAAAAGTGACCTCACTGCATAACCGTTATATACAATAAATGAAAGTTCCCTGTACACAAGAAAATTTCGTTCATTAAAACATCTTGTTGACACAAAATGTTTGAACATTTTATTGATGGAAATTTTATTAAAATGATCCACAACTGCCTACAAAGACCATGACTTAGAAATGGCGGAAATGCATTGAAGTCTATTGAAAAATACGTATTGTGAACTTTTATTTGACACCTTAACGTATTAACTTTCAAAGAAGGTAGGGAGGGATTTAAGCACAAACTCACTTTTTACTTTATCCTACATACTGAAGAGATATCTATGGCAATAGAAGCAATAAAAGCTTCTGTTACACGTCGTATTATCTATGACATCAAAATGTTACTAAATAGGACTAACACATTCTAGATGAGTTACAGAAAATCAGCTACAAAACATGTATAATGCAGAAATACGATACTGAAGTCAGAAAATATTTACTTACATGGCTGAGGCAATATTTCGAGATTTGGTGCGGCGTCTCATGTCCTCCGTCTCCCCCTGACGGCGCATCACCTCCTCCTGGCGGCGCATCTCCTCCTCCTGGCGGCGCATCTCCTCCTCCTTGGTCCTTTGCTTTGCCCTGAACGCACTCGCGTAACTTATACTCATAGCGCACATGTTTACTATAGTATGCTACACTCCAGATAGTTCGTCACAGATACATGTAGTGCTTTAACAACTTCGTCCTATGACCACTTTGTCATGTGTTCTTGTATTCAGTATTGTTTCATCTGCGAAGTTATTTAGCTGAAATGCATTTTGATTTCATTTTCGCAAGTCGCAATGTTTCTTTGCTGAAATACATTTTGCTTTTATTTTCGCAAGTCGCAATAAGTATTTTGCTGAAATGCATTTTGCTTTTATTTAACTCAAGTGGTAAAAGTCAGTGTGAAGCTTTACATTATTTGCATTTTTGTAACATTAATTTTTTCATGCTTTAGAAAAGATTCCTCAGAAAATGTAGCGTGAACAACTAATATCCCAGTGTTACACAATTGACAGGAAACGATTACGTGCCATGCTTATTGTCTACAATTGTCTAGACGTGTCATACTGAAAGACAAATTCTATTAATACTATTGATTGGTCCATCTTTAGTGTCCTATAATCAAACATATTTTCATTCATCAGCTTTAAAGCGATTTATTTTTGGTTTACATTGTTCTTCAGTTTATTTTTAATTCTTAAAATTTAAAAATATAAATGATCCGCCTAATTTTACAGAAATCACAATATAAACTAAACACTCAGAAGTGATTCTGTGAAGAGTTCAATGAAGCAACTAGTTTGAAGTATTCCAGTTTTTAACGGCTTTAGGTCACTTAAACAAAGGAACTGTATAAATTATTCATAGCAAATATTTGACTGTTTTTGTACACAGTTATTACATAACTTCAGCAGGAATTTTTACAATTCAAACAGATTTTCTATTTATCCTTGCTTAACACCGGGGGTTAAAAATGTGTCCTTGTCACAAAGTCTTGAAGCTCTAACGAGTGATGTCTTATCCTATAAAATGTTTACACTTGTAGAAATTTTTAATAACTATATAAGTTTTTTCCAAACATTGCGTTTTGAAGGGTATTTCATTATTTCAAGTGAGAACTGCTAAGTTGAATGCATATCTATACCACATTAAGTCCACTATAAGTAGGTATTTCTAAAATGATCTGCGTCCGTGACTGCCCAAGAGTTCACTTTTGATGACGTAATAATATGAAACGTATTTATATTTTATAGAATTACACGTGCCTGTGTTAAAGAAAGTAATTAGACACCAAAGCAAGGTTTATATACCTGAATTTATCTTTATCAAAATAACATTGTCTAAATACACAAGCAGTATGTGTCCCAAAAGTATCCAAATCTTTTCTTTTTATCCCGTTCTAAAAGTCGCAAAAACTGTACTTTTATTTGATAATGAAAGTTGAAAGAAGAGACCGTGATTTAAATGATTCATATGTGTAATTCACAAATTTCATTATTCTAAACACAATGTTATCTTGAGACTTTGATGTCCGAATATAAAACATCTGCGTTAGATTTGACGAAGTAATACTGGCCACTGTAACAGAGTTTATGATGCTCTCGTTCCTACAACTTAATGATAAACAAATGAACAAAATATAAAAGTATTTGGGAAAACTGAATTTTGCTTAATAGTATATAATTATAGAGAGAGATAACACGAAGGGAATTCATAGTCAAAATTACACAGAACTTTTCGTATATAAAGCTACAGGTTTTAGTATCGTAATATGTGGTGTTTGCTCGGGACAAGTAAATGGTTCGAATCTAACTTTTGATTCTGTACCAACAGGCTACATAATATAATTTGAAGGTTTTGAAAATATATCATAGGCTTGTAGTGTGCTGGCAATGTCATAACAGGCTACATCAAATGCTTGTTTTGTGCTGACAATGTGAAAACAGGCATCATCAGGTACTTGTAATGTGCTAACAATGTGATAACTGGTTACATCAGGTACTTGTAATGTGCTGACAATGTGATAACTGGTTACATCAGGTACTTGTATTGTTCTGACAATGTGATAACAGGCTACATCAGGTTACTTGTATTGTTCTGCCAATGTGATAACAGGCTACATCAGGTACTTGTATTGTTCTGACAATGTGAAAACAGGCTACATCAGGTACTTGAACTGTTCTGACAATGTGATAACAGGCTACATCAGGTACTTGTAATGTGCTAACAATGTGATAACAGGCTATATCAGATATTTGTATTGTTGAAACAATGTGATAACAGGCTTCATCAGGTATTTGTTCTGTTCTGACAATGTGATAACAGGCTTCATCAGGTTACTTGTACTGTTCTGACAATGTGATAACAGGCTACTTCAGGTACTTGTATTGTGCTGACAATGTGATAACAGGCTACATCAGGTACTTGTAATGTGCTAACAGGCTTCATCAGATACTTGTATTGTGCTGACAATGCGTTAACAGGCTTCATCAGGTACTTGTTCTGTTCTGACAGTGTGATAACAGGCTACACCAGGTACTTGTATTGTGCTTACAATGCGATAACAGGCTTCATCAGGTACTTGTTCTGTTCTGACAATGTGATAATATTCTAAATCAGATACTTGTATTGTTCTGACAATGTGATAGCAGGCTTCATCAGATACTTGTAATGTGCTAACAATGTGATAACAGTCTATATCAGATACTTGTATTGTTCTGACAATGTGATAACAAGCTTCATCAGGTACTTGTTTTGTGCTGACAATGCGATAACAGGCTTAATCAGGTACTTGTTCTGTTCTGACAATGTGATAATATTCTAAATCAGATACTTGTATTGTTCTGACAATGTGATAGCAGGCTTCATCAGATACTTGTAATGTGCTAACAATGTGATAACAGTCTATATCAGATACTTGTATTGTTCTGACAATGCGATAACAGGCTATATCAGATGCTTGTATTGTGCTGACAATGTGATAACAGGCTACATCAGGTATTTGTATTGTGCTGACAATGTGATAACAGGCTACTTCAGGTACTTGTTTGTGCTGACAATGTGATAACAGGCTACATCAGGTACTTGAATTGTTCTGACAATGTGATAACAGGCTTCATGAGATACTTGTATTGTTCTGACAATGTGATAACAGGCTACATCAGGTACCTGTATTATCCTGTATAAACAGGCTACAACCTTTGATAATATGTTAATAGGCAGCATCAGATGCTTGTAGTATGCTGAAAATATGACAACAAACTTCAATTAGTGCTTGTAAGTGTGTTTTCATATGGCACCAGTCTACAGTAAATGCTTGTAGTGTGCTGAACAAGGGACAACAGGCTAGAATAAATGCTTGTAGTGTGCTGAACAAGGGACAACAGGCTAGAATAAATGCTTGTAGTGTGCTGAACAAGAGACAACAGGCTAGAATAAATGCTTGTAGTGTCCTGAAAATATGACATTAGGCTTCAGTAAATTCAATTGGTGTGCTTTAAATGTTGCAAACTATTAAGCGTTCTTCTTTTTGCGTATCTCAATTAAACAGTACGTATGGTTTCAAGGAGGAAACATTCTCGACCTTAATGAAGGCAGTGCAGCGATCACATTCCGACATGGATATAATTGCTGTTGTGTTAGTGACATAGAACAATAAATATGCAGTGAAAATAATATGCAAGGCCATAAATAATTAGCAAACTTGCACAGTTCACGGCTGCAATGGATAGTTGCGTGTCTGCCAGTGACTCTTTATTATCTAGCAAATTAATCTAAAATCTCTAAACAATTGGAAACTCTTTTCGCTTAGAAACTGCATGGTACTATGAAAAGAAAAACTTGCAAAAACTTACATTTAAAATCCATTTCCATACCATGTAACATGATCACAACATATCAGGTTGTAAAATAGGATATACTGAATAATAGAAAACAATGTAAACTGTAATCAAAATCCTGGTGAGTTGAAATTGTTTCTAAACAGATCTATTTATATTCCAATAGTAATAATTCCTCACATTCAAAACACAACACGATGAAAAGTCCACATTAAAAGATAAAAAAGAAGTCTATCTGACTTTGATAAATCTCAGAAGATCAACCGCGGCAGTCTTTGATCAAATATTGTCTTTGTTTTTTAACATGTCAGCTAAATAATAGTAAATCAATTTCGGTTCTTTAAAGTTTTAAGAATTGATTATTCGTACGATTACTTCTCAAATGTACGGATATATATTGTAGAAAATTTAAATTGTTCTTTTTTACACGAAACGTTCTTCTCCATTGGTCATGTATTTCAATATATGGTAGGGTTAATTTCTTTTTGGAATAGGTAAAGTCAACTGACCTTCTATTAATGTATCCGTTGCATATAACTACTCGAATTTCTTAAACTCTTCATACAAGTCATGCAAACATATTTCAGAACACCTTGAAGTTGAGACTTCGTTTACAGTCTTCCTTTATTATTTTCTTTCATATTTTTGCTACAGTGCTTTACAGCGATATTCATCTGTCATTCAAAGCAATATTGTGTACCAGATTAAGCCAGTTTCCGTTACGTCACAGTCTATTTCTTTTCCTTTGAACCTATCATTACTGAATCAATTAAGAGCCCATCCGTAACTCTCTAACCAGGGCTGTAGCTAACGTCTCAAACGGCTTACCTTATACATTTAAACGAAGATTATAAAATATAGAAAATGGGACCCTTTACGTTATAAAAATCGCATCGATGCGGACGGAAGTGAATTTGAGTACAAAGTATTGACTTATACCATTTTCTTAAGGGTTGTTTCACAATGATCTCACACACAAAACTACGCCCTCGCAGAAGTTAAATTAGTTTATAATCCGGAAGCAGATATTGATATTTATGATAATAGAGACAAGAAATCAAAGCGTATTATGGTTCTGCCTTGAGGACTAAATATTAAAGACTTGATCTGCATCCTAATCAAACAATATGTAATCCTATTTACTTGCATGTTTTCTGTTAAAATTTAAGACTTGACGAAAGTTATCCAACAAGGTTTATATAACCTTGACCCTTAAAGACTATTGTAGACATGTAACACTTAAAACGTTACAATGGAAAGAGCAATCATTTTAGAAAAGTCATATGGAAAGGTTTTCTAGAATTGTCATCCCAAATATAATCATTTACATTGATACAGATTTTTACATTTATAGTTTTATGAGATAAACATTAAAAAACTAATATCTTGGGAAAGAAAAAGGTTTCGAGTGCGACCTACCGCCTCCGAATATATTTTACCTTTAGTGCTTCAAATGATATAAAAATTAGCTTCGTTTTTCTTTATCCGATTCATATTCTTTAATGGCACATTCAAAAACTTTCTTCCCACGAATTCCTGTCGAATTTACCAATACCTTTTTATCCAGTTTTTTTTCTAGTGATTACTAGTTTACAAAATACATGTAATTAGAAAACTGATGACGGTGAATGACGATACATTTAAGATTTGCAAAACGTTATCCCTTTTTACTTATCTGCTACACGAAAACGTGACTACACACAAATATCCCTCATTATATTAAATTGTCAATCATTCAATGTTTCAGAAGAAAGAAATCCTACACCTAAAACAAAAAACAGTGCTAATCAGAGAGCTGTAATATATAGCAAACTTTTAGTTCAGACCTATTATTTGACTTTCATTTTCTGTTTGCGGTAGTACGAAACAAAGTAAATAATAAAGAGTCACAACATTTAATATATTCAAAGAACGGTATGGCGTGTATTTCCGTTTCAATTTTGTATACGAACAAACTTTTACATTTCTCACACGTGTTTGCTTAAAGTGCTCATTTCTAAAAAGCAAGACAATACTCGCTTAAACTTGGGACGGTCTAAACTTAAAAGTTATACAATGTAATAAAATAAAATTACACATTATTTGGACTTACCGCCCTTTTCTTAAGGGGCGTCAATTCGGAAATCAATGATCTTTGCCGAGACTTCTGATATCTCCGTCTCACGGGATTTTTGTTTGACATATTTTTCGTTTCCGCTTTCTATATACGGAACAATCAATATTATAGTTGACGGTGTAGTGGCTGGGCCCCCAACGGAGCGATACACTAGTGTAACGGTGTGAATTAGCCAGGAACCAGTCCCCGTTAGTATAGATAGGCAAGCCCGAAACTGATTCTGGAAATATTGTCCGTCATCTTGGCTGCAGTATTTCCTAGAGCCGAGCAGAAAATTAATAATTCGGAAAACGTCATCGGACGGTGTTTCATTATTTACACCTTGCATAGTTGTAGAGTTTGGCGGAAAGCGCCTTAAAGAACTCAGGATAACCGTTACTTAACTTTAGGCAAAACCCTGGGTTACTGGTCAATGAGCTTTCCCACCGGTACAGCTCTAGGCTACAACTGTCACCCGTAATCGTTCAGGAAGGAGGGGGAAATGTGTAACAAGTAAGGTTTTTTTGCCACTTCGCCAGAACAAGCGTCAATGAAGCATTTAAATGCGCATCTTGAACGCATGGCAGTCATTGCAATTTTTCATTTTCTGGAAGTTTTTCCCGAACCTGGCCTCTCTGTCTGGTACTCTACGCTGGTACCCGGGTCCGAGTATATGACTAAACCGTTACGTGTCGGGAGAAAAGCAGTTTACAAAAACAAAACAAAAACAATATCTATTTTGGGTATAAATGAGTTTAAAATGACTTCGGGCGGTGCTGGTAAAACTCCATTTGCTATAAAAAAGAATGAATTATGTGTCCGTTGAGATTTTAAAGGGCATCCCTGGTACATGTATTTGGAAGAAGATTGCTAAAGGCATTGTGGCAGCACCACTAGATAGTTGCAACATCATCCCGGAAGTGCTGGCCACAATCTGAAGGAATATTTCATCAGAGGAATTAGCCATCATTGATTTAACTCCAAATGAGACACTGGATGGTGACGGTGCTGACAGCTCTGATTAGTTCATTTCCCGCTGACAGGAGATGATGACTGCATAAACCAAAACATTGGATCTGCAGTAAAAAGGCAAGTCGCCAGCAAAAGTATGTGACAAAGAATTGCAGGCTGCAAACAAAAGGCCTGAACTTGAAGTCAGATAAAATGTTGACTATCAACAAGACACAACCTCTTCACGCTCAACACCTCTTCACCTTTGGCTTGCTGTAGGTCCCGAAACATGTACACACGGAAAAACACGATGAGAGCGGCCTTCAGCCAGGCGCCATCATCTCCACTTTATGCTGGTAGTAGGTTCCTAAACCCGGACCCCAGCAATGTTATGGATTGAACCCTGGTTAAGGAGTACATCATTTAATGGTAAGGGGAACTGGAACGACTTCAAGCTTTAAGCGGTTTGTAAGAACATTTGACTGGACTGAAGATGAGAAAATGGACAACCTGTGCTGACGCCTCAGGGGTAAAACTCTGAACTGCAATTGTGTTGAATATGTCCCTAGCATAGTAAGTCCTGATGAAGAAACTTGATGACCGGTTTGGCGTACACGAAGACCAAGTCGCAGTACGGTCCAGGTTCTAGCCACCTAAAGCTAAGGTGAGACTTGGAAGATTGGTCTTGCTGAGTACTCACCCTAGCGTCAAAGGCATTTAAAAATGTGGACGAGTTCAGCAAAGTACAGGCTGTGAATCGTTTTCGCAAGTGAATGTTGGAAAAGATGCAGGCTTTTACGTCAGTTTACAGGATCTGTAAACAGTGCTGTACAGTTGGTGCGCAAGTACCAGCAGGGCCACTCTGCAGTCTTCAATGTATGATGATGGCGATCCCATCAGGAACTTGGTGGGAGAACGATGACAAGGACCAGCCATGGCTCGGGTAGGGCCATCAGAACTATGTCCTTGATGGGAAGAGGGCACTGAAGCCTTTACTCCTGAATGATAAGACATGATTGTAGAGTCAGACGAAGGGTTAGAGACTGACCATTCCATTTTGAGGTGATTGATAGGCTTTCACAGGTCGACGTGAGATATAGTTGGAGGAGACTAGGTTGTATATCAAACTATGGAGTGGAGCACCGGATGAGACAGGGCAACTCTGTCGCGATGTACACCAGGGGGTAACTAGCACAATGGTAGTGAAATATGCAGGATATTCACGTGCCAGCAGTGCTGAACATGGCGTGTCATTTTGACTTGGGCGCCTCGCGACCATGGCGCCAATGTTGTGGTTGGTTCGGGTAAGAAAGAAGGTTCATTGCAAATAGGCCTAGTTCTCACTGGTCTGGATGATGTGTTGCCTCAGCGAGGTTCGCATGGATGAACCTGACCAGCTCATTCGTGTAGATTATTGGTCTGGGACCCATGATGGCACAGGCCACGTCGTTCATGGGACACGGGTAGGACCCTCGGAATGCAAGGACAAGCAAAGAAGATAGAGATGGTTCAAACGTGTACAGTTAAGCGGGTTGCTTGGAGCACCACATCCTCGGTACCGAATGCTGTACAGGCTATTAACTATAGGAGCAACAAACGAACCCTTAATATGGAATACATGGTTGATTTTTCTGACCACATGAGTTACCGGCGACCATTGATATCCTTCTAGTAAAAATTAACATCATGGCTAATGGGATGAGTGCTAGGGTCACGCCATCGGCAGTTCAATCATCTACAATTGAAGGGCCGGCTCTGAAAACCGAGCCATCAAGAAGTCAGGACAATAAGCCCTGTCCTAGAACAGAACACGAGGGACGGATGGCTCGAGAGGCAGATGGCTCCAGATAGCGAGTCTGCCACAAAACCTGAGTGACAGACAGCTCGAGTTGCAAGCATCGGTTCATTTCACGAGTGGCAGTTCATGTGACCACTGAGCCAACAGCTCAGGATACTTCTGGAACAAGAACTAATAGTAGAGTGTTGATACAAGAATATTTATTTAACGTCGGATAATTATATAACAGATCAACATTAGCTACTTGAGCTATTATCCGACAAACAATAGTATAAGAAACAACATAGTAAAAAGTAGCTGTAAAAGAGAAAATAGCACATAATTATGAAATAGCACGGATACCGCATATATTAAGCAAAGTTAACATATAGTTCCTAGTTTAAAGTGAGTAGATAATAATATAGAGTATTTACGCATAAAATTGAGATAAAGTCTGTATCTATACAGATGTGGTTTCCGCCTAAAAACAAACAAGTAAAGACTACTCAACAGTTGCTGGGCTGACGATTCGGTCTGGCACATGGCAGACCCCCAGAAGAGTAACCGATCCGTGCCAAGGGATTCCCGATTGATCTCACACTCATATAGACCACTGTATTTTTAAAGTTGGGAGGAGTGTAGTAGCTGGGCCCAACAGTGTGAGTAGTCCGGGAACCGGCCTTAGTTACTTTATTTAGCGCAGTAAAAAGGGGTTCTAGGACGGCCCTCTCGGAGAAATTGTCCGCCATCTTGGATACAGAATTCCCAAGAGTAGAGCAGGGAATTAGTAACCCTAGTCTAAGATGTGAGAGAACGCGTAATCGGACGGTAAGTGTTTTAATTGTTTGTATTTACGCGGAAACCACATTATATTAGCAAGCAAGGGCAACCAAGCCCTAACGCTCATCGCCAACCCAGGGCATCTGTCTAGGTTCTCAGCCCCAAAACTTACAGGGCAACTCATGACGTACTCGGTTCCAACGCTGACCGCCAACCCAGAGGTTCTGATAACATTCTCAATCTTACCCTTAGGATCAGATGTCATTTTCAATATTTACGTTAACCGCTTGCCGAGAGGTCGTTTTCAGTCCAACCGATTACAGCCAACCCGAAAAACCTGTTGATGTTCTTGTTCCTTAAGTTTACCCCCAATCATAAGGATATGATGAGGTTTTTCGTCCTTACGCTTATAGCCAACCGAAGACCTGATGACGTGCTCAATATTTAAGTTTCCCCGCTATTCCCTCTATTCGGTAAAAGGAGGGACGCGATGACGTGCATGCCGGTCAGCAAGTACGAGTTCTTGCCAGAACACCCCATGAGAACAAAACTTTGGGCACCAACAAAGGATCGCTTGAAAAGATGGATCTATGTCCATGAATCCAAGAAAGTGACAAAAGCAAGCGCTGTCTGTCTTGGACCACCAGCTACTCCTCTTGGACCAGCCGGAACTGCCAGAGCCATGGAGGTATGACCTGTCAAACATCAGTATCTGCATTATACTTAGTAGTACTTTTAACTTTTAATACATCCGGTTACAAATAATTGTATATACTTACCAGATATGAAATATTTCTATGGCGTATCAGGTAAAGAAAAGAATAAAAATCAATTCGTAGTCTGCATTTAAAGTTGTGTCCTTCAAAAGTATTACTTGTTTTAAGTATATGCAGAATTTTCGGTTTAGCGACACGGAATTCTTTCTTTTCTTTTGAATAAAGACAACATTTGCTATATACATGTACGTTCATATAATTATGTCCTTGATTGAGTGATCATTAATATAAGTAATGTGGTTAGTAAATGTGAAACTACTTTACTACTTTGATATGTTGTTAATTTCTTCCCGGTGTAAATTGATTGTGATTTGTGATCATCGCTTTTGTGTAGTCTTTCTCGCTCCAGTAACTATATCGTTAAGGTGTAAAGTGCATTTTATAGAACATTTTATTGCCATAATAAACTAGCCATGTAATGTGCTTCATCTCGGACTGCAATATTACGGACTTTTTAAGGTAAGACTGTGGGAGTAAATATGCAAATTAATCACTTTAATGGCGCATATGTAATTTTTTTTATACATTAAATTGTAGGAGTAAGCTGTTCAATATTTTCGAGTAACCAATGGGTATAATTTAGCAAAATGTCATCGATTTGTTAAAACTGCTCATTTACAGTTGAGGCAAAAATTTGGAAATAAAATAATTTGTTCACCATAGTGTTCTAGAACTCAAACTTAACGTTTAAGTGCAATATATTGGTAAAACTTTTCGAAAGAAAAAACAAACTTCAACTCGATATAATTTTAAATCGGAGTTTATGATGCATATTTTCATGTAACAGCTAACTTTCTACACTTTTTATTGATTTGTCAGTTAACGATCATATCTTCATTTGCATAAAAGAAAGGTGGAGACAGAAAAAGAGATGTTTCGACATTAAAGGCGTTTTAAAAGAAATTGTTTTTTTCCAGCAAAAGCTATGGGCGCAAATTTTTTTTCAGCAAAATCTGTGGGCGAGCAACTTTAATAAAAATAATTTACAATGATAAACTAAGTTGTGACACCGTTACCAGTAAAAGAACTTTTTTGAAATTTGCTCGTGCTATTTTGATTACAGTATTTTCCAAGGATGTCACCAGCGAGCGTTCTTATTACTGGAGCCAACAGGGGTGTTGGTCTAGAGTTGGTTAGACAATTTGCTCAACTTCAGCCGAACTGTCCAAAGCACGTATTTGCTGGCTGTAGATCGCCGGAGTCGGCAAAGGTAAGACAAGCGAATCTGAGTACAACACATTTGTAATTATCTCTAACCTTTGTGTCTGTCAAATGAACGGTTCTATAGTAATCTGCATATTTGATATAAACCTTATATAGTAGTTTCTTTTATAATATACAGACTGTGTCAATAAAATATGACAACTTCTATTGAACGTCACATTCTAACACACATTGTGACGTCCCAAACAACCGTAATATGATCTTTGGTTTGCTTTTCATTCTCCGTTAAAAGAAAGGTGTGGAAAAAAATTCCCCCCTTTCCCCCCCCCCCCCCCCCCCCCCCCCCCCCCCCTCTTCAGCACGTTGCTCTTACTTCTATATCAGTATTTACTCTCGAACCTCTTTTAAACTTCCTCTTCTCGTTGACGAATTGTCTTATGGTACATTTCAGGACCTCCAAGATTTACAGACGAAATGCAAGAATATATCAATTGTCAAAATAGGTATGATTATTATTATGTCGAATATGTTCTCAAAATGTAAATGAAGCGCATGTTAGCATGTAGCCATAACTTTAATGTAATGACATGGTCATTCGATCGCCAGCTGTAATGTCATTTTAAAAGCCTACCATGGGAACCATATATACAACCACCACAAGAGAGATTGTCCGTGATATCAATTGTCAATTAGATGTGATTGTGTGCTTAAATTAATTATGTAGTACATGCTGGCTTATGATATCAGGCTTATTACAAGTAAAAACGCGGTTCCGAAAGGTGTATTTCCTACTGCAAGGTACACCAAGACTATGTTATATATTTGTAATTATAATACAATATATATAAACACCGTTGATAGACAGCAAGAGTAAAATCAAATACACTTCAAATAAACGGTGTTAACAGAGTACACAGCAGCTACCGTTTGTTTACAAAAGTACTTTTCATTTGTAAACAGTACAGTAAGTTTTGGGTCAGTTTACAGTGACACAAAAATTTTAAGAGAGTCCACTTTTAATGTGTAAATCAATATTTTAAAGTTCTGAAACCAACCTTGTTTTGTATGCATGCTTTTCCTTTGTTATTGTACCGAAAACAAGTTGTAATTAAAACATGTAACAAATTGCGATTTTTTAGTGCCACGCCAGTTAAAATTTCACCTATTCTTGAACTAGTCCGAAAGTTAATGAGGCGGTTTCTCGTAGGAAAAACATGAATCATGTCAATAATCCCCTGAAATTATGTTTTCTTTATCTCATTATTGCTCTAAGTGCGCTGACAAATAGTCATTTCTTATTTAGATGAAATGTTTAAATGTACGAGTATATCTTTGTTGATCTTTTAGATTTGAATGACGAGGATAGTTTTACCACCGCTGCTAAAGATGTGGAAAAGGCAGTTGGGGATGCAGGTTTGAATCTCTTAATAAACAACGCGGGGGTAGGAGCTCGATCCGGTGTCGACGCTGTGTCAAGTCAAGAAATGGTCGATCTGTACAAAATTAACGCAGTTGGACCAATGATGGTAACAAAGGTAAGTTTGAAGATATCAGCGGTATTTCTTTTATTTCTTCCGCACGGAATATAATTAACATTGCTCGTCTCTTATGTCTAATAAGCAAAGACGGAATTTAATCATTATATAGTTTAAGATAAACAATGGTTTGAAGTGCGTACAGATGAGAGATAAAGTGCCGTGTTGCATAGTGGTGAAAATCCATTAGATAAGAGCATCTGCATTTCTTTCCCTGGGGTTAGTCTTTATAGTTAGGATTTTTACCGCGTGAAAATGAACAACATTGTGTTTTTCTGACTCCCATTTCTTGTTTATAAGCAGATTTTTTGTACATACAACTATCTATTAAAGGGGTATAAATTCTTAACGGTTATTCGCATTGTCACCCTTGCTTTGAAACTGATTTCATATGGGCATTTTACCAAGCTCGCAGTCGAGAATAGATATAGTGAAGCTACCATGTTCATGAGTTGTGGATAAGGAAATCCATAATAATTTTACAGTAATTTTTCGATTTTTATTTGATGTGCTAGCTGCTTATAATTTACGTAAAAATAGTCCGGCAGCGATGAGAGATAAGCGGTGAAGGATAAGGTTTTCTCACCTATGAGATACATATTTCCGCGCATTTACCCATGTGAGATAAACTTATCTCACATCGCTTATCTCACATCGCTGCCGGACTATTTTTACGTTAATTGTAAGCGAGATAAAAATCGAAAAATGACTATAAAATTGTTATTTTTGAAATAAACATAGGGTTGTTGGTATTCGTTTTCTTAGTTAGATCATTTTCTATCCATCTATAGCAGTTTTGAAGTAAAATTCGGAAAAAGTTGATTTTATTTTTCATCCCCATCCTGTATTTGCACTTATTCCTTCTTACCTGTGTGAAATGCGATTTAAACGGTGAGAAAATAAATCTACCATGTCCATTGAGTTGTGGATAGCAATCCCCCCCTCCCCCCCCGGATTGAGATCGTCCAAAAAACTCGGCAGAGCCTCGTTTTTGGACGTATCTCAACCCTCGGGTGGGATTTCCTTATCCACAACTCATGAACATGTTAGATTCACTTTATCTATCACCGGTAAATGCGCGGAAATATGTCTCATAGGTGAGAAAAATTAGTATAGCAATGGTTCTACTCATTACAAGTAAACTACAAATATTCTGTACAACATTTCTCCTCACGTTCTGTGCTTGGTTAAATATTTATGTGATTGTTGGTTGTAGGCATTTATGTGATTGTTGGTTGTAGGTATTTATGTCATTGTTGATTGTAGGCATTTATGTGATTGTTGGTTGTAGGCATTTATGTGATTGTTGGTTGTAGGCATTTATGTGATTGTTGGTTGTAGGCATTTATGTGATTGTTGATTGTAGGCATTTATGTGATTGTGGGTTGGAGGCATTTATGTGATTGTTGATTGTAGGCATTTATGTGATTGTTGGTTGTAGGCATTTATGTGATTGTTAATTGTAGGCATTTATGTGATTGTTGGTTGGAGGCATTTATGTGATTGTTGATTGTAGGCATTCATGTGATTGTTGGTTGAAGGCATTTATGTGATTGTTGATTGGAGGCATTTATGTGATTGTTGATTGTAGGCATTTATGTGATTGTTGATTGTAGGCATTTATGTGATTGTTGATTGTAGGCATTTCTTCCTCTTCTACGCAAGGCCGCAAGTGGAAGTGATGGAGCTATGTCTAGTGATAAAGCATGTGTGGTAAACATCAGTACAGGCGTGGCTTCAATCACTGACAATGACACGGGTGGTGCATACGCCTATAGAGCCTCGAAGGTACATGGTCTTTTAAATATGAAACGCATTCTTTCGTCTTCAAACACTAGCTATAATATTCCATGGCCTGTAGAGAAGCGCTGATAGTTACATGCTACCTGATTTTGAAAACGGCCTCTTTAAACAAATGCCGTTTAAACCTTAATCAAGAGACCGTAGATGTTGATATCCGATCCAAAGACTTAATTTCTATATTGTTTTTCTGTAAAACATTCGTTTAAACTTAAAAGATGCATCACCGTTCAAAATACTGTATTATAGTCAAGTCACGTACGAAGAATGCTTTGAAAAACATGTAAGAAATAGCTTAAATACCGAGTTATTTCACTTAAACATGTTAAAGTAGATAGAAATGAAAATAAATTTTACTCCCAAAAAATGATGATTTCTAAATTTTTTACAAGAGTAATCTAAAATGGTTTTCAAAATGTCCAATAAGAATAAAACTGGAACACAGATTCATCTACCCCTAGTGTTTGCAACTTAAGTTATATTTATTTTTCAAAGAGTGAAAATCATTGTTCTATATCCTTAATGGAATTGTGATGACCACGTTGAAGAGTAATGTCTATTTGAAGGCTGTTTAAGACAACGAAATTATTATATCCTTTTTAGGCAGCACTTAACATGATAACCAAAAATCTGAGTCTAGATTTGAAGAAGGATGGTATATTGGTATCCGCGATACACCCGGGTTGGATAAAAACTGACATGGGAGGACCGAACGCTAAAACCGATGTGTCTGACTGTGGTGTAGCACTTCTCAAGGTCATTGACTCATTAAAAAGTGAAGATAAAACCGGGAAATTCTACCATTTCACTGGTAAAGAGATGCCTTGGTGATGCAGAACAAATGACATTACAAGTGATAATGTACACATACCATTGAGCTCAACCGAGAAAGGGAGGCTGATGTTATTAATGTAGCATGACTTGTTTGAACTCATATTGTGCTTGAAATGTAATAAATCTCTGAAACTCCAATATTGTGCCGTTCTTGTTTTTAAAGTGTATTGTCTTATTGAGCCTTTAATTTGTTGTTTGTAGAACATGGTCAGTTTTATTTGAATTTCTAATGTTAATTTAATAAAACAATCCCTAAACATCATCCAACACAGCATCAACCAACAACCCAGACTTACATCGAAGTTCAATGTGGTGTTTTGTACGATAACTGTTGATTCTATGGAAAGCCAAACATGTCTTAACCAGCATATACGCATTAGTACGTTACGGCTCTCGAAGGAATCTATTTGAAAATAAATTTATCAAAACTTACGCGTCAACATTTTATACACTGACAACTCTATTACTATTCTATCTGTTATTTCTTTTTATCTCTTTATGATTTAGATAGATTTTTATTCATAAAATGCATAATCAACACGGCAAATTTCACAAACACAGTTAACAATACAACAATCAGCATATAGATATTGTGCAGTTGAAACTTCAAAGATAAACGATATTATAACGTGGTGTCAGTTAAACAATATGTTATTACATCCTACTAAAACAAAATGTATGATCTTAACTTCTAGCAATAAGCATAGGACCCACAAAAACTTACATTTAACTTTGACCGTAAGTAATACACAAATACAAAACGTAACTGTGCATAAAATTCTGGGTGTTTATTTGCAAAATAGTTTGTCTTGGAATGTACACCTTTCAAAAATATGCTCCAAAATAAATTCCAAAATTGCCCTTCTTAAACGAATTTCTAATTATTTAACTGATGATATGAAAATCATGTTTTACAACGCATACATTTTATCAACTATGGGACTATTGTTGTACAATATGGGGGACAGGAAAAAAGTGTATAAATTCTGTTTCCAAGCTACAAGCAAGAGAAGCAAGACTGGTAAAAGGCAAATCTTCTCGTACGTGCAGCATACAGTTACTTAACGAATTAAATTGGCTTTCTTTCAAAGATAGATGTTTCTACTACATTTAGGTATAGAGTAAAGTCGGTCATAACCTTGAACCAGATTATATACTTGACTTGTTAAACTTTTGCACCAACAATATGTTATTGCCTTTGGTCTGCACCAACAACTAAGTGGAAATGCCTAAACAACGCACTATCTACATGGGTGTTCAGTAGAACACTTGTGTGCCTCTTATGCTTTGTCAAATAACCTGTAACAATTTTTTGACAAAATCTTAGTGAAAAAAGCATTTGTCAAATATGATCTTGAACAACAATTACAAACTTTACTGGCATACAATGACCTTTATTGTATAAAGAAATGTTGAATGTTTGATGAAGTAATCTTAAACATGGCAAAGTTAAACCTTTAAGTTTTCGAATGACAAAATCTGAAGTACAAAAGGGGCCTACCTCTGTCATTGTCATAGTAATAGCACTTATTTTTCTATTTTCCTATTTCTTTGTTCAGGAAGGAAAAATCTAAGTATATAAAGGGGCATAACTCTGTCAATATGACCTTGACCTACAAACTTTGGCGGCATCACGACCCTTATGTCATAAGCAATGCAATTTGAAAGTTTGATGAAGAAATCTTAAGAAATGGCAAAGTTATAGCCAACGTTAAGTTTTCGTGACGGACGGACGGACCGACGGACGGACAAAGCGATCCCTATGTATCGCCTTTTCTCCGAAAGGGCGACACAAAAATTAGTTTGAAATAATCGCTACATGATAGATCACAAATGAAATATGAAGAGAAAAATCTGGATATAAATTATAATCAAAATATTTGGTATTTGAAAATACTGACATATTTGGTCGGTGACCACTACAACTGCCACAAAAATGGGGGTGGCGTCATTGAGCTCCAAATTACTGGCATAAAGTATTGGATCACATGTATAAATATTGTTATTTTTTATGTGGGACTAGGATGATTCTACAAAATAAAGTTCATTTCAGCAGTCGGTGAGATTTTGGGTAGTCGCACCGGAAGAAACCCTTATAATGTAAGTCTATGGAAATGTATTTAGGCGTCTCATACCTACAGCTGTACTTGTATATAAAGCTCAGCATAACCTTGCCCCAGATTATATACTTGACTTGTTAAACTTTTCCAGCAATAATATGTATAGTCTTCGGTCTGCCACCAACAACAATATCGAAATACCTAAACAACGCACTATTTACATGCAAAATTCTTTTACAAATATTTGTGCACATACTTGGAACAATATACCTGTTAATATTCGTTTTTGTCAATCTCTGAATTCATTTAAAAAATCTTTGAAAAAGCATTTATTGATGAAATGAAAAAACAAAACAAAAACAAACAATTATAGAACCGTATGCTAGTATACAATGTGTTTATTGTATAAAGTAAGGTGTGGAATATATTCTACAGTAATTTAAACTTGTACAGTCAAACCTTTAAACGAATGTCGCTCGCTGGAGGAATCAAAGCGGTCATGACATGTTTCGTTTTTTTTTATAGTAATAGCACATTATTTTTCTATTTTCCTTAAGTGTTCTTTGTTCAGTGAATGATTGTCTAAATGTGATACTGTTTTTGTTCATGGATGAATGTTTAAATATGTCTGTCATACGTTAATTTATCATTTAGGATTTTTTTAGAGAAGGCCATGTTTTAACTAAGGTATGTTAATGTTCTTTTGATATATCTTTACATGTTACCTTCGATAAATAAAGAATTTATTATTATTATTATTATTATTATGAATGAATAAAAACCCATCTCAAAGAACATTATATGTTAAGGATAACACAAAAAATAGTAAAGATTATCTCAATACTCTTATTTCCATTTAAGTCATACTCTTATTTCCATTTAAGTCATACTCTTATTTCCATTTAAGTCATACTCTTATTTCCATCGTGGTGCTTAAATGGAAATAAAAGTATTGAGATGATCTTTACTCTATAGTAGATAGTATGTGCTTATGGAATGCTTTAAAAGTAGAACTTGATATTAACCAGTTATTACATAATGTACAGCGGATAAGTCCTATCCCCGTCCACTCAGTCTGGATCACTCCTGTCCCTAGAAGTGTGAGTCGTCATAAGTGATGTGTGATTTAGATAGATGTGCCTGAAATACAGAGATAAAAAAGAATAAACAAAAGCATGGTTTCAACCAGTTAAGTCGGATTTAACACCACGTCACAAAGACTAAACCACAGAGGAGATAAGATGTTAAGTATGAACTAGTGAAGCCTGGTATTGTCTCTTGCACAGTCTCGTATACAGTAATTAAGCCTGGTATTGTCTCTTGCACAGTCTCGTATACAGTAATTAACTTGGTATTGTCTCTTGCACAGTCTCGTATACAGTAATTAAGCCTGGTATTGTCTCTAGCACAGTCTCGTATACAGTAATTAAGCCTGGTATTGTCTCTAGCACAGTCTCGTATACAGTAATTAAGCCTGGTGTTGTCTCTAGCACAGTCTCGTATACAGTAATTAAGCCGTGTTGTCTCTGCACAGTCTCGTATACAGTAATTAAGCCTGGTATTGTCTCAGCACAGTCTCGTATACAGTAATGAAGCCTGGTATTGTCTCTAGCACAGTCTCGTATACAGTAATTAAGCCTGGTATTGTCTCTAGCACAGTCTCGTATACAGTAATTAAGCCTGGTATTGTCTCTAGCACAGTCTCGTATACAGTAATTAAGCCTGGTATTGTCTCTTGCACAGTCTCGTATACAGTAATTAAGCCTGGTATTGTCTCTAGCACAGTCTCGTATACAGTAATTAAGCCTGGTATTGTCTCTAGCACATCTCGTATACAGTAATTAAGCCTGGTATTGTCTCTAGCACAGTCTCGTATACAGTAATTAAGCCTGGTATTGTCTCTAGCACAGTCTCGTATACAGTAATTAAGCCTGGTATTGTCTCTAGCACATCTCGTATACAGTAATTAAGCCTGGTATTGTCTCTAGCACAGTCTCGTATACAGTAATTAAGCCTGGTATTGTCTCTAGCACAGTCTCGTATACAGTAATTAAGCCTGGTATTGTCTCTAGCACAGTCTCGTATACAGTAATTAAGCCTGGTATTGTCTCTAGCACAGTCTCGTATACAGTAATTAAGCCTGGTATTGTCTCTAGCACAGTCTCGTATACAGTAATTAAGCCTGGTATTGTCTCTAGCACAGTCTCGTATACAGTAATTAAGCCTGGTATTGTCTCTTGCACAGTCTCGTATACAGTAATTAAGCCTGGTATTGTCTCTAGCACAGTCTCGTATACAGTAATTAAGCCTGGTATTGTCTCTAGCACAGTCTCGTATAAGATAATTAAGCCTGGTATTGTCTCTAGCACAGTCTCGTATACAGTAATTAAGCCTGGTATTGTCTCTAGCACAGTCTCGTATACAGTAATTAAGCCTGGTATTGTCTCTAGCACAGTCTCGTATACAGTAATTAAGCCTGGTATTGTCTCTAGCACAGTCTCGTATACAGTAATTAAGCCTGGTATTGTCTCTGCACAGTCTCGTATACAGTAATTAAGCCTGGTATTGTCTCTAGCACAGTCTCGTATACAGTAATTAAGCCTGGTATTGTCTCTTCCCCACCCCCCCACACACCAAATATGTTTGCACGTCTCGTATACAGTAATTAAGCCTGGTATTGTCTCTAGCAGTCTCGTATACAGTAATTAAGCCTGGTATTGTCTCTAGCACAGTCTCGTATACAGTAATTAAGCCTGGTATTGTCTCTAGCACAGTCTCGTATACAGTAATTAAGCCTGGTATTGTCTCTAGCACAGTCTCGTATACAGTAATTAAGCCTGGTATTGTCTCTAGCACAGTCTCGTATACAGTAATTAAGCCTGGTATTGTCTCTAGCAAGTCTCGTATACAGTAATTAAGCCTGGTATTGTCTCTAGCACAGTCTCGTATACAGTAATTAGCCTGGTATTGTCTCTACACCTCGTATACTGCCTGCAATTCCCCCCCCCCACGTCTCGTATACGTAATTAAGCCTGGTATTGTCTCTAGCACAGTCTCGTATAAGTAATTAAGCCTGGTATTGTCTCTAGCAAGTCTCGTATACAGTAATTAAGCCTGGTATTGTCTCTAGCACAGTCTCGTATAAGTAATTAAGCCTGGTATTGTCTCTTGCACAGTCTCGTATACAGTAATTAAGCCTGGTATTGTCTCTAGCACAGTCTCGTATACAGTAATTAAGCCTGGTATTGTCTCTTGCACAGTCTCGTATACAGTAATTAAGCCTGGTATTGTCTCTAGCACAGTCTCGTATACAGTAATTAAGCCTGGTATTGTCTCTAGCACGTCTCGCCCCCCCCCCCCCCCCCTATACAGTAATTAAGCCTGGTATTGTCTCTAGCACAGTCTCGTATACAGTAATTACCTGTATTTCTCTTCCCCCCGTATACGTTGCCTGGTATTGTCTCTAGCACAGTCTCGTATACAGTAATTAAGCCTGGTATTGTCTCTAGCACGTCTCGTATACGTAATAAGCCTGGTATTGTCTCTAGCACAGTCTCGTATACAGTAATTAAGCCTGGTATTGTCTCTAGCACAGTCTCGTATACAGTAATTAAGCCTGGTATTGTCTCTACCTCGTACCACTCTCCCTACCCCGTCAGATAGCCTGGTTTGTCTCTACACGTCTCGTATAGTAATTAAGCCTGGTATTGTCTCTCCGCTCGTATACAGTAATTAAGCCTGGTATTGTCTTAGCACGTCTCGTATACAGTAATTAAGCCTGGTATTGTCTCTGCACAGTCTCGTATACGTAATTAAGCCTGGTATTGTCTCTGCACAGTCTCGTATACAGTAATTAAGCCTGGTATTGTCTCTTGCACAGTCTCGTATACAGTAATTAAGCCTGGTATTGTCTCTAGCACAGTCTCGTATACAGTAATTAAGCCTGGTATTGTCTCTAGCACAGTCTCGTATACAGTAATTAAGCCTGGTATTGTCTCTAGCACAGCCTCTCGTATACAGTAATTAAGCCTGGTATTGTCTCTAGCACGTCTCGTATACAGTAATTAAGCCTGGTATTGTCTCTAGCACGTCTCGTATACAGTAATTAAGCCTGGTATTGTCTCTAGCACGTCTCGTATACAGTAATTAAGCCTGGTATTGTCTCTAGCACAGTCTCGTATACAGTAATTAAGCCTGGTATTGTCTCTAGCACAGTCTCGTATACGTAATTAAGCCTGGTATTGTCTCTAGCACGTCTCGTATACGTAATTAAGCCTGGTATTGTCTCAGCAAGTCGCCACCACCTATACGTAATTAAGCCTGGTATTGCTTAGCACAGCTCGTATACAGTAATTAAGCCTGGTATTGTCTCTGCACAGTCTCGTATACAGTAATTAAGCCTGGTATTGTCTCTAGCACAGTCTCGTATACAGTAATTAAGCCTGGTATTGTCTCTCGTCCGTCTCGTATACAGTAATTAAGCCTGGTATTGTCTCTAGCACAGTCTCGTATACAGTAATTAAGCCTGGTATTGTCTCTAGCACAGTCTCGTATACAGTAATTAAGCCTGGTATTGTCTCTAGCACAGTCTCGTATACAGTAATTAAGCCTGGTATTGTCTCTAGCACAGTCTCGTATACAGTAATTAAGCCTGGTATTGTCTCTAGCACAGTCTCGTATACAGTAATTAAGCCTGGTATTGTCTCTAGCACAGTCTCGTATACAGTAATTAAGCCTGGTATTGTCTCTAGCACAGTCTCGTATACAGTAATTAAGCCTGGTATTGTCTCTAGCACAGTCTCGTATACAGTAATTAAGCCTGGTATTGTCTCTGGCATCGTCCACACAGTAATTAAGCCTGGTACCCCCCTTGTCTCTAGCACAGTCTCGTATACAGTAATTAAGCCTGGTATTGTCTCTAGCACAGTCTCGTATACAGTAATTAACCTGGTATTGTCTCTAGCACGTCTCGTATACGTAATTAAGCCTGGTATTGTCTCTAGCACGTCTCGTATACGCGGTGTCCCCTCGACAGAACCTGGTATCCCCCCCCCCTGTCTCTACACGTCTCGTATACGTAATTAAGCCTGGTATTGTCTCTAGCACAGTCTCGTATACAGTAATTAAGCCTGGTTTATTCTCTAGCACAGTCTCGTATACAGTAATTAAGCCTGGTATTGTCTCTAGCACAGTCTCGTATACAGTAATTAAGCCTGGTATTGTCTCTAGCACAGTCTCGTATACAGTAATTAAGCCTGGTATTGTCTCTAGCACAGTCTCGTATACAGTAATTAAGCCTGGTATTGTCTCTAGCACAGTCTCGTATACAGTAATTAAGCCTGGTATTGTCTCTAGCACAGTCTCGTATACAGTAATTAAGCCTGGTATTGTCTCTAGCACAGTCTCGTATACAGTAATTAAGCCTGGTATTGTCTCTAGCACAGTCTCGTATACAGTAATTAAGCCTGGTATTGTCTCTAGCACAGTCTCGTATACAGTAATTAAGCCTGGTATTGTCCGCACGTCTCGTATACGTAATTAAGCCTGGTATTGTCTCTAGCACAGTCTCGTATACAGTAATTAAGCCTGGTATTGTCTCTAGCACAGTCTCGTATACAGTAATTAACCTGGTATTGTCTCTACACAGCTCGTATACAGTAATTAAGCCTGGTATTGTCTCTAGCACAGTCTCGTATACAGTAATTAAGCCTGGTATTGTCTCTAGCACAGTCTCGTATACAGTAATTAAGCCTGGTATTGTCTCTAGCACAGTCTCGTATACAGTAATTAAGCCTGGTATTGTCTCTAGCACAGTCTCGTATAAGTAATTAAGCCTGGTATTGTCTCTAGCCACAGTCTCGTATACGTTTCCTGGTATTGTCTCACATCCCCCTAGCACAGTCTCGTATACAGTAATTAAGCCTGGTATTGTCTCTAGCACAGTCTCGTATACAGTAATTAAGCCTGGTATTGTCTCTAGCACAGTCTCGTATACAGTAATTAAGCCTGGTATTGTCTCTAGCACAGTCTCGTATACAGTAATTAAGCCTGGTATTGTCTCTAGCACAGTCTCGTATACAGTAATTAAGCCTGGTATTGTCTCTAGCACAGTCTCGTATACAGTAATTAAGCCTGGTATTGTCTCTAGCACAGTCTCGTATACAGTAATTAAGCCTGGTATTGTCTCTAGCACAGTCTCGTATACAGTAATTAAGCCTGGTATTGTCTCTAGCACAGTCTCGTATACAGTAATTAAGCCTGGTATTGTCTCTAGCACAGTCTCGTATACAGTAATTAAGCCTGGTATTGTCTCTAGCACAGTCTCGTATACAGTAATTAAGCCTGGTATTGTCTCTAGCACAGTCTCGTATACAGTAATTAAGCCTGGTATTGTCTCTAGCACAGTCTCGTATACAGTAATTAAGCCTGGTATTGTCTCTAGCACAGTCTCGTATACAGTAATTAAGCCTGGTATTGTCTCTAGCACAGTCTCGTATACAGTAATTAAGCCTGGTATTGTCTCTAGCACAGTCTCGTATACAGTAATTAAGCCTGGTATTGTCTCCAGCACAGTCTCGTATACAGTAATTAAGCCTGGTATTGTCTCTAGCACAGTCTCGTATACAGTAATTAAGCCTGGTATTGTCTCTAGCACAGTCTCGTATACAGTAATTAAGCCTGGTATTGTCTCTAGCACAGTCTCGTATACAGTAATTAAGCCTGGTATTGTCTCTAGCACAGTCTCGTATACAGTAATTAAGCCTGGTATTGTCTCTAGCACAGTCTCGTATACAGTAATTAAGCCTGGTATTGTCTCTAGCACGTCTCGTATAAGTAATTAAGCCTGGTATTGTCTCTAGCACAGTCTCGTATACGTAATTAAGCCTGGTATTGTCTCTAGCACAGTCTCGTATACAGTAATTAAGCCTGGTATTGTCTCTAGCAGTCTCGTATACAGTAATTAAGCCTGGTATTGTCTCTAGCACAGTCTCGTATACAGTAATTAAGCCTGGTATTGTCTCTCTAGCACAGTCTCGTATACAGTAATTAAGCCTGGTATTGTCTCTAGCACAGTCTCGTATACAGTAATTAAGCCTGGTATTGTCTCTAGCACAGTCTCGTATACAGTAATTAAGCCTGGTATTGTCTCTAGCACAGTCTCGTATACAGTAATTAAGCCTGGTATTGTCTCTAGCACAGTCTCGTATACAGTAATTAAGCCTGGTATTGTCTCTAGCACAGTCTCGTATACAGTAATTAAGCCTGGTATTGTCTCTAGCACAGTCTCGTATACAGTAATTAAGCCTGGTATTGTCTCTAGCACAGTCTCGTATACAGTAATTAAGCCTGGTATTGTCTCTAGCACAGTCTCGTATACAGTAATTAAGCCTGGTATTGTCTCTAGCACAGTCTCGTATACAGTAATTAAGCCTGGTATTGTCTCTAGCACAGTCTCGTATACAGTAATTAAGCCTGGTATTGTCTCTAGCACAGTCTCGTATACAGTAATTAAGCCTGGTATTGTCTCTAGCACAGTCTCGTATACAGTAATTAAGCCTGGTATTGTCTCTAGCACAGTCTCGTATACAGTAATTAAGCCTGGTATTGTCTCTAGCACAGTCTCGTATACAGTAATTAAGCCTGGTATTGTCTCTAGCACAGTCTCGTATACAGTAATTAAGCCTGGTATTGTCTCTAGCACAGTCTCGTATACAGTAATTAAGCCTGGTATTGTCTCTAGCACAGTCTCGTATACAGTAATTAAGCCTGGTATTGTCTCTAGCACAGTCTCGTATACAGTAATTAAGCCTGGTATTGTCTCTACACGTGCCCTCGTATACAGTAATTAAGCCTGGTATTGTCTCTAGCACAGTCTCGTTATACAGTAATTAGCCTGGTATTGTCTCTAGCACAGTCTCGTATACAGTAATTAAGCCTGGTATTGTCTCTAGCACAGTCTCGTATACAGTAATTAAGCCTGGTATTGTCTCTAGCACAGTCTCGTATACAGTAATTAAGCCTGGTATTGTCTCTAGCACAGTCTCGTATAAGTAATTAAGCCTGGTATTGTCTCTAGCAGTCTCGTATACAGTAATTAAGCCTGGTATTGTCTCTAGCACAGTCTCGTATACAGTAATTAAGCCTGGTATTGTCTCTAGCACAGTCTCGTATACAGTAATTAAGCCTGGTATTGTCTCTAGCACAGTCTCGTATACAGTAATTAAGCCTGGTATTGTCTCTAGCACAGTCTCGTATACAGTAATTAAGCCTGGTATTGTCTCTAGCACAGTCTCGTATACAGTAATTAAGCCTGGTATTGTCTCTAGCACAGTCTCGTATACAGTAATTAAGCCTGGTATTGTCTCTAGCACAGTCTCGTATACAGTAATTAAGCCTGGTATTGTCTCTAGCACAGTCTCGTATACAGTAATTAAGCCTGGTATTGTCTCTAGCACAGTCTCGTATACAGTAATTAAGCCTGGTATTGTCTCTAGCACAGTCTCGTATACAGTAATTAAGCCTGGTATTGTCTCTAGCACAGTCTCGTATACGTAATTAAGCCTGGTATTTCCTAGCCGCACAGTCTCGTATACAGTAATTAAGCCTGGTATTGTCTCTAGCACAGTCTCGTATACAGTAATTAAGCCTGGTATTGTCTCTAGCACAGTCTCGTATACAGTAATTAAGCCTGGTATTGTCTCTAGCACAGTCTCGTATACAGTAATTAAGCCTGGTATTGTCTCTAGCACAGTCTCGTATACAGTAATTAAGCCTGGTATTGTCTCTAGCACAGTCTCGTATACAGTAATTAAGCCTGGTATTGTCTCTAGCACAGTCTCGTATACAGTAATTAAGCCTGGTATTGTCTCTAGCAAGTCTCGTATACGTAATTAAGCCTGGTATTGTCTTAGCACAGTCTCGTATACAGTAATTAAGCCTGGTATTGTCTCTAGCACAGTCTCGTATACAGTAATTAAGCCTGGTATTGTCTCTAGCACAGTCTCGTATACAGTAATTAAGCCTGGTATTGTCTCTAGCACAGTCTCGTATACAGTAATTAAGCCTGGTATTGTCTCTAGCACAGTCTCGTATACAGTAATTAAGCCTGGTATTGTCTCTAGCACAGTCTCGTATACAGTAATTAAGCCTGGTATTGTCTCTAGCACAGTCTCGTATCAGTAATTAAGCCGGTATTGCCTCTAGCACAGTCTCGTATACAGTAATTAAGCCTGGTATTGTCTCTAGCACAGTCTCGTATACAGTAATTAAGCCTGGTATTGTCTCTAGCACAGTCTCGTATACGTAATTAGCCTGGTACCCATGTCTCTATAACATCCCCCCATACGTAATTAAGCCTGGTATTGTCTCTAGCACAGTCTCGTATACAGTAATTAAGCCTGGTATTGTCTCTAGCACAGTCTCGTATACAGTAATTAAGCCTGGTATTGTCTCTAGCACAGTCTCGTATACAGTAATTAAGCCTGGTATTGTCTCTAGCACAGTCTCGTATACAGTAATTAAGCCTGGTATTGTCTCTAGCACAGTCTCGTATACAGTAATTAAGCCTGGTATTGTCTCTAGCACAGTCTCGTATACAGTAATTAAGCCTGGTATTGTCTCTAGCACAGTCTCGTATACAGTAATTAAGCCTGGTATTGTCTCTAGCACAGTCTCGTATACAGTAATTAAGCCTGGTATTGTCTCTAGCACAGTCTCGTATACAGTAATTAAGCCTGGTATTGTCTCTAGCACAGTCTCGTATACAGTAATTAAGCCTGGTATTGTCTCTAGCACAGTCTCGTATACAGTAATTAAGCCTGGTATTGTCTCTAGCACAGTCTCGTATACAGTAATTAAGCCTGGTATTGTCTCTAGCACAGTCTCGTATACAGTAATTAAGCCTGGTATTGTCTCTAGCACAGTCTCGTATACAGTAATTAAGCCTGGTATTGTCTCTAGCACTCTTATACAGTAATTAAGCCTGGTATTGTCTCTAGCACAGTCTCGTATACAGTAATTAAGCCTGGTATTGTCTCTAGCACAGTCTCGTATACGTAATTAAGCCTGGTATTGTCTCTGGCACGTCTCTATACGATTAAGCCTGGTATTGTTTCTAGCCCACCCCCCCCCCCCCCCCCTCTCGTATACAGTAATTAAGCCTGGTATTGTCTCTAGCACAGTCTCGTATACAGTAATTAAGCCTGGTATTGTCTCTAGCACAGTCTCGTATACAGTAATTAAGCCTGGTATTGCTCTCTAGCACAGTCTCGTATACAGTAATTAAGCCTGGTATTGTCTCTAGCACAGTCTCGTATACAGTAATTAAGCCTGGTATTGTCTCTAGCACAGTCTCGTATACAGTAATTAAGCCTGGTATTGTCTCTAGCACAGTCTCGTATACAGTAATTAAGCGGTTTCTACCTCTTCACCCTGGTATTGTCTCTAGCACAGTCTCGTATACAGTAATTAAGCCTGGTATTGTCTCTAGCACAGTCTCGTATACAGTAATTAAGCCTGGTATTGTCTCTAGCACAGTCTCGTATACAGTAATTAAGCCTGGTATTGTCTCTAGCACAGTCTCGTATACAGTAATTAAGCCTGGTATTGTCTCTAGCACAGTCTCGTATACAGTAATTAAGCCTGGTATTGTCTCTAGCACAGTCTCGTATACAGTAATTAAGCCTGGTATTGTCTCTAGCACAGTCTCGTATACAGTAATTAAGCCTGGTATTGTCTCTAGCACAGTCTCGTATACAGTAATTAAGCCTGGTATTGTCTCTAGCACAGTCTCGTATACAGTAATTAAGCCTGGTATTGTCTCTAGCACAGTCTCGTATACAGTAATTAAGCCTGGTATTGTCTCTAGCACAGTCTCGTATACAGTAATTAAGCCTGGTATTGTCTCTAGCACAGTCTCGTATACAGTAATTAAGCCTGGTATTGTCTCTAGCACAGTCTCGTATACAGTAATTAAGCCTGGTATTGTCTCTCTCTAGCCTTTCCTCCCCACAGTCTCGTATACAGTAATTAAGCCTGGTATTGTCTCTAGCACAGTCTCGTATACAGTAATTAAGCCTGGTATTGTCTCTAGCACAGTCTCGTATACAGTAATTAAGCCTGGTATTGTCTCTAGCACATTTTCTTATAAATAAAAATAAGCCTGGTATTGTCTCTAGCACAGTCTCGTATACAGTAATTAAGCCTGGTATTGTCTCTAGCACAGTCTCGTATACAGTAATTAAGCCTGGTATTGTCTCTAGCACAGTCTCGTATACAGTAATTAAGCCTGGTATTGTCTCTAGCACAGTCTCGTATACAGTAATTAAGCCTGGTATTGTCTCTAGCACAGTCCGTATACGCAGTAATTAAGCCTGGTATTGTCTCTAGCACAGTCTCGTATACAGTAATTAAGCCTGGTATTGTCTCTAGCACAGTCTCGTATACAGTAATTAAGCCTGGTATTGTCTCTCAGCACAGTCTCGTATACAGTAATTAAGCCTGGTATTGTCTCTAGCACAGTCTCGTATACAGTAATTAAGCCTGGTATTGTCTCTAGCACAGTCTCGTATACAGTAATTAAGCCTGGTATTGTCTCTAGCACAGTCTCGTATACAGTAATTAAGCCTGGTATTGTCTCTAGCACAGTCTCGTATACAGTAATTAAGCCTGGTATTGTCTCTAGCACAGTCTCGTATACAGTAATTAAGCCTGGTATTGTCTCTAGCACAGTCTCGTATACAGTAATTAAGCCTGGTATTGTCTCTAGCACAGTCTCGTATACAGTAATTAAGCCTGGTATTGTCTCTAGCACAGTCTCGTATACAGTAATTAAGCCTGGTATTGTCTCTAGCACAGTCTCGTATACAGTAATTAAGCCTGGTATTGTCTCTAGCACAGTCTCGTATACAGTAATTAAGCCTGGTATTGTCTCTAGCACAGTCTCGTATACAGTAATTAAGCCTGGTATTGTCTCTAGCACAGTCTCGTATACAGTAATTAAGCCTGGTATTGTCTCTAGCACAGTCTCGTATACAGTAATTAAGCCTGGTATTGTCTCTAGCACAGTCTCGTATACAGTAATTAAGCCTGGTATTGTCTCTAGCACAGTCTCGTATACAGTAATTAAGCCTGGTATTGTCTCTAGCACAGTCTCGTATACAGTAATTAAGCCTGGTATTGTCTCTAGCACAGTCTCGTATACAGTAATTAAGCCTGGTATTGTCTCTAGCACAGTCTCGTATACAGTAATTAAGCCTGGTATTGTCTCTAGCACAGTCTCGTATACAGTAATTAAGCCTGGTATTGTCTCTAGCACAGTCTCGTATACAGTAATTAAGCCTGGTATTGTCTCTAGCACAGTCTCGTATACAGTAATTAAGCCTGGTATTGTCTCTAGCACAGTCTCGTATACAGTAATTAAGCCTGGTATTGTCTCTAGCACAGTCTCGTATACAGTAATTAAGCCTGGTATTGTCTCTAGCACAGTCTCGTATACAGTAATTAAGCCTGGTATTGTCTCTAGCACAGTCTCGTATACAGTAATTAAGCCTGGTATTGTCTCTAGCACAGTCTCGTATACAGTAATTAAGCCTGGTATTGTCTCTAGCACAGTCTCGTATACAGTAATTAAGCCTGGTATTGTCTCTTGTACAGTCTCGTATACAGTAATTAAGCCTGGTATTGTCTCTAGCACACTCTCGTATACAGTAATTTTGTTAGCAATAAGGAAGTCAGTAATAAAACAGAAATTACAGCCCGCAGCATCATTCAGGCAGAAATTGTGTTATTTGCACTACAGCGAGGCCTGGCTGAAGGTTTTAACTTAAAATAAAGAGAGGGTATTCAGCTATACTGAACGGATTTTGCACAGATGTATATCCTAGCTATAACAGTGTCGAATTACAGCTTCAGACCGTGTGATATGCTTGGTTAAATCATAATATCATAATATCATATTAGATCTATTGATAGTTTATAACTTTAAGATGTTGTAAGTAGAGTGGAAAACATAAAAGCATCAGAGCGTCTTTAGTTAGAAATGAATAACCATATCACAGGATATTTTATTGATAATACAAGGAAGTCGGTGTTTAAACTGCAGATCCGCTCATAAACTTACAAAAATAAAACAGGGTATGTGGATAATTAGCCTACAATTAACCTATATAAAACAGACGAGAGCAAATCAATTTTTCGTACAAAGTTACTTTGGCTTGCTATGAACCCTTCGTGGCTACACAGGCCGAACTTAAAGTTAATAACGATAAGTATGGGAATTAAATTGTTTTGACCTTCTACATTGAAGAGGATGTTAAGTGGACGGTTTGATATCATTATCTAAGCCTCGATCTGATAACAGTTGGTAGATAACATCATATTGTATGCGTGTGTATCAGTAACAAACATGGAAATTTCTGTACGTCTGACATTTTTCTCCTGCATGCACGTGTTCTCTAACTTTTGTCTGCTTACTGATGGCGGGAAACCGGAAGGAATGTTGTACCCGAGGGATTCAGAAAGTCGATCGTTACGTCATTTGGACGGGATGTGGAATTTCCGCGTGGACGATTCAGCATCAAGAAACGAAAGTTTTGACAATAGCTGGTACAGTGGCCGTCTGTCAGAGGTAAGTGTAAATGTTTCATGTATATAATTATTTTTCAAAACACAAGATACCATTATATTTTCTTCTTGCTCTGAACCAGTACGTTATTTGGTTCTATATGTGCATAAACGGGATTGTATGTTTGATGAATGTTCATAGGCACTTGGTTTGGAGAGACTGATAGCTTGAACAAATACAACAACAACAACAACAACAACAATACCAACAATAAAAAATAGAAGCTTTGTCTTTAATTACATGTAATTACATTAATCCAAGACACCAATACAGACTGTTGATTAAACTAGTGTGTTTAGTGTATGGCATCGGAATAGCATACAACATATTTCTGTATCTCTTATATTCATAGACTGGAGACGTGATTCCGATGCCTGTCCCATCCAGCTACAATGATATCACCAACAGTAAGCCCTTGCGAGATTTTGTAGGATGGGCATGGTATGACAGAGAGTTCTATATGGATAAAACCTGGTCCAATAAGAGGATTGTTCTCCGGATTGACAGTGCCCACTATAATGCCATTGCGGTATGTATTGTCCTGAATTTTAATTTTGAAACACCAACAGATTTTTCAAACATGACATTTTAACAAGCATTAAAATTGTTCTGACAGAAAAAAAGTTCAAATATTTATGTTTTGACACTTCTCCATGTATGAGTAAAAGTTAAAACATTTATAGGTAAAAACAATAATATAAACATTTAGACTCACTTTTGTTTAAATACTCTAATATCTATTGATGTTTAAGTGGGTAAATGGACAAGAGGCGGTGACACACGAGGGCGGCCATCTTCCATTTGAAGCGGAAGTGACGCAATTTCTGAATATGGAAGCTGCAAATTACGTCACTGTTGCAGTCAACAACACACTTACACCTACTACGCTACCTCCAGGTGCTATAGAGTACAAAACTAACCCAGAAAAGTACGAGCATATATAGCTTATAATGAACTAAAGATTGAAAGAATATATAGTTTTCATATTTGTTCAATAAACACGGTCTAAATGCGTCACTGCGAACTTTCAAAAGTGGCTATAAATTTGAAATACATTTTAACATTTTCATGAAAATTGGAGCTGAGTCTAATCAAAACACGTGTTTACAGTATTCATTTGTTGAAGGTCTTTATAATCCATAATCACTTTCCTGTTGGTTTGTGCAGCCTCCGGAATGGACCTTATCACAGGCTAAATTTAAATCAATTATTCATATGCAATTCAATGTAGGTCGGAGAGATTCAAGTAATTCTTACATCCGCAATTCAACAAAGTTTGCCGAGGTTCAAGTAAAGCTTACAAAACCCGTCATTATGAATATTGTACATCAATTTGATGTTTTGACGTGTTGCCTTTGAAATCTAGTAGACCTATCTTTAGATAGTAATTTCATTATTTACTGAATGCGCAAGAAAAGTAGTTTCATAGAGCTAGTGCTTACGTCATCAACCAATTGTTATTATAAGGAGTTTTTGGAAGAGTGCTAAAGCTGTTTGTCTCTTACAGATATCCTACCGGTTACTTTGTTCAAAATCTTCAAATGGACTTCTTCAACTATGCTGGGATTCATCGCCACGTGACATTATATACAACACCGAAAACATTCATAGAAGACCTCGATATTACAACAAGTATTCAGGGAAATGATGGTACATTGTATTATACAATACACCCCGTTTAAAATATTACATACTTGTATGTGAAATACGCCGAAAATCATGATAAATGGAAAAATACTATAAAATTGATAGCTTCATGCATCCTCCTAGCGTCATCAATGAAACAAATTTTATATGCGCATAATCAGTTATGCGGAAAAGATGCAATTGTACTTATGGAAGATATTTTTTGCTGCACATCAAAACTTACCATTGAATAAAATGAACTCTAATTAAGTCGAATTTTACCTCAATACTACGTTCACAAAATGACATATACGACTGTATATAGAGTGATTAATCCTTTATTTAATAATTAAATGTTTGTTTCAGGAACTGTCAATTTTCTTGTATATACTGGCGGACAATCTGATCTGATCAATGTGAAGGTAGAGATCGTTGACAAGCAAGGTCACGTGGTAGCTACCAGTAACAAGTATCAAGATACTATCACCATTAGCGATGCCAACTTCTGGTGGCCGTACACCATGAATTCCACAAGCCCTGGATATATGTATACACTGAAGGTAGGCTGTTATACAAGATCACGTAATCAATGGCCCTGGATCAGGCTTAAAAATACTGGAAGCTTTCTACTAGATCTCTCTACTTGTTTGGATTTCCAAAACTTGTTCCCAATGAGACAAACATTCGCGACCATGCATGCGGCTTGTGAGACCACACATTTTAATTGTTAACAGACCTGATAACGATTATGTAATATCCATTATATGAAACAAGGCTGAATGATTAACCTGTATTTAGTGTTCAATTTTCTCTTTGTAACCGTACAGGTAAAAAAGTCGTGTGTATAAATGTAGTATGAAATCATGCAATTTCCTTTTACTAGTTTAACAAATTTGTTATCAAAGTTGTTGCATACAAGAGTTGTATTTCCCTAGGTCACTGTTACAGACACGTTTGGTAAAGATGTATACCGCCAACCATTCGGTATCCGAACTGTGAGCGTGACGAAAACAAGTCTACTGATCAACGATCGACCGTTTTATTGCCAAGGCGTCAACAAACACGAAGATTCTGACGTAAGATTTTAAGTGCGCTAAACATTAGTTACATAAAATATAATGTGAACAAGAGACTTACTTCATCTGTATAAGTGAAGAAGTTTCATTAAATATTAAATCTCCATGAAATGTTATGGTCCTAATAGGTCAGGTACCCACGTCTTTTCATTCCCTGAGAAACATCGGTTGATTTCAGGTCTTCAATTTTCTAGCAAGGTTCACTTACACATATCTTTTAATCTAGCATCATCATTATAAGCTATATCCCATAACCAGAATTTACAGAAGACACAAGATTGTAAAAAGTAGCTTTCATGCTGGCCGTTGTTGCTGAACTCGTTTTCTTTACAGATACGAGGCAAGGGTCTGGACTTTGCTTTGATAGCCCGAGACTTCAACATGTTGAAATGGTTGGGTGTAAACTGTTTCCGTACTTCACATTATCCGTACGCGGAGGAGATCATGGACCAGGCTGACCAGCAGGGTATCGTTGTCATCGACGAAAGCCCAGGGGTCGGCATCTCAAAGTGGGTAGCGTATGCACTCTGTATAGTTTTACCTCTCCCTTTGTATAACGATTCATCAATCCCGTTGATACCAAGTCAAAATCGAAGTTTGTTTATTTATTCTGCTTTTTCTATCCGAATTACTGATAAAAACACCCCCCCATCTTGTATCTGCTTTTACGGCTTAAGTCAATCAGGACTTGTAATTGAAAAGTCTAAGGCTTAGCTTAACCTACATATATAGTGTTTACAAATTTTAACCACTGCTTTTAGATCCACTGTTTTCCTATTTCACTAATCTATTACAAATCCCCATGCAAAAATCAAACTGGATTGTAGTTTGGCTATTGTTAGTCCCAACGATGATGTTGCTCAATTAACTATTTGATTGTACTGATGAATTTTAAGAACAAAACGTTTGAGAAGCTGTCGTTACAAAAATGAGAAGATTCTGTGTGCTGAATATATAAAAGAACTAAAAAAGAAGAAAAAGAAGAAAAAAGAACGGAAAAGGAGTATGAAATATGATGCATTGAGAGCAGCCGAGAAGCTATCTAAACGCAAGAAAACAAAAGCGAACAGGAGAAACATGTATCAATTTGATAGGTAAATCCCTAATGCACGTGATAACCACTGCATGCACTGACCCATGTATATAAGCTGGAAATGTGTCAATTGCGATAGTTACAAGACCGGAAATACGCTATCTGCTTTTTGTTTAATTAGAAACTCACACATCATGATTCGTTTATTTTCCAAGCATACCACTTGCTTGTTTTTGACTGTTTATACTGGAGATACAGACATCTTGAAAATCCGGATTTCAAAACATTTAGGTCACAGCTTATCAGAGTCTCTGTCACTTAAGAATAGGTAGTCTTATAACTTATTTTTCTGTGAGACAGTAAGGCTACTTAAATGATATGAAAAAGACAGTCCTTAGATTTTAATTCAACACTGGTCAATTTAGTTTGATCATTTATTCCATATATGTCATTTCTAGTTAAAACAGTTACTATCTAACGTAATTATGTGAATGTTTATATGTCTGTACCGTCTTCATTTCTTGTCCTATTTTCTGAATTATTTCGTATCATAAAGTATGATTCCAGATAAATGCAGCATGATGTAGTTCTCAGTAAGTGATCTAAAATTCGACATTTTTGCTATTCGGTTCAAATGCCAAAATCCGCAATTCTTTCCTTTTGCAAACACTTAAAGTTGTTGTGAATACTTTATCCATTTCTATTTCTGTGAATTTCCGTGTGGCATTCTGTTTCAGTTTGAAATGTTTTCATCAGACATTGTATGAATTAGTTTGGTTTACAGCGACGACAATTTCAGCAATAAGTCACTGGAGCACCATAAGGCTGTGATGACAGAGATGTACCAGAGAGATAAGAACCGACCTTCTGTGATCATTTGGTCAGTGGCTAACGAACCTGCTACAAACAAGGCAGTTGCTGGGCCCTACTTCAAGTAAAAATGTTCCTAAAATAAACTTTATTTTCTTCTGTTCAATTTCTTGCCAATCGCCTGGCCGCTTACAAGAAAGTAAGTCGCTCGACTCTAGATATTCAGTTACATTACTTTTCATGCGATGTGTAGACACCGAGCTGGCCAATATAACTTTCTTTGCAATCTTTTACTCGACGTTAACAGCTAATAAACCGACCAACAGTTATGAGGCTACTGGCCTGTAATAATGCTTATATGATTCATTACTAAAATTAATATTAAAGAACCGGTAAAGACGTCGTGAAACATTTTACTTGACTTACCCACTTCGAAATTTTGGTATTTGTTCTGTTATATTTGCTCTGTCAAAAAAGGCAACAATGAAAAAGGAGTACTGTGAATAACCTTTTTAAATATTGAACATGACTATATTTGTACATTGTTCTCTAACGTGCTTTGTTTTATAGAGCAGTAATAGATCATGTACGGTCTCTCGATGCCACAAGACCAGTTACATTTGTCTGTAATCAAGACTACAATAAGGATGTTGCGGTGAGTGATTGCTTTTTCAAATATATTTGATTAACTAAAGGGGAATAGATAGGCATAGCTATTCGATTGTACCCATATCTAGCAAGATGTGTAATTATGCGTAAAAAGTAAGGTCAAAGAGTGGTCACTCAGCATTGTAATATTTTACGTTTTATTTTAACTTTGTGTTTATCCTGTTTTTACTTTGGTAACATTATATAACATTTGTAACGCATGTCCATATATTTTCAAATGTATAGCAACGAAAAGTTGTTTTACACCTGTGATTAATTTCAATGGTGTTATTTACAGGTACAATATGTGGATATAATTCTTGTGAATAGATACTTTGCCTGGTATTCGGACGTAGGTCATACGGAATTGATACAGCTACAGCTGGAGAATGATCTACGACACTGGCATCAAACATTCAACATGCCCGTCATAATGTCCGAATACGGCGCCGATACAATAGCCGGATTTCACCAGGTCGGTATCAAAACAATAATTTGTAACATTTCTATATGGTAAAACTGGTATACACTATGATCACATTATGGGGTTAATTATCTAACTTTAGAAGGCGTTTGCAGCTGATTTAATAGAAAATAAATTAAAACTGAACCAGTTAAAGTGGTTACCTTAACTTGACTTGGCTGATTACGACCACGATCATTCCGAACGTTGCTTTCAGTTTTGCGTTTCAACATGTAGTAGCTTTGTAGCTTTCGGTGCTTCAAGTCGAAAAAACCCCTTACCAAGTAGTTATGCTTTGTGTTTCAAATCGAAAGTAACCATATAATTTGAATGGTCACGTTATTTTTATTTGATTTTAGTATCGGAATCGTAGTTCCAAGAGATGGCTGCAGACAATGGTAGTTTGCATATTATGACACAAGACATGAAAATCAGAGATTTAATAAATCTTTCTACATATATATCGTTCGTCTTTTACGTTTGTGATTACTTCTTTCTCAGGAGCCAAGTTTTGTGTTTACGGAGGAGTACCAGCGCGAATTTCTACAAGAATACCACAAAGTCTTTGATAAACTACGGCCAGAATTCTTCGTTGGTGAAATGCCCTGGAATTTTGCGGACTTTATGACCGTACAGGGTAAGATTCATCCATTTATATATCAGAGATTTGGGGATTAAGTTTTTTTTGCGGACTTTATGACCATTCAGGGTAAGGATTCATCCATTTATATATCAGAGATTTGGGGATTAAGTTTTATGTATTTCTAACCCTTCAAATCTTTTTCGCGTTCATATACATGTGGGTTTCAGTTAAATTCAATCCTCAAAGCTCAATCTGCAAGTTGACGTAGTATTTTTACATTTACTTACTTTCGTTTAGATATTTATTGTATATATTACAGTCCATATTATTTGTTCAGTTGTCTGTTACAGGTATTACACGAGTCGTTGGAAACAAGAAAGGCATATTGACACGACAGCGGCAACCAAAAATGTCTGGACACTTAATACGTGACAGATATATGAGGATGATAAACGGAGACGTGTGTGCGCTTAGATAAACAGAAAGAACATGTTCTGTTTCCATATCAAAGTGCAACTACTGTAATGACAAGCACGAATTACTAGAACATATTATTCTAAAAATAGAGTATAAGACAATGATTCACTCTGTTCCCATATCAAGTACAACTACTGTAATGACAAGCACGAATTACTAGAACATATTATTCTAAAAATAGAGTATAAAGACAATGTGTAAATATTTGATTAAAAGAACATGTTCTGTTTCCATATTGAAGTACAACTACTGAAATGGCAAGCACGAATTACTAGAACTATTATTCTAAAAATAGAGTATTAAGACAATGTGTAAATACTTGATTAAAAGAACATGTTCTGATTCCATATTAAAGTACAACTACTGAAATGACAAGCACGAATTACTAGAACATATTGTTCTAAAAATAGAATATTAAGACAGTTCATATTTCATTCTTTATTTTTATTCTAATTTGATAAAACAACATCTGAAGATAACGTATCCTTACACGGTACAGTCACCATAGCTGACCACTCCCAAATCTCTGTGGGTGCACTTGGCTTTCTCAAATTCACAACTACAAAGGTATCAAGAATCAAAATGTTACAAACTATGTCGTATATGAATGATATCTTAAAATGTATACAGGTACCCGTTTTAAATTAATGGCTGTTACATGTAATGATGTATGAATAGTTAACAAGGTATTGAAATTTGCCAGATTCAGACTTGTCCATTTATTTTCAGCTGGAATACAAGATTGCGTCAACTATACTTACAGTTGTTTTGTATGAAATCAATGAAAATTAAGTATATAAAATTGCCATGTACAAACAATTATTAATTGTGTGTGTAAATATTTAGTCTTTATGCGGCTGTATGAAATAAAGCTCTCTGCGAAACATGTATACTTTAACACGGTTTATTCTGACGTTTTGCCTATGGTAAAAATGCTTTATGTTTGTCAGCCATGAATGTAACCATTCTTAGTACAAACTTGAGAGGGATGTGTTTTATTGACAAGTCGGTCAAAAGCTAAGTTGTGTAATTTTAAACCCTATTAATATTAATATTATTGTATTGTATTGTGCTGTATTGACTACACGATTGTATAGTATGATAATATGTATGACACGGCCATTCTGGCAAATTTTATTCTGTATTACAGACAATATATATGTAACATTTTGTAAATAAAACATTAAACTTTAGTCTATAACTCGTAATGGCGTACATTCAACAAGGGTCAGAATTTTGAAATTCTTAATACATCTATAGCCAAACTGTAATGCATGTTATGGTTTAAAAGTAAATGAGAAAAACGATTTAATACGCACTAGTTCTGATACGTCCGTCTGTCTGTTGCACACACTTTCTGTACAGTGGTTGGACAGTCTGTTTTACTTAGTGACGTGCAGAAGAAGTCTACTATGACCTCATTTCCGGCCACTGGTATAGCTGTAGCAACGTCGGTATCAGTGCAGTCACCAATGTGTAACAGATCAAGGGAAGGATCCGCACAATGAGCTTGGCTAAACTCACACCTAAAAGGGAACTATGTGCTGTACTGACTGGCAAAAGAAAAGCAACTTCACCTTTGAACTTAAAGAGAAATGCAAGTCAGAATCTAATTTGACTTTAGATTGAGGAACTTGTTAAGAGGAACACAATGTTGAAAGAATTTCTAAAATCGGAGTACATGTATTAAATGTGAAGATATTGAAGATTTAAAATTTCTAAAATGGACTGGCGCCCGTTTTAAATTTGTGATGTCAAAGTACACTACATTGAATATTCACCAGGTAATACTGCACACCCAGAGCTTCTCAAACATATTAAACATTGTAAACCTCCATTAAACACTGTAACGGTCAGTACACTGGTGCTGTATGAATTTGCAGATATTAGCATAATTACAAAATCTTAGATTTCTCGTAATTCTTCTAAATCTTTTAGCCAATTTCACAAAAATTCTTTCGAAAGTGTGTTTGTGTTAACAAGCTCTTCAATTTCGTCCCGAGTTATATTCGGACTTGCGTTCAACTTTAAACTTTTTGAGCTCCATCATATGGCGGTCGGTGCCACCAGATAGATATTCGGCACAAATTGAAAACAGTATTGCATATATTGGTTCATGGAAATGTTGTGCAAAGCTGACAGGAAACTTGTCCCCTGAATTATTCCATGAAAAATGGAGTTTTCTTCTTTAAAAAATGATAAATTGAAAAAATTGCGTTTCTTTTGCCAGCTTTTCACTTTATCAAAATGAAACTCCTATTATTATAACTATGTTTACTACTTGTAATGTATAGTGTGGCAATGTAAAAGTAAATTTGTTCTGCATTATCCCTGTCTTTTAAAGAAAACCATAGAAGTAAAATTCCAATCTATTTTTACAGGATTATTTATCAAAATATAAGAAAATTCAATGTGTTTATAGCTTGAATACATATATAATCCTTATTTCTACAAGAAAACTATAAACATATATAAATAGCTTCTGTGCTATTCACAGGTATTTCAGAATGTTACGGTCTCTGTGGTATTTCCAAATCGCAATTACTTGTTTTTATACGTCACGATGTTTGACCCACAATACGAGTCTGTGATGAAGAGGTCACATGATGTAAACGAAGAAATGAAGTCACATCCGTAGAATGTGGAGCTGCTCTGGGCGACCACTCCTGAAAGAACATCTAGAAAGTGGCTAAAAGGAAACGAAAAGTATTTGATTTGCATACAATACAACAGTTACCAGTCGACATTCAGGCTATACCGTTAATGTGAATACAGATAAATAAAAACGAACAATTTAAACTTTGTAGAAAGTATTCATGTATTTCGTCACCAAGAGCATATTTGATAAGCTGTTTGCAATGGACCAACCCTGACAATGTGGCTTAATTTCTGAATGATGGCACTGTGGTATCCAATAATATATGACGGTAGATCGATTGTTAATAAACTCGAAACAAGTAATTATTAGTTGAAACATACAAAATAAATGTCACACACAAACAGTAAATATGTTGTACCATGTCTTTTCATTTGCTAAATGAATGTAAAATAAAAAAAATCTTACCCTGCGAAATCAGCAGACATACAACCACTGGTAGCAACATTTTAACTGTACAATTTTATTTGTTAGGCAACAATATTTTGATTATGGAACTTTTTGTATCTTATCAGTTAGTGATGTCACGAAACATGGACAGAAACAATTACGCTAATAAATCTTGTTCGGTGCACTGGGACATCTTGTTCGGTGCACTGGGACATTCTTCAAATATATGATTATTTCTCGAAACATGCCGAGCGATGACAAGCCATATACACTATGTGTTGTCCTAAAGAATCTTAATATATTCCTGAGTATTAATGTTACCATCTACTCTGTGTAGTGCAGGGTTCCAACTCCATTATAACAAATACATAGTATTGCTCGTATTACTCATTACTTTCACAGGACAGTACTCGGGCCTCTGTACTAAGTCCACCCTCCAACCGTCCTGTAGTTTCCTCTACAAATATATGTGTTGATCCAGGCCGACATATATCTAACTCTCATCCAATGTGTGACACTCTCATAGATATTTTGCGTGGTCTTCCTTCTCCTACCCTGCACGTCGAAACTCTATCTTTTACAGCTACCCCTTTCCTGTAAACACCATGCTTGAAAGCCTGTTTTTCTTTCAATTTTATCTCCAAAACTTTAAATTTAGTCTTCTGTCCCGATTATCATTAAAGTTTTCAATAAAAGTAACATAATACTTTCTTTATTTACATTTGTATTGGTACAATACGGGGATACGGATTGAAAAAAGACACTGAATGTATTGACACGGCAGCAAGAATAAACCATTTAGGACATATTAAGGCTACGTGTGAACGCGTAAAGGACTGTGTAACAATATAGGAATATTGACATCTTATTATAAAGATATGTAAACAGAAACTTACACATATACGAATTTTGTAAATAGAATGTTCTGTTCCGATATGAAAGCACAATTATAAAACAAAAGAAATTATTGTATTAGTTTTTATTGAAAAAACTACATGTTGGAGACAAACAACATCCTTCAGGCGGTGCAGTCAGTATAGCTGACAACTCCTAAATCTCTGTGGGTGCACTTGGCTTTCTCAAACTCACAACTAGAAAAGATATTGTAATTCGAACTATTACTAATTGTGACAACATATATCAGATATGCATGTTTTAAGTTAATAAACTTTCTTTAACACGAACAGGTACATGTATATAACATTTTGAATCAAAAGCGTTTACATGTACATGTACATGTACTTGTTAATAGTGAATACAGTTTGTAATGAACTCAAAACTATCTTCTCGTATATATAGATGTTAAATCGAAAGACGTCTGTCACATGTTTGAATGCTAAAATCAATCATCAATCCTTTCAGTTTTGGTCAAGTTTATCACCGACAATTAAATTGGTATAATTTGTCATTTACATTCCATTTCTTAGTGCAGGCATTTTAATTAGTAGTACTCTGTCTGAGATGCGTGTAGCTGCGTGTTATCAACTGTTTCTTTTTCAGACTGAATTTGTTACGCCCTGTAAAATACTGCATGAATGTATTTTTCAAGTATTCTATTAATTTTCCCTTCTGCCGTCTTCGCTCGGATGTATATCATTGACTACATTTATTTTGTAGTAATCATGAGTGGGCCAAATACATTTTGAATATGCATAACACTGTTATTTTAATGAATTTACTATACTAGTAGCATAAAGGTAAGATACATGTATAGTTAATTGTAACGAATAGAAATAAAAACTTCGCCTAAAATTGTCTTTACTTGTTTTTTCACTAATCAATAACCTTATAATAAAACAGAAAAGCAAAATTATGTTTTGTTTTTAAAATACCTATTTCAAATACTTTAGGAAATGTATATAGAAATAAAGTTTTGTGTAAATTCAGTTAATGAAGGCTTTTTACGTACTAGTTGTTATATGTCCTTCCGTCTGATGCACACACCTTTTCTATATCGGTTGGACAGGCCGCTTTACTGAGTGACGTGCAGAAAAAATCTACTATGACCTCATTTCCGGGGACCGGTGTAGCTGTAGCAATATCTGTATCGGTACAATCACCGATGTGTAACAAATCAATGGAAGGATCAGCACAATGAGCTTGGCTAAACTCACACCTAAAAGGGAACAAACACCAAACACGTGAATGCATATTTTACAGACTGTTAGTAGTTGTGTCCATAGGCAAGATACAATAATTCCCTTGCTAATCCTGTCTCTCCCTCCCTCTTCTCGAAGTTAATTTTATCTGGAATAAGTACCAAGAGCGGTTAATGTAAGTTGTAAGAACTTGTTTCCCCTTGAGAATAAATAAAATAGTTTAAATAAGAAAAAGTGCAACAAAAATAAAAAAGAACAATCCAATTCTATAAACTCCTTGACTTCTATCAAGTGAAAGAATCGAAAAACATAAACAAAACATTGAAGAAATGGCAATATATGTATTGCTTAAACGTATACAACACGTAGACTTACTGTAGGGCTACATCTAATATCCGTGGTTCCACAAAACAATCAGCATGTTCAAATTGTAGAAATAAAACAGTTGTTTCTTTAATTTGACATTATAATATACGAAAATATATGCACTACTGTGAAGCGAAAAATTAAGTGAAACTTCATTACTTGTTGCTATAGGTGACGATGTTTGTCCCACAATACGAGTCGGTTATAAAACGCTGACAAGAAGTAAACGCAGTAATGAAAGAACACTTGTAGAAAGTGGAGTTGCTCTGAGAAGCCACTTCTGAAAGAAGGAAGACAAAGCAAAAATAAAATTGAGCTTTTTAGGATGCATAAACAGTAACTGTTGTTTGTACTGAGTTGGAAGGAATAAATGCGATTCGATTTCCCCTCCGCATATGGTCGGGAGATCTGACCTTATACTTTTACCGTTTCCTACGTTGTTTAATATTTGTGATATTTTGTCTCAAATATTATTTAAGTTTTTCGGTTCAAACTTATTTTCTTTTTCCAGTCTACTTGACCAAACTTGCTGCAACCCCTCTATTTTTAAGAGACAGCAGCTTCACTTCTATTTTACATTAATTACATAAAATGGTTTAGCATAACCGACTTCAAACGTTCTTACAGCACCTCGGGATGTTGGGATTTCACCTTCGTAACCAGGCTATTAGATGCTTTTAGACAAAGAAAAGCTGTTTAACTATGTCAATAGCGATGCATTTATTTACAAGCACGGTCTTTCCGAAACATTTTCTTAACTTGACCCGGTCAGTATTACTAGCTAGAGGTCAGGTTAAACTAATTGGCCGGCGATTGGTCAAAGATTATGAGAGTGGACTTTCATAACCTTTAGTCGGTCAGTCAGAAAATTTCAACCTTTCAATCTGTAAGGTCAATTTTTCAATTAATACATGGAATCCTTACTTTAAAACAAAAGTCTTACAGCACTGTGTCCAAATTAATTTAATCTTTCTGTTTTTCATTTAGGGAGATTTACAGATTTTGTGCAAAGGAAAATAATACACAAACGCTGGAACTAACCTGACATAGATGTGTACAATGTATACATGAAACAATAAAATGTTTCGATAGACCAATTCATCTCCTTTGTTATAAACAATGCAATTTTTCGTTAAAATCTTACCCTGGGCAATCAGCAAACAAAACAACACATGTAGAAACATTTTAGAAGAACCTTATACATGAAGTTTAAATCTAGTAAATGTTGTTCAACATTACAATGATTATATCTTATCAGTAAAAATATGTCACGAAACAGGACAAACCGAAACAAAGCACAGTTACATTATGTTAAGGTCACACCAGTGTTTACAAAGGGGCGGAATACCAGGACGGAAGTGCTTACAGTGTCGACATATACATTTCGTATTTATGATCTGTAAATAAGTGAACGACGAATATATTTGTATTGCTCCTTGGCTGAAAACGAACATGACATGTCTTGATGATATATGTGGCATTGTTTATTATGGAGTCTTCTTTTTGCAATGACGGAACCTGTGAACACAGTTGCTTCTCAAATAATCCGTTAGCTGGCTGACCCCAAAGCCCCAAAACCGCTAAATTATATATTCGTTGCGCTAATAGAATACTGTTTCATTTATAAAACAAAAGATTGCTCGGAAGTAGTCCCACAGCGTGCATAAACGTCTATACTCCATTACTAAAGACTTTATTGTGCTTATGATTTTGACCTGAAGTTTGTAGATTTAATTGAAAACTGATTCTTACACAACAGTTCTAGAATTTGCAATAGCTTATAAATTCGTTTACTTTATATAAACACATGTATCACGGTTTAAATGCTATTCAAATCATGAACGAAGAAATAGTAGCAATCAAAAACTGATACTTATAATCAGGTCAATGACAATTGAAAGAACCTCTTGATTTAAGGGACCATTCTCAAGTTCTCAAATTTATTCTGGGCACCAATCTAGGTCGTATGTACAAGGTATTACTGGCTGGCCTTCATGGGCCACATAGTGATTCTTTTCATTTTGTATTTCGATGAATTTCAACAAAATTCGGTTGATAAATAATGAAAGAGTATATCAACAACCGGACGTATTTGCCTAGGTAAACGTGCACTTCTACATCAAATGTTTGTTAGTCGAGACACGAAAGACCCGTGTCTATCATTGCGTGCCACAACCAACTGAGTGATATGAGGAGAAAGGATCGATGTTTTTAACAACATTGTGTTTCTAAAAAGGTTACTACCCCCTGGAAAGTTGGAAATTTATTTGCGATTAATTTTAATCATGTAACTGTAATCTGAATTCCAGTCATGATGCATAATCTGTGACTTGTAACGGTGCCATAATATTAGATATAACACGATAAAGATTTGATTTAAACTTTTCTCAGCTGGCGGAGCAATGCGCATGTGGACTGTCCGCACAGTGTGTGAAAACAGCCAAGTTAATTTTTCATTGATCTCAAGTGATAATCTTACTCACATTTATATTTAAAACATCTTCTGTGATTAGAATTCTTCTTTTAGTAAGTCATTTCAAAACAACTAAACGTTGTTGACCTTGACATTTAATTCATAAGGACCCCATCGGAAATATTTTGTAAAACTTTATTAGGTTATGCCGTGTCTTTAGGTCAATAAAATTTGAACATTATCAGTCAATTATTCGTCTTATTTATGGCAGGGTCCCTGTTTATGGCTAGATAGAGTTTCATTTAAATTCATGATACCTTGGACATGTGATGCTTAAATGTGTTATAATTTAATAACAATGCAAATTGGTAATGTACAATGTATGACATATACACGAATAAATCAATCAATCTAAAAAAACATGATATTCCCATTGCTGATGTTTGAAGACACGATAAGCGAAAGCAATTAACCCTGTTATTTGTCCCAAATAGTCAATTAGCTAAATGTATGAGGTTAAAAGTAACGTTTTTGCATTTGTTATCTCTAGTTGGAACGCTCCCTCACGTATGCAATTGCCAGAATACATATATACAAAATAGTCACGCTGATGAGTGTCTTCCGGTGATAGCACGGAAAACACGGGAGTTAGCCAAACCAAATTCAATATGGCTGCGCCCATGTACGTGGCGAAGATGTTTTTATATTTATAAAATTTCGATGTAAGTTTAAAGAAGTTTATGAAGATTATATTTTAAATCATTCCAACTTATAATAATGCATCAATTTTAATCTTTCTAATACATCATAGTGGAAGGAAAACTATCTCCAATGTAAAAGTAATTTCGGATGCTAAGGATATTCGGATAACATTACTTTTCTTTGTTTATCTGCAAAATTAAGTTATTTTCCCAGCAGTAAGATTCTTGATCTTACCTTTTGTTATATCAGGAATAAGCAGATTGAGCTATTCATTCAGAAAAATAATTGCTAGACTTCACAACATCTGGTAGATTCTAACTGCTAAAAAGTAAAACTGTTATAAAAAAAGCTTTGGGAAACGCAGGTCTCAAACCATCACAATCTACAGTACACCGTTTTACAGCTAATAAAATTTCAAGACATTCACACGTTATTCACACATTAAGTGCTCTGAACCATAACGTGAGGTTTTCCAATAATTGATAACCACATAGGTACGTGATCAAAAGTAGTTGATCTTTCAAGCAGTCGGCTTTGGAGATTTTGCATCCAAGAAAAATATCTGTGGTCATCTGAATGGCTTCTCCCTGTCATCCATATTGAAATAAATTGAGGGAAATTGCTTAAAAGAAGTCAGTTTTAAAATTTGTGTTTTTCTCAGTATTTATTGCTCAGTGGTTCGTATTTTCCATTCTTAATGTTATTTATGTTTATTTTTTTTTCATAATATAAAACTTTTATCAATTTTATTTGTTGGAAATATGTGAAGATACAGGGATTTTTCATGAACCAACAAAAACAAAAGGAAATTCAGACACATTTTAACGCAATAGACACCTTATAAAGCTATTGTGGGATACATACACAGTGTAAAAAAGAGACACGGCAGTTGTATCAAATCAGATATCACATTTTTTCCTTAGATCTTTATATTTAAGAACAGTTGCATGATATCCGAGACTGTTGTTGAGCGGACGCAAAGGATTGCGGGTAACTTCATTCCCGGCATTGTTTTATCAATTTATGGAAGTTGCTAGTCCACATGTTTATAGGTCCAAGTACTAAGATCAGTGCCTTACTCAATATTAAAATGTGGTGTATGTTTTTGGGGGTTGTTTACCCTGATATAGAAAGCGAAGCAGTTTGGGTTTTCTAAAATTATTTAGCATTATACACAACAAGCGACTGAAACTCAAAAGAAGGGTGTGTTTTGGGAGATATTAACCTTGCATTGTGTCTTGAAAGTAAATGTATTTTGAGAAATAGCTTGATATTCAAAGTATCTTGTTTCTACTAACCTAGGAACCTGCCTGTCTGTGCCATGAACCTCATATAAAAACTGAAATATTCCGGGCCCCTAGAACTTAAGTTTGCCCCTATATTTTAAAAGTTAGGGGCCCAGGTTCCACCTAGATTAAATAAGTTAATGTTTTTCGTCCTATATCATACTATAATGGTATATAACCTATTTCAATATTTGACAATTGCACTGTGTATTGCAGGGTATGTTAAAAAAAGAAGAACTGAAACAGTCAAATATGGCAGAAGGTAAAGAATCTGGTGACCATAAGCTGCTGGCCGGAGCAGTAAAAGCAGCGTCATACAATATGGTTCTTCAGGTAAATATACAAGTAGTACCACTTGCTGTAAAATTTGTCACTGAAGAGCCCTACTGTTTCAGAGGATATTTCGATGTTCAAAAAGTTTGTGAATTTGGCGATTCCAGATGTTTCGCGTGTGGATGTATACATTTACAAATCGCTCATATCAATATGTAAAACTCTTATTTCTATAATCTGAATGTTGGAAATGTTTTTACTCATAGAGAAAATTATTTCTTGTTGTAATAGGTAAACAGATATGGCTGAACTATTTTTCACCAATAGCTTGATTTCTAGTAACTGACTGTAGTGACTAGTTCTTCTTAATAAATATACGTAATGTGTTTGAAAAAAGTCTGTGCTTACATCTGTTTGTTGTGTGTAATAACACTCATGATGCAGCAAAATCAGATGTTGCTTTGTTGTATTCCAGCTGATGTTGAGAATCATGACTTTTGCAATAAACGCCTTTGTATTGCGGTACATTTCTCGAGACATGTTGGGTGTGGTCAATGTGAGACTGACGTTACTGTACTCGACAACGCTGTTTCTGGCAACGGAGGCGTTTGATAAGGCGTGTCTCAGCAAACTGGAGAAACAAGACTGGTCAAAGATTATCAATCTTATGTGGTGCACGTAAGTTTGTGAACCATTCTACTGAGTATAACATATGTAAGCCCACAGAGAATTGATAGCATGTTTTTTTAAAAATTGTTTGTGCTGTTTAATTGCTTTGTCCTTGTGTTTCTATTTTTTTAACTCAACAGAGCACAGCACTAACCTTGAATTAGTTGACTTGAATCACTTTGCTAATTATTGTAACTTGTTTGCATAGTATTAAAGTTTATATGAACTTAACAGTGTTGTTAGAGCATTCAATTATATACCATTAGTTTGTATTTATTGAGTACCGGTGTATGATTTATGTGAGTTAACATGCAACATGAAACCTAGTTGATTGTTTGAAATGGGCATCCAAGCAATTTTTCTACAGGATCACTATGTTCTTATTTCCAGGGTACCAACCAGTATGGTAGTTTCACTGGTACTCGGCTGGGCTTGGATCTATCTGTTGGAGACACCAGACTCTAAGCTTGTATCCAGTTACAGTTTTGGAGTTGTTAGTTTTGCTGTGTCTGCTATGTTGGTAATCTTGTCTAGACCACTCTACATTGTAGGACAGAAATGCATGTTTGTTAAACTGAAGGTAAGTTATCGGTAAAATGTTTTTCATATGTTAAGAACTTTATAATAATCTGAAGTTTTTATGCTGTTTATACTCATTTTGTTAAAGCATGAACTTTTTCACTGTTTGTCCTGAAGTCTTGCTCTCAGTCACTGTTTGTTGACAGTAATGTAGGTCAAGCTAGTTTTGTCACATTGTATTAACCTTTTAGCTGGTGTCCTTTATACTATATTTGTCTTTAAAAAGTTACAAATGATTGATGATTTATGAAAACTGATTTAGACATGAGAAATTTGTGATCATGTTTGGTTTAGTAATAATATAGATCCTGTTAAATATGGATTACTTCCCTTGAAAAGTCTTAATGTTTGAGAAAATATGCTTTGTCAGATGTGAAGACTGAGATAATGTTAGTACAAATGTATCTTCAAAACGAGTAACAAGATGGGTAGAATGTAAATACTAAGTGCTGTACATGTGCATACAGCACAGGTAATTAAGGATAATTATATACTTGTGAAATTTGTCACCTAACTACAAACAATTGTGCAAAGAAACATTGATGTTTGAAAGATACTTAAAAAAGTGTATTTAAATAGTTTTAAGTAGTGTCTAGACAAGGGAAGCAAACAGCTTATTACTAACTGTGTGTTCATGGTAAATCCTAAAATATGTAGATTATATAAATTAGTAGTACCGGTATGTGGTTGTATATATTTTACAGGTGCTGTCAGCGGGAATTGCAGAACTGTGTAAATGTTTACTGACTGTTATACTGGTGATATTTCTGCCTCAGTTTGGCCTTGTAAACTTTGCAATAGCGCAGGTAATCTTTCAGTACTTTAAGAGAAGTTTTTCCTTGCTTGCAATGAAATACAGTGTATGACTGTTTTAGCCAAAACACAGAGACAAGTTAGAGATTATAAAGAAAAAGAAGGTTAATGAATATTTAATAGCCATAAGGTGTAAATGGAAGAGTTTTAGCACAAATCATTATGATATTACTGATAGATTTAAACTTCATTATGCAGCACACATTGTTTATATGACTCAGTGCGGGGGTACATTCATAATGGCATTACACACATTCTTGTCTCCCCTTTTTTTACCAAGACAATATTTCATGCCTTGAAACTTGGTATAAATCATCAATTTAAAGGTCAGTTGGTTGATTGTTAGGTAAACAGCCATTTATAGAAAATATCCTAACTACAGCTGAAACGGGCATTGAACTCCCACAACAACAACAACCAGAAGTGGACTTATACTTGAAGCTATATATACATGTATATGGTAAATGTTTATTGCTATGATGAAGTACTGTTCAGAAGAAGCATACAATATAATGTAGTCAATATTGCATTTCTTTATGAATTCACTATTGACAATGGCTAGTCTTACATCAAATTTAGTGATTGTTAATATTAATATAAATATATATGTATATAACTGATATTGTCTATGTGCCACAGGTGTTGTATGGTCTAGTGATGAGTGCCGTCTACTATGGGTATTTTATTTTCTACATAAACAAATATGGGAAGAAAGATGACACTTTTCCATTTACATCAGTAAATCAGCTGTTTCCATCACGACAGAAAGATTCTGTAAGTACCAGACAATGAGACATCTTTTTTCTATCACATACGGTCTGAAATCAATTGCATTTTCTTCCATTTTTAAAAAAGCAATGTTATAGTCCTTTTAGTAATTAAAACCTTTTTTTGACTTTCTAGGACCATAAGTGTAGGCTTTCTTTTGTAAAATATGCATCTGAATCTGATCATACATTTTTTGTAAAAAAATTTAAGACATGTTCAAGACTGTTGCCTGTCAGCATTAAATGAATAAAAAGCTTATTTCTGCAATCAAAGATTTTTTGTTAGACCTGTGTTTGAAAAAGTTTGAGAAAAATGAAATTTGTTTTATTATTTTCAGTTTTTATTTTTATATTTTTCAGCATTTTATAGATACTCACCAGGCATGGTTGACAGTCAGTATTTTCAAACAAAGTTTTCTTAAGCAGATTCTCACAGAAGGTATTCTTGTTTGTTTGATTTTGTTTATTATGCTATGACAACTAATTACTTTCTCTTTAAAAAGCAGATGTTAAAATGTGTTCTTCCTTTGGGTATCCCATACATACACTGATATCTGGTATTTTCTTTACTGACAAATCTGTTGAGCGATTAAAATTCATGTTTTTAAAAATCCTTCTTGTGCCTACTACCACAGTATTTCTTACGCCGGCCAAATGATAGCTCATAATTTTCTGAGATAAAAATTACTAGTTTAAAGCACTAGATTTATTAATAGTTTTAACAAGCTAATTGCCATTCTGAGACTTACACTGAACAACTGTAGACACGCACCACTGTTAAAATTTCAATTTTTGCTTACCACCGTAAATGGGCAAATCAAACCATAAATCTTTATTGCAAGGAACCAACTATTACAACTTTGCACTCACATTGATTGTCAGCTTTTCTTTCTTTAACTGAAAAATCGCTTGCTTGTTTTTGTCTCCCCCCTCCCCACTGGCTAATTGAAAGGTTTGGATGAGCTTGGTCTCGTAGCCGTATCACCATGCCACAGTACCTCAACCCCCCCCCCCCCCCGGAAAAAAAAAAAAAAACCCCCCCCCCCCCCCCCCCCGCGGGGTGTTTTCTTGCAGGTTGGGCCAGAAGTGATAGTTCTTAACACTTTTTCTAACATTTCAACATGTAAAATACATAATTCACATCATATCACATATCAAATTCCTACATTGTCTAATAAATTGATTAAGACTGCACATTGCTGGTGTTTGATCATATTCTGTAAAATCTCACATGACTGGTGCGTTTTTAAAGTTGTTGAGTGTACATGAGCTTTAAATTTGTTTAATTTCTGGTTCTTAGTTTTGTTTTTATGGATGACATAATGTGTGGTCATTTTAATAAAAAATAGCTCTGACAGTAACTTGAGTTAGTAAATTGTATATCTATACTTTTTCAGCTACATGCATTTAATTTATGTTTTTTAATTTGTTAACTCATATGTCAACATGTATATTTCAGGTGAAAAATATGTCATGACAATATTTGGAGTCTTGAGCTTTGCTGATCAAGGTATGACAGACTTTTTCTTTTTTTATTTACTTGAATTATATCCTCTTCTGAAAACGTATTACTTTTTTTTACTGTTAAAAAAAAATGGTTGTTTCAATGCAAATTTTATTCACATGTTGTTGTAAAGCAGGATTGTGAAAATCTAATTTATTTTGTTTCAACCAGGTATCTATGACATAGTGAACAATCTTGGTTCCATGGCAGCAAGGTTTTTATTCCAGCCAATAGAAGAAAGTGGTTATCTTTTCTTCTCACAGCTCTTAGTGAGAGGGGAACCAGTCAGTAAACAAAAACAGGTAAGCTTTTAGATTCAATGAATTGTATGCATGTTTCACAGTTTGTACATCTTTATGGAAATCTAAAAGAATTCCTGATTGGTGTGTCTGATGCTTAGGCTAGAAATGTACCAGAACAGTTCTTTAGCATGACTGATCATTTTTTTGAAAACTATAAAAAGCTAACTTATTCTGGATTTTGACAGTTCAGCATTTTTGCTCATGTTTATTGTTAGATTTAGAAGCATTACAATAGTTGTTTTAGGAGTTATCTGATTTTAACTGTTAATAGTTGGAACTCTACTGTTAGGAAAGTGTAAAGTCTTAAATTAAGGCTAGAATAAACCATATTTGTAACTTTTTTGGGAAGTTGACCTAATTCTTTTGCCAGTGCTACTTGAGAGTTTCAGCTACGTAAGAAACTAAATACATACAGAAAATGTAAACATACTTTTGTATTAATATTTGTGTTATTGCAGGATTCCTGTCAGTTAGCTGTTGATGTGCTAGCCTGTTTGTTGAAGCTTGTCATACTGATAGCTGTGATAATACTTTTCTTTGGAATTCCATATTCATACCTAGCCCTAGATCTCTATGGTGGAACAATGCTTTCAGCTGGTTCAGGTAAATACATCTGAATTATATTGTATGAGGCCATTGCCAAAGAGATTATGATTGCCTGCTGTCATTGTTTGATGTTACATAAAGTTTACTTTTGAATCTTCTATAATATGAATCTGCAAAGCATGTATGGTCTTATGATTATTGTTTATTTTCATTTTTCTTGTTACATTTGCATGTAATTTAATACATCAAGCCATGAAATTTGTTGAAATGTTGATTGATAAAGAGAAAGAAAACGTAACAAATGTTGACATTATTGTACCCGCCATTTAGGTATAGCTATACCATTTCACTGTTGACATTTTTAGTTTTGTAGTTTAAGTTTCAGGCATTTTGTTGGGGGTCTTGTTTGTATTAGATTTTGATGTGTTTTAAATACATTAAAAACTATGACCAAATAACTTTGACTGCAGTGTGTTAAATCATTTTATAATTTCAGGTCCGATGTTACTACGTTGGTATTGCCTGTATGTGTTAGTAATTGCAATAAATGGAACAACAGAATGTTTTGTATTTGCAACAATGAGTAAATCTCAGGTTGATAGGTATGTATATGTATCTCCACTATATATGTCTCCATAATATGTGTCTTCACTATATGTGTCTCCATAATATGTGTCTTCACTATATGTGTCTCCATAATCTGTGTCTCCATAATGTGTGTCTTCACTATATGTGTCTCCATAATCTGTGTCTTCACTATATGTGTCTCCATATAGTTATATTGTGTCTTCACTATATGTGTCTCCATAATATGTGTCTCCATAATGTGTGTCTTCACTATATGTGTCTCCATAATATGTGTCTCCATAATGTGTGTCTTCACTATATGTGTCTCCATAATCTGTGTCTCCATAATGTGTGTCTTCACGATATGTGTCTCCATAATCTGTGTCTTCACTATATGTGTCTCCATAATATGTGTCTCCATAATGTGTGTCTTCACTATATGTGTCTCCATAATATGTGTCTCCATAATGTGTGTCTTCACTATATATGTCTCCATAATATGTGTCTTCACTATATGTGTCTCCATAATATGTGTCTCCATAATGTGTGTCTTCACTATATGTGTCTCCATAATATGTGTCTTCACTATATGTGTCTCCATAATCTGTGTCTCCATAATGTGTGTCTTCACTATATGTGTCTCCATAATATGTGTCTTCACTATATGTGTCTCCATAATCTGTGTCTCCATAAATGTGTGTCTTCACTATATATGTCTCCATAATATGTGTCTTCACTATATGTGTCTCCATAATCTGTGTCTCCATAATGATGTGTCTTCACTATATGTGTCTCCATAAATGTGTCTTCACTAAGGCTCCATAATATGTGTCTCCACAATATGTGTCTCCTAATCTGTGTCTCCATAAGTGTGTCTCCACTATATGTGTCTCCATAATGTGTGTCTTCACTATATGTGTCTCCATAATATGTGTCTTCACTATATGTGTCTCCATAATATGTGTCTCCATAATATGTGTCTCCATAATATGTGTCTTCACTATATGTGTCTCCATAATATGTGTCTCCATAATATGTGTCTTCACTATATGTGTCTCCATAATATGTGTTCCATAATATGTGTCTCCATAATATGTGTCTTCACTATATTTCTCCATAATCTGTGTCTCCATAATCTGTGTCTTCACTATATGTGTCTCCATAATATGTGTCTTCATAATGTGTGTCTTCACTATATGTGTCTCCATAATCTGTGTCTTCACTATATGTGTCTCCATAATATGTGTCTCCATAATGTGTGTCTTCACTATATGTGTCTCCATAATATGTGTCTCCATAATGTGTGTCTTCACTATATGTGTCTCCATAATATGTGTCTTCACTATATGTGTGTCCATAATATGTGCCTCCATAATATGTGTCTTCACTATATGTGTCTCCATAATATGTGTCTCCATAATATGTGTCTCCATAATATGTGTCTTCACTATATGTGTCTCCATATATGTGTTTTATATGTGTCTCCATAATATGTGTCTTCACTATATGTGTCTCCATAATGTGTGTCTTCACTATATGTGTCTCCATAATGTGTGTCTTCACTATATGTGTCTCCATAATGTGTGTCTTCATTATATGTGTCTCCATAATGTGTGTCTTCACTATATGTGTCTCCATAATATGTGTCTTCACTATATGTGTCTCCATAATGTGTGTCTTCACTATATGTGTCTCCATAATATGTGTCTTCACTATATGTGTCTCCATAATATGTGTCTCCATAATGTGTGTCTTCACTATATGTGTCTCCATAATCTGTGTCTCCATAGTGTGTGTCTCCCATATGTGTCTCCATAATGTGTGTCTCCATAATGTGTGTCTTCACATATATGTCTCCATAATCTGTGTCTTCACTATATGTGTCTCCATAATGTGTGTCTTCACTATATATGTCTCCATAATATGTGTCTCCATAATATGTGTCTCCATAATATGTGTCTTCACTATATGTGTCTCCATAATATGTGTCTCCATAATGTGTGTCTTCACTATATGTGTCTCCATAATATGTGTCTTCACTATATGTGTCTCCATAATATGTGTCTCCATAATATGTGTCTTCACTATATGTGTCTCCATAATATGTGTCTCCATAATATGTGTCTTCACTATATGTGTCTCCATAATATGTGTCTTCATAATATGTGTCTCCATAATATGTGTCTTCACTATATGTGTCTCCATAATATGTGTCTCCATAATATGTGTCTCCATAATATGTGTCTCCATAATATGTGTCTCCATAATATGTGTCTCCACTATATGTGTCTCCATAATATGTGTCTCCATAATATGTGTCTCCATAATATGTGTCTCCATAATATGTGTCTCCATAATATGTGTCTCCATAATATGTGTCTCCATAATATGTGTCTCCATAATCTCATATATGTGTCTCCATAATCTGTGTCTTCACTATATGTGTCTCCATAATATGTGTCTCCATAATGTGTGTTTTATATGTGTCTCCATAATATGTGTCTCCATAATGTGTGTCTTCACTATATGTGTCTCCATAATATGTGTCTTCACTATATGTGTCTCCATAATATGTGTCTCCATAATGTGTGTCTTCACTATATGTGTCTCCATAATCTGTGTCTCCATAATGTGTGTCTTCACTATATATGTCTCCATAATGTGTGTCTCCATAATGTGTGTCTTCACTATATATGTCTCCATAATCTGTGTCTTCACTATATGTGTCTCCATAATGTGTGTCTTCACTATATATGTCTCCATAATGTGTGCCCCCCCCATGTGTCTCCATAATATGTGTCTTCACTATATGTGTCTCCATAATATGTGTCTCCATAATATGTGTCTTCACTATATATGTCTCCATAATGTGTGTCTTCACTATATGTGTCTCCATAATATGTGTCTCCATAATGTGTGTCTTCACTATATGTGTCTCCATAATATGTGTCTCCATAATCTGTGTCTTCACTATATGTGTCTCCATAATCTGTGTCTTCACTATATGTGTCTCCATAATATGTGTCTCCATAATGTGTGTCTTCACTATATGTGTCTCCATAATATGTGTCTTCACTATATGTGTCTCCATAATATGTGTCTCCATAATGTGTGTCTTCACTATATATGTCTCCATAATCTGTGTCTTCACTATATGTGTCTCCATAATATGTGTCTTCACTATATGTGTCTCCATAATATGTGTCTCCATAATATGTGTCTTCACTATATATGTCTCCATAATATGTGTCTTCACTATATGTGTCTCCATAATATGTGTCTTCACTATATGTGTCTCCATAATATGTGTCTCCATAATGTGTGTCTTCACTATATATGTCTCCATAATCTGTGTCTTCACTATATGTGTCTCCATAATATGTGTCTCCATAATATGTGTCTTCACTATATATGTCTCCATAATATGTGTCTTCACTATATGTGTCTCCATAATATGTGTCTCCACATGTTCTAAACTAGAAAGTTCTGTGTTTGTATTGAAAAATATGTTTTGGTCATTATTATAAATTGGAAAATAAAATCTTGCAGAAATTAGATACAACATTTTATCTCTCAGTTGGTTTTACTCGCTTGTTGCTGTTATTTACTTTTCCTGGTTTTGACATGTTTGTGTTTCATTAGCTTGGCTACCATAGGGATTTAGCATTACACTGTAAACAGACACAGTCACCAACTAGTGTAATTGGTATTCATACTCAATATCAGGGACTATTTCTTCAAGTTTAAGAGTTGTGAATTCTGTGGAAGTTAATTCTAGGGTAACTGAAGCTGTTCATTCTGTAACAGATGGATTAATATTTTAAAAAATACATCTATTGCAGGTATAATCAAAAGATGGTTGCATTTTCTGTGATATTTCTCCTATCATCACTATTATTGACTTCACACCTTGGCAGTGTGGGCTTTATACTTGCTAACTGTCTAAATATGTTAGCTAGAATAATACACAGGTAACTATATTCATTTATTGAAACTCACAACGTTTATATGAAATTACTATTCTGTAGTTGTCCTCATTTGTTAGATGAGTTATTAGGTTCATTCTGAAATTATGATACGCTCACGGAAACAAGTTGTTACAACTTAGATTAATCGCTCTCGACACTCACTCTAGATGGAATCAACCTTAAAGGGTAACGAAAGTCACAATACAACTTAGCCTGAAATTAAAGAGCTTGTTCACATAAACACATAGTTGAAAGAATTTTTGAAATCGGATAGAAAATAGAGCTATGAGAAATAAAAGATTTAGTAAGTATGCAAATTAGACACACTGTTAGACATGCGCCTTTTTCAAAATTTAATTTTGAACCCCATTCACTCTTTTTTCATGATTGTTTTTTCACCTGAAATTGGTTACATTAATTAAGTGTCATGTAGGTTACCATATTTTAATATACATTTGAAGCTGCTGTTTATAACTTAGCAGTAATACTTGCATGAATATTTAATTACTGCACAATGACATCACAAATTCAAAATGGCCACCTCCATAAACCTTAATTTTTTTGGAATTTCAATCTGCAATATCTTCACATTTAATACTCCGAATTTTGAAATTCTTTCAACAGTGTGTTCCTCTTAACAAGTTCTTCAATTTGAAGTCAAATTTTCTGACTTGCCTTTCCCTTTAAGAGAGAGAGGCATTATGGAATTATCTTTGCCTTGCCTAAGGGCACTACCCTGGGATCCTCCCAATCCTGAGGCAAACAGACTACCACTGCACCAAGGCGACTCCAAATCTCACTTTTCTGTACCCTTTTCTATAGAAAAACCTAATAAGGATGCATCAACAAAACCACGGACCTATATACACATGGATTGGCAACTCTCGTATCTTCTATACAAGTTCAACCTTTTTATCGCGTATGGCGAGATTTTATGCGAGATTTTAGCATCGATGGACAATATCCGAGGTTTGCCGAAATCGGAAACTCCCAGCGTCCACCTGTCCTCCATCTTGAAAAATAATCAAATTTAATCATGTCTTCTTCAGTATTTATGGCTCAATAGTTTTGTTTTTTTTCTTCAAGTAACATCAGTCTCATTCCAACCTATATCTGTTTTTCGTAATGCGTACAGTAACTTTTATCGATTTTGTATGTTGAAAATTTTGTCAGCGTGATGTAGAATGAAACTTCTCGCCGTCCTCCATCTTGGAACGTATCGGGGGAAAAACGTAAACAATGCATCGAATTAAATCGTGTCTACTTCAATATGTATGGCTCAGTAGTTTGTATTTTTCTTTGTTTATGCAACTTTTGTCTTATTCCAAGCTAATCTTTTTTCGTAAGGCGTAACTGTTATCGATTTTGTTTGTTGAAAATTTTGTCAAGTCTGGCGGCACCTGCCGAGTATCACAAATCGGAAAATTTCTGAAAAATTCCGAAAAACACCGAGCGCGCGCAAAGCATGATGGGTAACATTTACTACGATATCGCATTATCGATTTTCGGAAGTTGCCAATCCATGTGTATATAGGTCCGTGACAAAACCTAGTTTTTAGTTTAAAGTCACTTGTTCTCGAGTAAGTCTTGTATTGAAACACACACTTTTTGTTGATTGAGGCATAAATATGCAGAAATAACAGCGACTGTATCTTGTATTAGTTTCTCTTTTAAACATACGATTTTTTAAGATTCAATAGCCAGGTATTATTATTACTATTTGCAAGTTGTCATAATTTATTTTAGAATATAACAGAAGAACATTCTTAATTTTCAAGCCAGAGTACTAGTAATAGCCACAGCTAAAAGGGAAAATAAGACTCAGCAAAGTTGTTTATTTATTTCAGTTTGTACTATATACATCATTACTATAAGGACAGTCAGTATAAACCATTGCAGAATATATATCCATCCATATACGTGATTGGAAGTCTCGTTTTGTCTTTATGTGTTACAAGTCTGTCTGAGGTAAGACATTTAATTACACTTTCATGTAAAGTCTAACATCACTTCTAATACATTTATGTTGCAATGTCCATTCTGATTGATTACTTCTTGGATTTACAACTTTTTTCATTTACTTCTTAGATAGTCCTATATTGTGAACATAGATAAAAGTTGCCATACACTTAACAGTGACAGAATAATACTTGCAGAGACTGGTTCTTTTCTTGGACTTAAAATCCATAATAAGTCACAGACATTTATTGCTTTCGCATTATGATACTCCTATTATTAAATTAATGAATGCAGCTAATTTAAATTTGTCATTCACATTAGTGTACTGATGATAATCTTTACTTATTAATCAATTGTCATTGTTGACAATTTGTTTGTGGCTTTTAGGATTTGTCAACCAGTACAAAAAGTGTTATCAACTATGATGCATAATCAACTAGAAGGGTCAGACTGTTTGGTATTAGAATCTGTTTGAAATGAAATTTGGAAGAAAAACTCAAAACTTTCTGCATAAACTTTATATGAACTCAATTTTCTTTTCCAGAGAATGTTTTGCTGTGATCAAGGGTTACTGTACAGACTGCTACATATCGGTATTGGAGGACTGTCTCTGTGCTTAACATTAGCTCTTATCTACTTGAAAGAAAATGATGTTGTCAAATTTGTTAAAGATCAATACAATAATAGACATAAACATTGATGTAATATGCTCAGAATCAACACTTCCATTTTAAGTTTTATTTAATCGTGTTTGAGAAATAATTTATATAAGTTTGGAAGAGTGTGAGTGACAGACGGGTATGATTTTACAAAGCTTATATGAGCTATAATATTACTGTTATTGTGTGTGCCATAGATTAAAATGAAGGCTGCATTAGGATACCGTTTATTAAGTGCTAGAAGTCCTGATTCATTAAAACCAATCTGAAGACTACCCTGTATCACTAGCTCTGTAATAGAACCTTGATTTGGAGATACATGTATATTACGTGCTTACTTATATTCTTTCCTTCTCCAAGTCCATGTAAGATTGAAATGTCAAAACTGTATAATTTTCACCATAAATTCATAGTTTATTATATACTGTAAAAGTCATATTTTTTGTGTGGCGATTTTCGGATTTCCGAGTTTTTAGGGAGTTCTTGAATTGGCAAGGGAGTCATATAAAATTGAGAAATTTCCAGTATATTCTGCCATTCTTTTATCCGTTCATTACCAGAATTATCCATCATTTAGTCTTGGTAGTATAGATTCGTGTGATTTTCATATGAAAGATCATTTGTTTACAGTAAAGTTCTTTAGTCTTTTTATTGAACAAATGACAGCCATGTCTCCAAAAATTACAGTATAAAATATTTTTGAAAGTGTTTTTTTTTGTACCAGTATATAAAGCTATTTTATAAATACGCCTGTATAAATTGTAGGAATATCATACTGTTTCACAGGTATAGCGTAGGTACCTTTACCTGCACACTAATGCACAATACTGGTTATAAAACTGTAAGAGTCAGATGCTGACACTAACACCGTGTAATCTAATAATATTACCTTTTTTGGACTTGATCAGTATAGGATCACGGTTTGTCTCAGACTGTGATGTCAATATAATCCAATATAGGAAGTTTTTACATCGGATTGAGATATCGTAGCTTTCACTTGACTTGTCACAATGTGTAATGGAGTGTTATTCTGAATGGCAATTGGCTAGACTTGTTATTGTGTGATTTCATTTGCACTTGGTTAATGTTTCATTCTGAGAAAGAAATAGCATGTTATTTATCTTCCGTTAGAGGTCATTTTTTGTTTCATGTATAAGTGGAGAAACTGACCCTAAGACAGATTTATATTTTGAACGTTTTAAAAATTATTGTTATATCATTAAATTGTTGATATGAAAAAAAATAAAACAGAGTATATCTTTAAGATTGTTTTGGTGATTTTGTTTATAGTGAGAGAATTCATTATATTTGTTAGACAGGCTGAAATGTAATTGTAGGAATTACACGTTTAGAAATTAAGCTGAAGTGTCTGTACCTTTGTACACACAGTTGATACGTACGGAATTTGTATTTGCATGATGATTTTTTTCTCTTTTCTAAGGATGCAAAAGTTTGAGGAGACAAACTGTTTTTGTCCTGCCCGTCTGTCTTTCCGTGCGTCCGTCCGTCACACTTTCGGCTCAATAACATGAGATCCATATGACCTACAGCCTTTGAACTTCAGAGAATGATTGTCTTGATGTTTTGAATCTGGGTCACTTGTGGTCAATAAATAGGTCACTATGGTAAATAAAAGAAAAAGCTCGTAAACACGAGAGCAAATTTTGCATCCAATCAACATGAAAATGTATTTGAATTTTTTCTTGATGAGCATGGTCACCCAGGTGAGTGATATAGGACCATCATGACCCTTTTGTTTTAATAAATATTTTCTTGATGAGCAGTATCACCCAGGTAAGCGATATAGGGCCATCATGACCCTTTTGTTTTAATAATGCCCCTATTTATAATGAATTCCAAAACTAAGTGAATCTACTTGATATCATTCACAGTGAAGGAGGGCATTATAGGAAATTATTTATCAAAGAACTATAACTCTAGCTTGTCCCATTTGTGAATTATCCTCCTTTATGTTGTAAACTTATTTGAATAACTGAAACCAGTTAAATAAGTGCGTTCGTATGTTTAGTTATCTCAATATGCATTAACTTCGAGAGAGCATCCATCGTTTCCAACGGTTCCTTGTTTTAAAGGTTAATTGGAGATCTTCCAAAACTTTTAAATAGTAGAATGTGTTTTAGCTCACCAGGCACAAAGTGCCAGGGTGAGCGATAAGGACCACTCACTGTCCTGCGTACCTCGTCCGTCCGTCCATCATTTCTTTCAAACAACATGTCTGAAACCACTGGGTCAATGTTGATGAAACTTGGCAGGGATGTTCCTTGAATGATGCTCTATCATAAGTATTCAAAGAATCCCATTTCATGCAGAACTCTGTTTGCTATAGCAACGAATAAGAAAAACTTTAAAAATCTTCTCTGAAAACAATAGGCATAGATCTTATACATGTTTATTTGGCATGTAACATTGCCTAGTGGACCTCTTCCAAGATTGTTAAAATCATGACTGATCCTGCCCGGGTGTCACTTGATTTAACATAGGCTTTTAAAGGGAAAACTTAAAAAATCTTCTGGTCTAGAACCTAGTGGCCTAGAGCTTATATATTTGGAATATAGCGTTATGTAGTGGACTTCAATGAAGATTGTTCAAATCAGAAATCAAAATTGGCCCTTTCTGCTTGATGACCTTGTTTTATAGCCAATGGTAGCCAGGTGAGCGATATCGGGCCAGCTTGGCCCTCTTGTTAATATTCGTTTGTGTGTGTGAATTTTGTTTTCAATGATGCTCGCATAATCTTGTTCGAATCGGAAAAACAATGCTTTTGAGATACTGTGAAGACGAGGAGAGAGTTTGAAACTGATTGCATTTTCTTTCATGTCCGAGCCTTTTCCCTGTCTGCTATTCGATTTTTAGTTTATTATGAATTTCTGTAATAACAGTTGTATCTTATTTCATGTTGTAAATGGTTTTGTATTAGTTTCCACAGAAATGGTCCTCAATTAGACCACACTATTTTTAATGCAGATTCAAGAATCTTCAGAAATGGGAAACCAGGTACATGCAATATTTCACAATCTGTCTACATCGCATCATTTTCAAGTCTTAGGGTTACAGTGATTTCAACAACATCCTAAACTGTCTGTTGCAAGATGCAGTATACATAGATAAGCACACTTAATTCTATAGTCTAGTGTTATATTTCTTACATTGAATGTCAGTACCGGAATAGTCTCAGACAGTAATCTTTCAAGTGGATTGAAAATAGCAACTTTTACAAAACATTTTAGAGTGAAATGTTTATTAAATGGCAACGTATTGCAATTACTATAATGTGTTGCTATGTAATTTTATGCCTACTATGATTTAAATGTCGTTATGAGATTATGGCAATTTGAAACCTGTTCATAATTACCACGCTTTGGCCATTATTTTTTTATTACTTGTTACTCGAAGTTTGAAATTAAAAAGCTCCGTACGGAGGAGGGAAAAAAAAAGAAAAAAAAAAAAGACTTTTTATACTGCAACTTTTGTTTCATAAGAACACCCCTCCCCGAGCAAAATGCCCTTGAAATTTGTTGACCTTTTTAGGGATAAAATATATTTTTAAGGAGGGGAATGGGGCCAAATTTGGCCCAAATCCACTCAAAAATAACTAAATTTTCAGATAAAAATACTGGTGTCAGTAACAAAACTGTTAACACTGGCTTTTTGTTGAAACAAATGAAAAAATCTATTTTTATCTTTTTTTGAGTCTTCTGAACACTGTTTTCTTTGGTAAAATTAAAAAAACGGGGTCGCGAAAATAGATGACAAACGAAAAATCGGCGTTTTCGGCTGACTATTTCAATTGTAAGGTATCAAATAATTGCAGAAGTGATTTGAAACGTTTTAATTGATGTAAAATTTCTTTTATCATTTTGGCAGCATTTGATTAATTTAATCAAAAACTTTTGTCAGCATTCTTTTGAGGGTTTTTGTCAAAAATGGGAAATACTCATGTTAGGAGGGAATGGGGTGAATTATTGTCCCAAACGGTCTGAAAATTCTAGCGTGCGCTTCTTGACGTTATCCTTGTAACGGCCTCTTTTCCGTTTTTTTTGAAATTGAAAAATTTTTTTTTGTTTTTTTTTAAATCAAATGGCGCGGGTTCGTACCTCTTTGTAAGAGTTTTAGTGCTGTAAACCTCGACTGCGTGCTTTGTCGCTAAGGTATCTGTGTTTAATGCTGATAATTACTTTGGGTAAGCTTTTTTGGGAAGAATTACCGTCATATACGCATACATATAAGTAAAACAAGAACAGGTTAATTATTCTATACGATCGCTGTTACTTTGGAAAATGCAGGTTAAAACTTTGCGTGCAAGTATATATTTCCAAAACTAATTATGATTTTGGGTTACAACTTCACACAGGTCTCTGATATAACTAAGCAATGTCATACCATGATGTCTAGTATCCCTGACTCGTATTTTGACAAATTTACAATGTATGTCCCAGACACAGGGTCGATTACTTGAAAAAGTAATCGATTAAAATATTATTATTTTCCTTTTTTCAGTAATCGATTACTTCATGATAACTGCATAATTTGGAAGTAATCGATTAATTATGATTATTTTCAAGAAAAGTAATCACGATTAATGATTACTTCCTTTTGTAAATGACAGGTTGAAACAGATCTGTGAATCTTATTTATTATTTCAGCAATACAATGAATGAACTAATAACATTATTTTTTTTATTTTCAAGGGCACAGTGTCAGTATTATGCAAAGTTTATGTGTTGCACTTAATGATGCATAATCTAGTTAGAAATGGAAGTTCATACTAGAATATACATGATAATAATAAACTGGTAATATTTAAGAATTCTGAATAAGATTTCAAAGGATTGAGCAATTTTAACATTTGTTTTAATCTAAAAAGCAGTTTATTTTATAACATCGGTGTATCATTATAGCTTTACTTCATTTACAGATCATCAAGAATTGTATTATTCTGTTGTGTCATAGATTATAGTTAAACCCTAGGGCTATAACATGACACCTTTTACTATGAATAAGTGAGAAATAAGTGTATAATTTGTGTTTAAACAATGGAAGTGTCAGCCAATGTTTTTTTCCTATAACTATTTAATTTTGTATCCAATCATTTAAATGTCTTGGTGCTGTACACCGGACATGTTAAAGAGCCAGACGGTGTCTCCGGAACGGGACGAGTTCTGTTTCTAGCACTAGCCCCTTAAACCTAAAATAACTTAACTCTTGTAGGGGCGTTGGTCATATGGATTATCCGGTACCAACGATAAAACTCTAAATACATGCATTTAAAGTCTACATGGTACAATGGAATACAAACACAAGTAATCTCAAAATAATCATAAAATAATCATGATTACTGCCCCTTTTGGCTGTAATTGATTGAATTATGATTAAAGTAATCAGAAAATTTATGATTAATGATTAAGTCTGGTTACTGGGAAATAATAATGCATAATTAATCATTATGATTATTTTTGATGATAATGTCATGTCTGGTATGCCCCTTTTTGGACTTATAAAATGCAGGTTAAAGTTGTGCGTGCAAGTTGGTATCTTCAAAAGTAATGCAGACATTTGACTGAAACTGCTGAAACACACTGCGTTTTGGGTAAATGATCAAAGTTATCATATCAAGTTAATTAACACTCTCATTTTGTCTTGGCATTGCAATACAACAATTATTGTCTTTTATTGACAAAGCTCTCTTGAGAATCAAGAGCTTCAAGACTTGTCAGTTTATTTCGTACTAGTATATTGTCACGAACTATTTTTATGAAGACTACATAGTGTTTCCAGATAACGGTGTTGTTTATCATTAGAAAATAATAGCTTTTAGTGTTCAGCAATTTAATTGTATGAGTTTAACTAAATCACACATGTCTTTTTCATTCTTATCTCCCTTTAAAATTTTTTTGCCGAAAAGGCAGCTTATAATGTTTGGATTCATAAAAATTGCGCCAAATGTGATAATTTTTGTGATCAGAATGGACATCGTTCTGCAACTACGTAACAATGCACTGGTTCACTGATTCTTTTCTCGGAAAACATTCTCCCAGAACAGCGTCGATTTTGTCATTAAGATCGACAGGCATTGGGTAAATTTCTCTTGGGTTGAAGTAAACTGTCATCATGTGTTTTGTGTCCTGAAGAAACTCTCTCATGCTCCTCAGTATTTGTTCATCAAAGCTTAACTTGTGATGCCTCAGACGTGTGAAGTGACAAAAATACAGCATGAAGTGAAGGAGATCTTCAATGTTCTCTTCAGTAAAGCTACGCCTTTGCGTTAATTCGTTTAGAAAATTAATGATGTACAAGGCGTCTTGATTTTTCACAGTCTGTGTTTGTTTAAAACGAGACTCCATCAACTGAGTGCAGATCACGTGGAAGATGTTTCCATAGAATTTGAGCCTTAGTCGTATCGTTGCAAGGAAATGTTCTGCAAATTTTTCATCAGATTTGGGGTCATACTGTGGATACAGATCCAGTGTTTCCTTAGAAAGCCAACTTTCAACGGATTGCACAATGTCTTCTTCCACTTCACCATCGAGCACATTGAAAAGGTCCATTTCCATCTGTGTTGCTGTTTGAAGAAATATGTCGACGTATTTCAATTGATCATCTGTGATGCGGCAGACAAACTGAATATTTCCACTCTGAGGTTCATGAAATGGAGCGGACACGAATTGTGCATAGAACGACTCGGATTTTAGTTTGGTCATATTGTCCATCATCGCATCGAGGGGGTAATTTCCCGATAATCCTAATGCATGACAATATAACTTGATGAGTTCTAGCCAAGAAAATTGGTCGTAGTATCCAGGTTCTTGGATTTTCTTGAAAGAGTCTTCAGGCATTGTTGCTCGTGAGAATTCCCATTCTTTTTCTATGACAAGTTGTATAAAATTTGCAGGATTGTCGTGTATCAACTGTAACACTTTCATCGCCCTTTCCGAATCGACAACTGAAAAATGCCGGATGAGGTTATTCGTCTGTACAAAGTAGGATGGCAGGTTTCGTTTTCTGAGGCTTTCAATCAAATACGCAGCAATGGAACGTATTCCCCACAGCAACCCATTGTCTGCCCAAGCTTGCTGATCGATCTTTTCAGCCACCCAGAAAAGTGCCGTTTTCAAATGGAAAGTTTTCAATGATTCTGTGAGTATCTGTTCTTTTGCAGATTTAAAACAAAGTTTTAACAAGCAGTATGACATCTTTGCATGTGCCGGGAGTGAATTCGCTATTTGTTTTTCAGCTGGTGAAAATGAAAGTAGAAAATCTTTGTCAGGATGTGGATCAGTATCTGGTGGTTTTGCTACTACTTGGTATCCTTGTTTTATGACATTTTCAACGATTTGCTCGGGTGGCCATTTTCGTTCTCTTGTTCGAAAGGTGTGTGCTGGTACTGGCCAACCTTCACATCTAATGGCTGGAACAAGATCTATAGAGTATTCACCATGTGGATCGGTCCTACTTGCTTCTTTTAATGTCGAAAGAACGTCAATATCTGCTGCACTCGAAATAACTTCGACGAACTTGCTGCTCTTGAAAAAGAGCATGTCATATGTAACGAACATGTTTCTTTGAAAATCTTGCTTCCATTTGATCATCTGATTTTTAAGTTTGGTTTTTGTGTCCATATCTGTAGACATGTCGCATCCATATAGTAATTCCTTAACAAAACCAATCTTGTCTCGATTTCTTGACATCAGCAAATGCGTGAACAGTATATGCTCTACGTCCCATGTCATCAAAAGTCGGTGGTCAACTGATATTTCCGATGCCCGTCTCTCATTATCGAATACGGGATCTGAATAAAGAACAGCAGAAGTTACCGCACATTTCAGTAACCCTGTTGATGTAGTTGTTGGCAATAGGGTGAATGGAACATGACTGTACGTTTTCTTTGATTGCGTTTTGAAGATATCAGGATGTCGATTTCGAAGATAATTTGCATTCAAATACTTCCCATCCACTGGTGATAGATTAGACAAGAGTTTAGATTGTGGTATATAGAGAAAAGAAGGGTCTTCCTTTCTGTATTCGAACGATGATTCGTCTGCACTGTTTAATGACACAGTATTTGAATATAAAATTGCATCAACGTCCCCGACATCAAATACTCTGCCGACTTTAAGGCCATCTTGTGAGCTCCCAACCAGTTCAATTTGAGTGTTTTCATATGCTGATAGTGACAAGGCAAGATCAACTGAGGTAACCTGTTCCAACGAATATTGGAGATTTACGAATGCTGGTCTTTTCACAAATGTATCAAGAACTCTTAAAACAGCCTCATCTTTTGACTGTCCGATGTTTGATTTTGAATCTGCCATTTGTTTATGCTAAATCTCTTGAGGTTCCCGTTCCCGAGATCAAAACAAGCACCTGAAATACGAATACTATGTCTCTGTAACTTCAGCGTTTATTATTTGTTATATTTACTGTTAAAGAAAGATATCTCGCCCTTATCATTTGTGTTAAAACAGATGTTTATTAACGTGATTTATTTAAGTCTGTATGAAATAATCGTCGCTTTTGTTTCTATCGATTTTTCTTCATTAATATTCATATTTGCCTTAAAGAAACTCTAAAGTTATACAAAAGGGTATTATTATTCAACTTTACAATATTACACACTGTATTAGATCAATTGCGCACATGATATGAAACAGGTAGAGCTAATACAAAGCATAACTGAGCCAATATGAGAAACGCAGGGCCAATACGAGAAAGCAGGGGCCAATATGGAATTCAAGCATTCTGATTGGTTTAAAAGAGAGGGCCAATACGGAGAAGTCACTTCCGTTAGATTTTTTTAAACGACGCCATTTTGTTTCAGTTGATATGCAGACTTTTTTAGACTCCTGCTGATGTCTTATTTTACTTAGTTAAATACAAATAACATTGTTATTGTTACAAGAACATTTATTTCTCACTTACCGGACAGAAAAATCTCTATTTTTAGCAGTAATGGAAAATCTTGTCTCACATAGGGTTATCGAAAAATGACTGTAAACTTTTTATTTTTGAAATAAACATAGGGTTATGGGTATTCGTTTTCTTAGTTAGATCATTTTCTATCCATCTACAGCAGTTTTGAATAAAAATTCGAGAAAAAGTTGATTTTCACCTTTTCATCCCCATCCTGTACTTACACTTATTTCTTCTTTCTTGTGTGAAAATGCGATTTAAACGGTGAGAAAATAAATCTACCATGTCCATTGAGTTGTGGATAAGGAAATCCCACCCTCGGGTTGAGATACGTAAAAAAAAACCAAACTCAGCAGAGCCTTGTTTTTGGGACATATCTCAACCCTCGGGTAGAATTTCCTTATCCACAACTCATGAACATGTTAGATTAACTTTATTCTTGTTTTTTTTAGCCAATATTGTAAAGTTGAATAATAAAATTATCATTAATCAAGTGATTTCATATTGGCCTTGTTATTTGTCCTCGGGCAGTCGTATTGGCCCTCGGCCTTCGGCCTTGGGCCAATTAACATGTGTTGGCGGATACCTGATGTGAAGTTGGATATCGGAAAAGGGACAAAACGAAGGGGTGTTCTCAAGATTATCCATTTACATTATTTAAGGCCAATAAACAAAATTAAATGTTTCTGTACTTCATTACAATTATGTTTTTAAACTGTTGGCTTAACTGTTGTTTACAAATTTAAGACGATATGCTATCTACTGAGCTCATATTTGAAAATTTCACATTCATCATTTTTGCACAAAATGTTGTTACTAAAAGAAAGTTTAACAAGCGCTCGACGATTTGAGGGTTTGTCAGTAAAATGGGTTTCTGTCTAATAATATGTATATGTTGTTATTGTGTAAGAATTAAAATGATTAAGGGGATTACAGAATAAGGGGGGTGGGGGTCGAGGGATATTTCTTGTAACTGTGTAAAAAAATGAGAATTTATTTCGGAGTAGGTGGGATGGGGGTTAGAGGTAGAGGTGGGAAAGGTAGAGGGGATACCTCATGGCCATGTTGTCATAAGCAATATAATGTGAAAGTATGATGAAGAAATATTAAGAAATGGCAAAATCATAGCCAAATTTAAGTTATTTTGACAAAATCTTAGTATCCAAAGGGGCAAAACTTTGTCAAATGTGACCTTGACCCAACTATTTTGACTGTATCACAACCCTCTTGTCATATGCAATAAATTTTTAAAGTTTGGAGAAATATTGAGAAATGGTAAAGTAATAGCTAAGGTTAATTTGTTGTGACAAAATCTAGGCACAAGAAGGGGCATAACTATGCAACTATGGTTGACATAATTATGTGACTTCCTGCAGTTGTCTATATTGCCATTAGAAACAAATATGCCAAGTTGGAAGTAAACATGTTTGATGGTATAAATCATATAAGCATTCATAAACAACTTTAACCAACGCAGACGCCGACGCCGGGGTGAATGCAGTCTCCGAGTACTTTAGCTAAACCTTAGTTATGATGTGATAATTTACAACTTGTAATAGAAAACTAAAGCATGATTTTCGAATAAATAATTATATAAGCTGATATATAAGATCACCTATTCCAATAGCTGTTAGCTATAGGGCACTGTTTTACTATTCATTGTACTTTTGTGATATCAACTATTCAAAGAGAATGCGAAATTTCATCTATCCGAATTGCTCATATCACCTATTCGAAATGGTGATTTGTTATATCATCTATCTGAATAGATAAGATCACATATTTGAAAATGTGATATCACCGATTTAAATAGGTCGTATCAACTTTTCAAAGGATATTGGTGATTTCACTTATTGCAATAATTTCTTTACGTCGCACATGCATCTCCTTGTGTTGTTTATTTTTATAATTACAAAAAAGAGTTGAAATGAATTACAGAAAGATATAATTTTGTTTATTGGCCATAATTGATATAAATGGATCATTTTGAGAATACCCCTGCGTTTTTTCCGTCCTCCGATGTCCAACCTCACATCAGGTATCCGCCAATACATGTCTAATACGACAACCCTCGGATTAACAAGGCCAATATGAAATCACTTGATTAATAACATTATAATAAATTACTCTTTGTGATTCGCACTTATAAACCACTCAGGCCTGCCTCTGTCTAAGTGGTTTATAACTGCGCATCGGACTACCTGAGTGGTTTATAAATACGCACCAAGCCGGAGGTCTGAGTGGTTTACAACTGCGCATCAAAACTACACTGTTTTACATTTAATTAGGATGGCAAAATTGCTCATTTAATTATTTTTTTCCAATCCAGTATTATTGAACAATGTAAATCTGTCCATAAGCCCCCATTTCCACGACGCTGGGCAGTTACATATAATTTTATAGTAGAACAACGTTGAAGAAAATGGTACAGGAGTATACAAACAATAATCACAATGTCACGCATTTAATACAGCTTAATCTTAATACATGTAATACCTTGGGTGAGCTTTTCTGATCAATGATTGTCCGTCGTCCGTCGTCCGTCGTACGTCGTCCGTCAACATTTTGACTCAAATGACATCTCCTCAGAAACCTCTAGGCCAATGTTGATAAAACTATGCAGGAATGTTCCTTGCATGAAGCTCTACCAAAATTGTTCAAAGAATTCCATTCCATGCAGAACTCTGGTTGCTATGGCAACAAATAGGAAAAACTTTTAAAAATCTTCTTCTCTGAAACCACAAGGCCTAGAGCTTAGATATTTGGCTGTAGCATTGTCTAGTGGACCTCTACCAAGATTGTTCAAATTATGATCCCCGGGTCAAAATTGACTCCGCGGGGGTGGGCACTTAGTTTTTGCATAGGAATATATAGGAAAAACTTTAAAAATCTTCTTCTCTGAAACCACAAGGCCTAGAGCTTAGATATTTGGCATGTAGCATTGGCTAGTAGACCTCTACCAAGATTGTTCAAATTATGACCCTCGGATTAAAATTGACCCCGCACGGGGGTCACTTAGTTTTACATAGGATTATATAGGAAAAACTTTAAAAATCTTCTTCTTTGAAACCACAAGGCATAGAGCTTAGATATTTGGCATGTAGCATTGGCTAGTGGACCTCTACCAAGTTTGTTCAAATTATGACCCACGGGTCAAAATTGACCCCGCACGGGGGTCACTTAGGTTAACATAGGCTTATGTAGGAAAAACTTTAAAAATCTTCTTCTCTGAAACCACAGGGCCTAGAGCTTAGATATTTGGCAGGTAGCATTGGCTAGTGGACTTCTACCAAGATTGTTCAAATTATGACCCTCGGATCAAAATTGACCCCGCACGGGGGTCACTTAGTTTTACATAGGCTTATATAGTAAAAACTTTTAAAAATCTTCTTCTTTGAAACCACAAGGCCTAGAGCTTAGATATTTGGCATGTAGCATTGGCTAGTGGACCTCTACCAAGTTTGTTCAAATTATGACCCACCGGTCAAAATTGACCCCGCACGGGGGGTCACTTAGTTTTACATAGGCTTATATAGGGAAAACTTTAAAAATCTTTTTCTCTGAAACCACAAGACCTAGAGCTTAGACATTTGGCATGTAGCATTGCCTAGTAGACCTCTTCAAAGTTTGTTCAAATTATGCCCCTGGGGTCAAAATTGACCTTGCCCGGGGGATCATTTGTTTTACAAAGGAGTATATAGGAAAACCTATTTGGTATATAACATTATCTAGTGATCTTCCACCAGGCAAGTGGACTTGTACCAAGGTGAGCGATATAGGGCCATCTTGGCCCTCTTGTTTAGACTCCTGCTGATGCCTTAAGTTAAATGCAAATATCATTGTTATTGTTACAAGAACATTTATTTCTCACTTACCGGACAGAAAAATCTCTATTTTTAGCAGTGATGGAAAATCTTATCTCACATAGGGTTATCGAAAAATGACTGTAAACTTTTTATTTTTGAAATAAACCTAGGGTTATGGGTATTCATTATCTTAGTTAAAACATTTTCTATCCACCTATAGCAGTTTTGAATTAAAATTCGAGAAAAAGTTGATTTTCATCTTTTCATCCCCATCCTGTACTTGCACTTATTTCTTCTTTTTTGTGTGAAAATGCGACTTAAACGGTGAGAAAATAAATCTACCATATCCATTGAGTTGTGAATAAGTAAATCCCATCCTCGGGTTGAGATGCGTCAAAAAAAGCCCAGCAGAGCCTTGTTTTTGGGACATATCTCAACCCTCGGGTAGAATTTCCTTATCCACAACTCATGAACATGTTAGATTCACTTTATTCTTGTTTTTTTAGCCAATATTGTAAAGTCGAATAATAAAATTATCATTAATTACGCCTTCGGCCTTGGGCCAATACGACCACCCTCGGACAAATAACAAGGCCAATATGAAATCACTTGATTAATAACATTATAATATAAATTTGCAAAAGTTTAAATATCCATTGAAACTATATTTAAAAGGTCTGTGTGGGTAGTACGGTGGTCGAGTGGTTAACGCTCTGGACTACCAATTCGGAGGTCCCCGGTTCGAATCCCGACCAACAATATATGCCTCAAAAAACATTTTGCTCTTTTTCAGTTTTACACTTCCGTAAATGGACTGTTTGTGATAAGTTTAAAGAAAAGGTAACAAGTGGTTGTCTAGAGTATACCACAAAGTACACGTGCCATTAAGAATTAGGGAATATGATCAAACGTGCAAAATCAAACTAAAGCAAGTAAATAAATATAAATTAAATAGGTAAAGCATATAAAGGAATTAAATGAATTCTGGATAGAAAGTAAATGAAAGAATAACATAAATTCTTATCTTCTGTCTGAAAGTTAAATGTTCTGTAATGTATGTAATTAGTTAATTCCTATTAAATTACTCACTGTTATGCTTTCGAATTCTCGATATTTACAGAAAACAGAAGTATATACTAGTATTCCTGTATTCCATTTAGAAATCCAAATTGAGTAAAATGGCAAAATGTTTGCGCAGGGTTTTTACTTTCTGCGATTTGTTCGGTTTTTCACACAGAAGGAAATTATTCAGTGCACTCATGCACGTTTATCAAAACGTTTGGCTGTATACAAAACGAATTGAATAGCTTTACATATTGTATAGGTAAACAGTCTACAGTCGGATCAATACAACATACGGAAGTGCATAATTTAATTGATTTGCCTAGTCATTATAACATGAATCATTCAAAATACAGCTATCTTAACTGCGTGTAGATGTTTATATACGCAGTAACTTGAGCTTTTTTAACAAGCCAGCGGAATGTTACAATGTTGCGGATAACTGGACATTTAATGACCAGCTGACCGATACTAATTATTGGGTAACAGGACATTTAATGCCCAGCCAGCGGAAAGTAGTGACATTTACCACTTATCGGGCATCTGAATATTAAATGACCGGTCAGTGGACGTCATAACAATTATCATTTATTAGGTTACTGGACATTCAATGACAGTTACCAGTTATCTGGACAATAGTTGACCGGTCAGCGGAATGAAATGACAGTTACCATTAATTGAGTAATTGGACATTTAAATGACCAGCCAGCGGAAAGTTAAAACAATTCCGATACATGGGATTGAACTTTGAACATACGACAGTCCTTCCTGCAAATTCATATATAAGTAATGATAGTTTTAAGTGGTTAAGTGGTTCTAACTGTTAGATCAACTAAGAATAATATTCAGCAAAATTACAGAATTCAAACAAATGGAATAACTAACTAGTAAAAGAGTAATAATGTAAAATTATTGAGGGGGTAATGTATGGAGTTAATTGAATGAACAAATAATCAGATAAAAATCATATATTGTACGAAAAGGTAATGTACAAATATGAAATAAGTATAAATATGTTATATGAAAGACGAATACACGTAATATTGGAGTTCTTTATTCGCTCACTTGTTACATTGTTTTACTCAAAAGGAATGATCGGCTTTCCATTGCAATTGCAGCTTAGACATAATTACATTATAGTTCACATAACGCGACTATAAAATGTCTTGGTAAATAGACTTACCTTTCTTGTTGGCGTCAAAGGTAAATAGACTTACCTTTCTTGTTGACATCCAAGGTAAATAGACTTACCTTTCTTGATGACATCAAAGGTAAATGGACTTACATTTCTAGTTGACATCAAAGGTGAATATACTTACATTTCTAGTTGACATCAAAGGTACATAGACTTACATATCTAGTTGGCATCAAAGGTAAATAGACTAACCTTTCTTGTTGACATCAAGGGTAAATAGACTTACCTTTCTTGTTGACATCAAAGGTAAATAAACTAACATTTCTAGTTGACATCAAAGGTAAATGGAATATACTTACCTATCTTGTTGACATCAAAATTTACCTATTTCGGATTTAGTTGTCTTTGAAGATCTTATTTTATCGACTAACGTGTTATTATTGTTATGTCAACTTTTTAACGGTAAATTGCGATAACATGATCTACATTAAAACCTATTTTCTGTAAAAAAATTCATTTATGGATACGTGTCATCGAATGTATTTCAATGATAAACTGTAACTAAAGTATGTTCGTTAGAATTTTATTTGTCTTAGAAACGTTCGAATCGTCGATTTGGTTTAAATTTGCTTTTTATTTTATACAGAATTTGGGGTCAATGACTTTTGCCTAAGCAACAAGACTCATAACTAGGCAGGAAAATCCAGCCTGCTAAAACGTACTGCAGATCTTGGACTGAAGCTTCGCACACGCTTTCTATATGAATAAGAATCGCAACTATCTCTAGGAAATGAACTTTACTGTCTAGTTATTTGTATACGATTAAAAACTTTCTCATGTTGTTAGGGTCATTTATTTACTGTTTGTTTTGTATTGTTTAGTTGCAAGTCAATGTATGCCACTGGAATTTATGATTAAGTTTAAACACGTATTTGTCATATATAACTGCGAAATATTTGGCAATTTACGAATTAAAACATATTTTGGAGGAGGAGAAGCAAAACATTTGCACAAATTGAACTGGAAGGACACTATTGAAATACTACAATTGCCTGAAATATTGAGACGTTGTCGACAGATCAAAGACAAAAATAAAAACTCAAGGAAGGGAAAAGCAACCGAAACTCTATCTTGTCATTAGGTAATATTCCCATTGAGACACTCATGGAAAGAAAACAAATTCTTAAATCAAATGAAAAATAAAAAATAAATTGGTTATGGCAAAATTAACTTGAAAGACAACATGCAATTAAGAAACAATTTTGAACTCGTCCATTTTGAGCAACATTAATTATTCTGTTCAGAAATAAGACAAAAACACGATAACATTTATTAGGTAACAGATAATCAATGAATTCTGAGGTATACATTAAACTAAAACATTTCCATGCGAACACTATATAGGTTTGTTAATCCCATTTATTGGGAAGATGAGACGTAAAACATCTTTCAGCAAAGCGGTGGCAGAAGAGGACGGCCGAAGGTCTGTACAAAATACAGCAAGTGGTAACGGTATGTCAGAGACAGCGCACGAACAAGCATTTTTGAAAAAATTATTGGAACTTATGAAAGATAAGCGCTAGATAGGCACATAATTAACTGACTGTAGAACTTATTTTAAAAAGTTTAGAAAATGCTGATTTGGAAGAGAGTAAGCTCGTTCCTGAAACCTAGAGAATACTAACAAGTAGCATTTCACCACTGTTAACATACCTAATTAAAAAAAAATGCGTTTCATTGAAGGCTTAATACTTTGAATGTTTACGATAAAGAAATGATTGATCAATGATCGTATTACTCACAGTCTTCTTGGCAGTTTACAGCGATTTCTAGAACACATTAAACTGTCAATTGCAAGATGCTTGAAAATTGTTGCAGAGGTAGATGCATAAACTCAATTCTTATAGTCTAGTGTTCCTTAAACTTTGAGACAGTAATCGCTCAAGCGGATTGAAAATCGCAAACTACATTAGATATATTTATTTCGGTAATTATTCATTATGTACAATTTTACCTTCAAGCAAATAAATGCATCGTACATATTATTAACAAACACAGTAATGAACACATAAAACACAATTTGTTAAATGAGATCATGTATAACGTGTTATTTGTTGCTATTGAATAGTATGTTTAGGATAATGTAAAGTCATTTTACCTTTCAAAATGATTATCATATTAAAAAAAGACATTTAGCACCGATTATAATCTCCGAAATATTGACAATACCAAAGTTAAGAGTACAATATACATAACTATATTTAAGCAAACTTTTACTTCCATTGAATAAAGTGACAATTAAAGTTTGATTTTCACAGTAAAAAATTGACAAGCTTTTTAAGCCACTATTTTTGTAAATTGTACTTTCAGTTCTCTTTGGAAATAAGAAAACTAACACGGTATAAATTATTTATTACATGTAACAAGAATTTCTTGTCTTCTTTCTCGACCAAAATGCAAAATTGACATTTTGAAGAGTAATATGGCTTTTAATGCCATTTTGTGTTTATGGTAAATTCTTTCGAGTCATCGACTTCGATCGCCATCAAGGAGATTTGGGGCAACAAAGGCTGTGTTTACTGCTAAGTCTGTCGAAAGAATCATGGTTATTAACGCACACATTTTAGAGTCAACCACGTTGCGTTAAACTGTCTTTACTATGTGTTCTTCTATATACATGTAGTTGCTATTATTTTGGATTGTCAGCCAACTTGATTCTTATCGAGGGTAGCGGTGGTGTTGAGGTTAAGGTGTCTGTCGCTTATCTAGGAGGTTGCGGGTTCGAGCCCCACTGTGGTCACGGCTGTACCTCCTGATATGACACCTGTACTGCTAACTCGAGAATTACTCGATAAAATTCAAGCTTTCTTCACAATCGAGCTAAAATAAATGAGAATAAACTAACTTGATCCTTTTATCGAAATTTTTCAGTTCATTTGCATTTACACTGTCGCTACTTTTCTAGAAAGCCATTCATTTTGTTACTGGTTTTGTATACTGTAAGAAAGCATCTTGTAAGTGTTTTGAAATTTTGATTGTATGAGTTAACCATATCATACACTATCGCTGTTACTAATTAGTACACCAATAGTATCTCCCTTCAAAACCTAAGATGTACTAGTGTATTGTGTTTTGATTCACGACATTAACGTTCAAGAACGTACATGATTTCAGTATGTCTAAATTATCGAGTTCTCGGACAACATTGCTCTACTTTGTACTAATTGACCAGATCATTTCTCGGAAAACATTCTCCCAGAATGGTGTCAATTTTGTCATTAAGGTCAACTGGCATTGGACACACTTCTCTTGGGTTGAAGTAAACTGTCATCATGTGTTTTGTGTCCTGAAGAAACACTCATGCTCCTCAGTATTTGTTCATCAAAGCTTAACTTGTGATGCCTCAGACGTGGAAAATGACAGAAATAGAACATGAAATGTAGAAGATCTTCAATGTTCTCTTCAGAAAAGTGACGTCTTTGCCTTAATTCGTTAAGAAAGTTAATAATGTACAAGGCGTCTTGATTTTTGACTGTCTGTGTTTGTTTCAAACGAGACTCCATCAACAGAGTGCAGATCACATGGAAGATGTTTCCGTAGAATTTGAGCCTTAGTCGTATCGTTGCACGGAAATGTTCGCCAAATTTTTCATCAGATTTGGGGTCATATTGTGGATACAGATCCAGTGTTTCCTTAGAAAGCCAACTTTCAACGGATTGCACAATGTCTTCTTCCACTTCACCGTCGAGCACATTGAAAAGGTCCATTTCCATCTGCGTTACTGTCTGAAGAAATATGTCAACGTATTTCAATTGATTATCCGTGATGCGGCAGACAAACTGCATATTTCCACTCTGAGGTTCACGAAAGGGAGCGGATACAAATTGTGCATAGAAGGACTCGGATTTTAGTTTGGTCATATTGTCCATCATCGCATCGAGGGGGTAATTTCCCGATAATCCTAGTCTATAACAGTAGAACTTCATTTGTTCTAGCCAAGAAAATTGATCAAAGTATCCAGGTTCTTGGATTTTCTTGAAAGAGTCTTCAGGCATTGATGCTCGTTAAAAATTCCATTTTTTTTTCTATGACTAATTGTTTTTCCGCTGGTGAAAATGACAGTAGAAAATCTTTGTCAGGATGTGGAACAAAATCTGATGGCTTTGCAACTACTTGGTATCCTTGTTACATTATATTTTCAACAAATTTCTAGAAGGCCATTTCCGTTCTCTTGTTCGAAAGGTGTGCGCAGGTGCTGGCCAACCTTAACATCTAATGGCTGGAACAAGATCTATAGAATATTCACCGTGTGGATCGGTCCTGCTTGCTTCTGTTAATGTCGAAATAACGTTAGAATCTGTTGATTTCGAAATTACTTCAGTGACCTCGTCGCTCTTGAAAAAAAGCATGTCATATATAAGGAGCATGTTTCTTTGAAAGTCTTGTTTCCAAAATATCATGCGTTTTTTTAGTTGAGATGTTGTGCCTGTGTCAGTAGACAAGTCGCACCCATATAGCAATTCCTTAACAAACCAATCTTGTCTCGATTTCTTGACATCAGCAAATGCGTGAACAGTATATGCTCTACGTCCAATGTCATCAAAAGTCGGTGGTCAACTGACAATTCCGATGCCTGTCTCTCATTATTAAATACGGGGTCTGAATAAAGAACAGCAGATGTTACCGCACATTTGAGTAACCTTGTTGATGTAGATGTTGGCAGTATGGTGAATGGAACATGACTGTATGTTTTCTTTGATTGCGTTTTGAAAATATCAGGATGTCGATTTCGAAGATAATTTGCATTCAAATACTTTCCATCCACTGGTGACAGATTAGACAAATGTTTAAGTTGTGGTATATAAAGAAAAGAAGGGTCTTACCTTTCTTGTTAAAAATGGCCTCTTCCTAGGTCACTTTTGATCCAAACTTTCAGTAATTTATTTCCGTAATGGAGAAAAGGTCTAATGTAATGTAGACGTTTACTTATTGAGATGCTAAGTAAACGTTGAACGATTAAATGTGATATCACAGTCTAGATTTGAAAATTTTATCAGTAAAATCAGTAAAATTGTCATTTATATGGAGGTTCATTAGGGCGTTTTAACGATAGATAATAACTGCAAATTGCATATAGCTACTTATGCACTGACCTGGGTCTATATTTAAGTACTGTGTTTGTTACAGTTTCAGATGTTTCAGAAACTTTTGACAAAACACCAGGATTTCGCAGAAGTACGTTGGGGTTCGACTATTCTGAAAAAAACTGAGATTATTAAATCAACCTATTGTCGGTGTGTCACTATTTCGTCAAACGATATGCAGAGTGGTGAAGAGTGAATATTTAAGTTAACACTTTTTATAAGTCCTTCCAGAGTACTAAGTGCTATAATCTTTAGATATTACTATCTAGCCTCTATTGGACTTTCAAATTTCGTGGAAAATATACAGTGTAGATGTATACCAATGTAGATATTGGGTTGAAACTTGACACCTGTGTTCGGGGTCCATTAACACCGTATCGTATCACCAAGGCTGTCAACATTTGTATGAAATAAGGAACAAATATTCCATTGATTAAAAAGGTCACGTTACAAAATGAGTGCAATAGCAATCTCCAAATGTAATGCATACAATGGAATACACACAAGGTTTTGACTTCAGTAAATATACACAGAGAAGCGTTTTCATTATCTATAGGATATGCAGGTAAACATCTCTATCTTAAGAAATAAATTAGATGCATATGTTTGATGTAAACTTTTCTCAACTCGTTAGGGTCATTGAAGAAAATTATAGACTGCAATCCTATGACTCTGAAACACGTTTTAATATTTCAAATAATACCTTGTTTGTGAATTAAGAAAAACACCATTTAAGCTTTGCACACAGATTGTTATTTTTTTTTTAAATACTTGAAGTAATGAGAAAAGTGATGCATCAGTTTTTCGTCAGTTTTAAAATTTTAGACTTGTTTCATTAACAAATAAAAAATGTATCCCTGTATTTTATCGCAGACTTAAGTACAGTCAGCAGTTCGGATGCATAGTAACCTAATTGATAATATCTTGTTATAGACTATATTAAAATATTACGATGACCCGGCGTACAAAATCGAGCAGATTTTGTCACTCAATAGACATGTTTTAAAATCATTTATTTGTAAAATTAAAAAGATCTATAATTCTTAAATTTATTGGTTTTCTACTAAATGCCATCCTCAGTGAAAAAAGAAGACGACCCGTCTCGCATACTTACTAAATTCCGATTCTTAAAGCTGGAGCATACTGGAACGTTGGTGTTGTAACGGTTGTAAATGCACGTTTGAATACATAAATTCTAGCTAATCGGCGAATACTTAACAGAAGAAATATGGAAAGCTAACAAAAGTTTTGATTTCAATAAGAAATTTGGGTAACAAAGCACGTCGTTGTCTTGAATACTATAAATTTTTTTTCAAGATCCTAGCTTAAAGTTATTTTAGACCATTCATATCAATGATATCCTAGATTGGTTGAGGGCCAGAAAGTAACCTTTTAACGTATAAATCAACTACATCTAGATGCGACATCTATATTTTAATTACAGTATGCATGACGTTTCGATATACAGATATATGGATCACCTATTTAAAAATTGGTATGACGTAATAGTTAATAATTTTTAAGTGTGACCCGAATTTCTGAAAATAACTATGTCAGTCAGCTGTTTGACCGATTACGGTGGAGTTATATTGTCCTCTTTTTGATATTGTTCCAGATAATCTCATCTTTATGTCTCATTTTTTGCATTTCTCGCCAAATTGTACACATTTTTGTATCTATATTTCCCTATCGGCATATCTGCTGGGACTTCGTGTTCGCAAGGGTTGATACAAAGGTATATGATTTAAATTTGTTTATTTTGTATTTGAATTTAGACTTGTTTGATCGCCCAAGTGATACGTTATCATTCACCAATTTTAAACAGGTACAACATTTAAAATGCATAAACCGGTTTAAGCTCCCCAGTGGTGGTTTTGCCACTGACCGTTCCAAGGCGGTGCCCCACTGTGTTCCTTTAATTGTTCGTTTTGTCCTCGTGTGTTTGTGCGCACCATAAACCGGTTTAAGCTCCCCAGTGGTGTTTTTGCCACTGACCGTTCCAAGGCGGTGCCCCACTGTGTTCCTTTAATTGTTCGTTTTGTCCTCGTGTGTTTGCTTTGTATGCTAGTGTGTGTTGGTAGTGTATATGTGTGTTTGTACATGATGTGTGTGTGTGTCGTGTGTGTGCGTGCGTGTGTGTGTGTGTGTGTGTGTGTGTGTGTGTGTGTGTGTTGGTGGTGTGCCTTCTGGGTGCTGTGGGGCGCGTTTTGGAGGCTGCGTTTTTGGTACGTGGTTTCCCTGTTTGATTTATTTTTGTTTTTTGTTCATTGTATGCTATTGTGTGTTGGTATTTTTTTTGTGTGTGTTTACACGTTTGTGTGTGTGTGCGCGTGTGTGTGTGCGTGTGTGTGCGTGTGTGTGTGTGTGTGTGTCTGGTGGTTTGCGCTTCTGGGTGCTGTGGGGCTCGTTTTGGGGAGGCTGCGTTTTTGGTACGTGGCTTCCCTGTTTGATTTATATTTTTTGTTTTTGTGCTTTTTTCAATCGCATTTAAGTAGTTTTGAATCAATTGAATTTGAAGCACTTAATGCACTTAATGCTAATGAATCATCGCTATATATTTCAGTGTACGTTGTCAATTGAATGGAACGAGATGAGCTTATCGAAGTCTTGTATAACTAGAATGACAAAAAATGAGTAATGGATCCAAGAAACAGATGCAAACTGATCTGTTTTACTAAACTGGGCTGGTCCGATGTTTGACAACTTTCATATATATTTTGTAATTTATCTAAATGAAATCTTCGAAATTGGAATGTAGGGTGGCTGTTTACGAATTAATAAGCAAAACCATAGAGATTGAATGCAAGCGTTGATAAAAATTGAATAACTCTCATTTAAATCCTATTATTGTAATAACTAACACTAAGTATAATTAAGAGACAACGGAAAAGTTTTTTGTAAGTTTTAATCGCAAACACATTACATTTTGTACAATATACACGATGAAATTCATTTTTTAATTCAATGGCATACACAAGCAATTCTAGTATTGTCGTTTTTGAAAGTTATTCCCCGCTCCTCCGACAAGTTTGAATGTTTGCTAAAAAGGTTTTCGTGACTAGAAAAGAACAACATTTACATGTAGGTCCCAAGCTATATTGGCAATTTTATGGAGCCTTTGTTACAGTAGTAAAGCTGCAGTTGTAATGTTGCAATACTTTTCATCTTGACAGTACCTTTAGCATAGGTAAAGAGATTATGAATTAATTGCATAGCCACATTTCTAACGACAAATAGTGGAAAAAAATCTCAGATCCGGAACTCTAAGGACAAGGTTTTATACCATTTTAATCTGATGAACCCTGTGTCCAGACTGTAAATATGTCATTTATACAGAGGTTTTAAAGTAATTAACACAAATCGTCCTGGTTTGTAAGTGATATTCTCATTAAGATTAGGTTCTTATCATAACAAAGTTCGAAAACACTAGTATAAAAAATTGAAACTTCGTGTTCGGGCAAAACAATTAATAAATTTTACACAACCGCTTTTTTGACGATACATGTATGTTGCTCGCAAATCCTAAGTCCTTAGCTCAAACATCACGGTCAAATCTTTCCTTTCCGTAACTTTATCATACATAAAGAAATCCCTTTGACTAGATGCAGCAGGTAACACAAAGACAGAAAAAATCCAAAGGTCAAAGGAAGAAATCATTGCATATCATTTATAGCTGCAGTAAATCGTTTTCGATCAATGATAAGAGGGAGTTTGATACATGCAGAATCATACGGATGTTTCCAATGGAAAGACTAGGCCAGTTTTCTTCCTCAATTTCGATGATATATATCAGGGTTCCTGTTGCAGCCAACCAGTATGTACACCTAAGTTTAAAACTACAGTCAAATTGTTGATACCAAAACCTGTGAAAGGGCTTTAATGAATAAATGTTTTTAAATGATGACGTTTTGTTATTTTGATGAAAAACTTACTAACAATGTCTATAATGTTGTTAAAAGAATGATATCCGGCAAATGGCGCTCAATTTGTTCTTCAGACAGTCTAAATATTATGGCGTCGAGAAATTGTTTCCTTTTATCGATTGATTTCTCATAAACCTCATGCAGTCTCATCTCAAAGCTTTGTGACGATTGATCACTTTTTGCAGCAATAGGTTCCGTATGAGTTTTACATCGTTTAATGTTTTCAACAGCTGTTTTAAGGAAATTGAACTCCACGTGGTGTAGTAAGAAAATTGGCTTTTGTATATTAGTGAGGTTGCGAAGCTTTGCCAAGAGTTTTACCTTGGTGTTATCTTCCAGTTTCCCAGCAAACAGATTTCTTTCTGGAATCATGTAGTTAGATAGCCATTCTTCCTCTATAGAATATCGTAAGGACTGTAAAGCGGACAGCAGTAAATCCAATAAACGTTCTGGTTTAAAGTAGTCAATAGGAGTTCTTTCGACAAACCAAAACAAAACGTTTTTAATGATATAAGAGGAGATGTCAGAACAAATAGGCTTTAGTGCTTTCTTTGTAACCATTCTGAGGAGAACAAAAAGTTTAAGTTGTGTTTCATTCATCGAACGAATTAAATGTATCTCTGCCTCAGTATAACAGATTCTCCATTCCAAATGGGAATCGACACTTCCTTTACCTCCGACCGGAACTGTGTGTCCATTCATCTGAATCATTTCTTCAGTTAGTTTTTGGCCTGGCCAGCTGTTAAACCGTTTTCTTTCTTTCCATTTCAGCAGATGTTCACTGCAGATACTCGGTATCGCAAACACAAAGTCCACAGATGTTCCTCGAAAACACTTTGAATAAGCTGGTCCAGCAACTGCCTCATGGTTAGAAACATCATGTAAAGAATCGGATAGTACATGACCAAGAAACAAATGACCAAAATACTTCTGAACAAAGAGTGTATATCCCCTCGATAAAACCCTTGCATCGGACTGTTTACATTTTAGCATTGTATAACCAGATTCTGTACCATCACTGACCATTTCAAGCACGACCTTTCCAGGAAACAGTTCAGATGTATGTGAATCATCAAAACAAATCCATTCTTTTGTTACAAGCATCACATCAATGTCACTGTCTGATTCCTCAGAATGGGACACTCCTTCTCCTCTGCTGCCTGCTATTATCCAGGACCATTTATCACCAACTTCTGATTTATTTCTCATTTCCTGCCATATCTCAAGAATTTGAACTCTAGTTTTGATATCCTCATACCCATATTTCAACGAATCTAGAGCCTTGAATACATTACAGGATAGTTGTTCTCTTTTCTTTACTTTGGATGATTTATTTCCCATGCTTTATTGCATTATAAGAAAACAGTTTCGATTCAGATCTAATTTATTATATATTGAGCATTTTACTCGTTCATAATACTAGTATGCTAATATAAAAGAAAATATTAAATGTTTTCGTTCTGCTTACTGGCAAAGATAAAGTTATACTTTATATGTAGAAGCATTACGTGTAATGGTTTACCAAAAAGTTAGGTAATCAAATCTTATTCAAATTAAAGCCAACTCAATATTTTATTTGTATTTTTATACGTAACAATACTGTGCATGCCAAAGTTTTAGATACTGGATGGAGATTGTAGAAGTTTTTACGAACAAACACATCACCATAAACTATCTTGGAATTCCAAGAGTTACCTTCGCTTGCTGCAAGTTTCTGATGCATTTTACAATACTTAGATTAAAACAAGAAAACACACAAACTACAACTAGGCATTATCTTCAGATCGGATAAAATGTCTGTTTTTATACAATATATATATTCCCCACTTTCTTACAATTGATTATTACAAACAGTAAATTTAGGATCGATTAAGTGAATTACAAATTGAGTATTGTATGTGTTACCAAGACACGTATTTAAACATGCATTTTATACATCTCTGTGTTACCTAACGATAACAAACTTTAATTGCTACTGTCGGGGCGTATCAGCAGCGAAAAGCATTAAAATGGGTAATATTTTTTCCTGTAGAAATATTTTAATATGGTCTGGGTGATGACAAACATGTATGAAATATAACACTACAAGGCACTAAAACGATTCTGTCGAGAAATACCCTAAAATACCCATTTGAATATGAGTTGTCAACTTTTAATATTAAAGTAGGATCAATCATTTGTATTTAACGGCTACATAAAACAATAAATAAAAAATCGTGCCGACAATTCGACCTCATGCTTTTGGAAAGGAGACCCGATACACAGAATGTTTTGTTTGGTCTTGTTCAGATTATATATCATTAAGTTTCAAAGTGTTTGCTTTGAAATGATATCAGTTGTAAATGGCGTTTTTTTACTCAGAACATTAGTTTTCTAATAAGCCGGACGGAAACGAAAAGTAGTATATTTGCATAATATCATATTTCTTTAATTTGGTCTCCAATAATCCATGTCTTTGACAAATAGTTGCTATCAAACCATTTCAATTAAGTATAAAACACTTCCAAACAGATTACGATATCAAATATAACATTAATCACATTAACTTATGCCTTTATGACTTTAAGGTATTTAAAATGATTCTGCAAATATTGATTATTGCTCAGATGGCTCTATTCATTGCGATTGAGATCGAAATCATTACCCGAGTGGTGAAAGTAGTAAGGTAATAAAACCACAAGGTTGTCTACGAGTTGGGCAGATAACTACATACGATTGAACACTTATTCTTTGGTTTTTATCACAAACAACTTGATACTGATATTAATTTGCCATTTACTAAAATTAAATATATTTGAAAAATATTGAAATGCTGAATAAAACAGGGGCTTTCTATTTATTTTACAATTCATCTATTCTAGTTTTCAATAATGTTTCATTTCTGCGATATCCCCATGAGATCTAAATCTGGGATGAGTTCCAAAAAGACAGCGAACTGAGGAACACAATTCCTAACCAAGAAAAGTAATATGTTTTTGAAAAACAGGATTTCTGCAGGACTGGATTGTCCTAGAAATTTACATTACGCCGTTATAGTATGTTTACTTAAGCTATGTAGATGTAGTGAGACGTAGGCATCCCTAGAGCAAACGGTGTCACTGCTTGAATCAAGGAGTTTAGTATCTGACAAATAATATCTTGAAATGGTGCATTATATATTCATAACTGAAAGTCCAATGGGATTTACTTGTCTCAAACTGCAGATTTATAACTAAAGGTATGGGGAAAACCATTGGCATTTAGCCCTCTTCTATCGCATGATTCTTTTTGCCAATGACGTCATCAAGCAAGCCACCACGATAAGAGAAACATATTTATAGAAATGGTAATGATAGTTTTTATATCAAATTTGACACGAGAAGTATGGCATAATTCTCAAATTAAAGACATAATAATGAGAAAGTTTGTGGGTTTGGTAACGAAACTAATTGAAACTGTAATTAAAACCGGGATTTAGCGCGATCTCTCAATTCATAAACTGTATATCATAGAAACTACACACAAAGTGATTCGAATAAAGATGAACACTTTTACCGGAAAACAAGACAACTGTTCTTCTACAATGGTGTTTGTAAACTGACTGCCTGATATCAACTCTACGAAATAAAAGAACGCTAAAATACATTTCCTGAGGAAACTACTAAAAGTTACACACGAACTTCACCCGATTATTGTAGAAGAAACAGGAAAGACAAACGAAAAGTTTTTAAATACTAAAACAGTAAAAGTAGTAGCCCTGGTTATTTAAGTAAATACATTTAATTGAAATCACTTAATTATAGAATAAATGCACTTCTTAAAAGCTGACTGCTATAGAGGTGATGCACAATATTGAGACATGTGGGAAAATTATTTATGATAACGGTATTGGCAACGTTTAATACGAATGCTTGGAATAAACAAGCTATCTGTGTTAAATTGATATACTATGGTATCAGAGCTTCCAGATAATGAGTTTACTGTAATCGTGTTACCAATCCCATTTTAGAAGGACAAAAAGCATTATATTCTGGTGAAAATTATTTCAACAGCATCTACCAGTTTTTCTTCAACACCCAACTGTTGACATTTATTGGAAATCATTGCCAACTATTATGGTTTTTCTATCGAGGTCTTTGATAAAGTGAAGCAATTTCCATAGGAGTATTGTGACAATGAACTAAGTAATATGTACAATCGCACGGAACATTGTCTTAAACGAACGACTCTTTTATTGTGTATAATGGCGTGATGTTAAGCTGAAATAATACAATTGTACAATAATTTAGATGAAAGAAAATTGAAAAGCTAAGAGTTGGTTTTTAAGAGATCATTTTCCGAAATGGTTTTCGAGAGCTTTTAAAATTCATACGCAATGCATAACTTTAAACAGAAGAGAAGAATAAGGACAATCGCTGTGTAATAAAGAAATCTTTAGCGCTTTTCCCAAAAGTTTGAAAGTTTCCTGATGTAAATGACCCATGAAAAAACGATAAAGAAGTTACTTCTCCCAAGCTAGCTTCGAAGTCTTTATACTACAATGTATAACAAAACCTATTCAACTATAATTATGTTCTTTTTAGTCTGTTATATTTCGTTCAGATCAACAAATCGGTTAATAGTCCACCCGAGAGCCTGTATATATCAATGTTTTGTTGACTGACTGTCGATCTTCCGTTTGCAGACGATAGTGTCAATATGTTAGCTGCGACACTTTGAAGGAAGAACTAAGTTATTGACAGCTAAAGTGATTCAATGAATTTTGATTTAAATTGCCTAGCATGTTGGAACTGTAAACAATAGAATTCAAGGACTTTTTGACACTTCAAGACGTTTTGCGCGTAGAATCACTCTAATTATGAGCTGTCGTTGCTAGATATAGGTAACTTCACTTTGTCTTCACTTTCTGATGGATATAAATAAACAAAGAATAAATAGAAAATATAAATGAAAACAATTCGAATTCGGTAACTGAAACAATACTTGTCAAATACAGATTTTCTATCAAATATAAGCCAGACATGATAAACGTTTTGCAAGTTTTTCCGTCTCACTTTCTTTGAATTTTTAAATTGCAGCTTTCGGATTCGACCGTTTCATTCTGCCTTTGCGGCCAGTGTTTTACATGATCAGCCCGCATACATTATTTGTTCAGTCTAATAGTGTAATCTGTACTGATTGCTTTAAATGCATTACAAATTTGCGTTACTGACTGCAAATCCAGAAATGCACGAACTTTCCCCCATATCAGACCTAAGTACTCGCCACCACAAATGCTGGCAAAAGATCATTATTTAAGTTTTATGCAAACAACAATTCGTTTATCTTATATACGCCTTTTAGCGATATTGTGCAGACGACACTAATGTACAGTTAAGTGTATAAAAACAGAGCGTAATGTTCGAGTCGTAAAAGCATATTTACACGAATGACACTTGTAATGCAGTTAAATGTTTTACTAAAATCGCTAATGGTATTAATTGAAACATTACTGTAAAATCCTAACGTAATTGGTTAAATATCATACACTCACTCGATATGTTATTATCTACATCATTCAAATGGAGGTTTCATGCAGTACAATTTCAATACATAATCTACTTAGTTCTCAGTTTGCATAAAATTTTAAAAGCAGACAATAAGATGAGTATTTCCGAGAAATTATGCAAAAAGATGCAGAAAATTATGTTATCCAGACGCCCTGTTGCAATAAGTTAATTGAGTTGTGGACAGACAGTTTAATATTAGCAAATATCCGACATTGTGCAGGTTGATTTACAGAGCTTGTATTTGAATAATAGTCATGTTTGATGGAAATCACAAGGTTCTTGCAAAGTGTATCTTAATTTCAAAATGCAAATAATATAGTTTCCCCATACAATTGATTCACGGGTAACGACATATCGGAGCTGGTGACAATTGAATGCTTTATTTATTTCATTCTGTGGCTGGTGTCTAGTTTCAAGTACTGACACAGAGACATCTCTTGTCAGATTTTGTCAGAGACTTATTGTATCACCGGTATATATTTAAAAAAAAAATATTATTTAAGCAATGGTACAGCTTGCAGTTTATTTTGGTAAGTGATAAGGGTATATGTGGAATGAATGTAGAAAGAAGAAATGACAGCTTTCTATAGAGAACAAATCCAGTTTTAGGAAAAAAAATCTGTACGGGTAAATGAAGATTTAACTAAAAACTTTATCAATTTTGTCAAATCAGTATTAATTCTAATCATTATTCTGTGAAAAACAACCCTATTTAAAGAAATAGACTTACCTAAATTGGGAGTAGGAAGGTCCCATTGTATAAAGCTAGGTATGAATGGGTAAAGGACAGTATCCTCGTTCTTCAGTACTTCAATTTTTTATTTACAATTTGCTTTTCCTTTCAGACAGTTCCTGTTTCATATGATAATAAAGTAGATATTTTAGATAAAAACAACAATAGAAAATCAGTTTCCTGTTCCCCTAGACGCTTCGTTGCTCTTTCCATTTACAGCCATATTTCTATTACCGGTATGTCTGACAAATATATTCATTCATGTATCCTTGTTGCACTCGATTGACAATATCCATAATTGTTGCACTTAAGCATAATAAAACCCTTATATACAAATTCATGTATTCTGGTTGTTACTTTGGTAATGTTCTTTTGTAACGGAATGAAAATATTTTCGTAGAATTTTGATGATCACTTCGAACAGTTATATGCTTTAAATAGCTGGAGAAGCTTTTCAATTGAGCTGTTGTATCATAACATTGTACCTTACTTTTGAATCTGCACCTGTCAGGGGTCTTGTCAATATCACATGAGGAGAAATCCTAGGGTCGGCCGGGACTATTAACAATTAAAAAGGATTGCATATCAGGTTGTTTTGAAAGATATAATTGGCTACTTAAATAGATGAATATTCTCTATTAAGGACGTAAATGACCTGTATAAGAATAACAACCTGTTAAGATGCCGGTCAATTATCAATGAATGCTTTTGTGTTGTACCCAACAATTAATTATTGTTAAACTGAGCAAGTTTTACTGTTTTTAATTCAAATATTTGAAATCAATTCATGCAATGCTTCTCTAGCGGTCTGGTTTAATTACCATAAGTAAAACTTGTAGTATTTTAGACGATTCCGAATGACTTCATTGACAATTCAATCTTTTTGTAGTGATAGTTCTCAGTGCGAATAATAAAAAACATTAAACTTATTGAAATTTTATAATTTGTCTGTAATCATCTATGCTTATGCAATCATTAACGAACTTATTTAGGTCAATGAATATTTTTTAGTTTATTATTTTTTGTCAAATGATTTCCGACAAATAAGCATCTGAAAGATTTGTCCGACCAGTTGTTCCCCCCTCCTGCATCAAAGTAAAATTTGCTAAAAAGGTCAGCAGTTGTCGAGTGTCCGAAAAAGGTAGATTTCTATAATTGTCAAGTTCCTTTTTATTTATGCATCAAAATGTAAGACTGTTACTAACAGTTATTACTGATTTGTTTCCTCTGTAAAATCAATGATATCGTGTTGCAGCTAATTGCAAGAGCATAACTTTAGAGTCGCCTGCTTACACCAGCAAATGAAACAAGCGTCTCAATGACAAATACAGACTTGATAGGATCAGATCTGTATAAGATATAGAGACAAATTTCTTAAAGTGAACACGAGATGTTAGAGAGAATCGACTTAAAACTGTCCGCAACTAGAAACTAGGAGATACAATAAGAATTTTCATGGAGTGAAAATCCAATTTAAATACCACGATAGAATTTTTGAAATGTATAAAATGTACAACTAAAACTTGTGAAAGTCAATATAAGAGTTCGGAGACAAACATTAGAATCAAGCTTCCAGAAATTCTTGATAGGTTCCTGTCATGTAAAAAAGATGAAAAAAAGAACACCGAAAGATAACATATTAATTTAATTCACGCTTGTTAACAACTACAATGTTCTTAACCATATGGACGATGGATGTTGCTGCCAACAGTTGGAACGACAGAATATAACCACATGAGTACAAAATACAAAACAGTAATCCCAGCAATGCTATCCCGATAGTATACAAATATATTGTAAGTAAATCACTGTTTCCAATAGTATACAAATATACTATCAATGCTATCCCGATAGTATACAAATATATTGTAAGTAAATCACTGTTTCCGATAGTATACAAATATACCATCAATGCTATCCCGATAGTATACAAATATATTGTAAGTAAATCACTGTTTCCAATAGTATACAAATATACCATCAATGCTATCCCGATAGTATACAAATATATTGTAAGTAAATCACTGTGTCCAATAGTATACAAATATACCATCAATGCTATCCCGATAGTATACAAATATATTGTAAGTAAATCCTGTGTCCAATAGTATACAAATATACCATCAATGCTATCCCGATAGTATACAAATATATTGTAAGTAAATCACTGTTTCCAATAGTATACAAATATACCATCAATGCTATCCCGATAGTATACAAATATATTGTAAGTAAATCACTGTTTCCGATAGTATACAAATATACTATCAATGCTATCCCGATAGTATACAAATATATTGTAAGTAAATCACTGTTTCCGATAGTATACAAATATACCATCAATGCTATCCCGATAGTATACAAATATATTGTAAGTAAATCACTGTTTCCAATATTTAACGTACATAAAACCTTTCCTTTCGGAGTGCATTGTAAGCTATCAAACTAATAAGTCAGAATTACATTGCAATAATATGGGTTGCTCATTTTAAAGCTAAAAGCAGGATAGTTATGTAAGATGATTGACGGTGGTCTTGTGGTTCACAATATCATTCTACAAATATCCGCCCTTTATTATGGATATATCTATTTGTTTATTTTTTTATTGGTGTTCAATGGTATGGTGCTGCATGTAACAACTGACCAACTACATTTTCTCCTACCCTTGCGAAACATGTTTGTTTTGCCTGCTGTCCTGTTTCAATTGTATATAACAATACCCATTTAATCCGTTTGTTTGGTAAATGTTTCATTTGACAAAAAATGAAAATGCAGTTCTTCTTTTTAGGGATTTGGGCACCTCTTGGGAAATAAGTCATATTTAGATACTGGAGTGAGTTATCTCGCATCGATACTCTCTGAAAATATGCTGGTCCTGTCATTTGGGTATTGAATTATTCTAAAGTACTTCTCAAGTATTAGAAATGTAAAGATTATCATTTTATCAATAATTCTTCCAGTCTAATGACATGAAGAGACATTGGCCAAACGAAAAGAAAAAAATCTTACCTCAACGTTAGCCGATAAATGATATGCCAATGACAATATTATCGATGTGTTAACAGCAAAACGACAGATTAATAGCAAAAAGCCATTAAAGGGATCAAATGCCACTATCGATCTATTGAGTAATCATGGAATCTGAAGAAATCATTACATTTCGAAAAATAAAATAAGTGAAGCAAATATCCAGCAATTTTATTGTCATTTGAAACACGTATTTTTCAAAATTATTGATTTGACAGACTGCGGCGTTTTATAAAAAAACCTTTCACCGCGTTACAATAAATAAAAATTCCGGTAACTCATAAAACAGTGGCTTTACAAGAAGTGAAGATGTAAATCTGTATGTCGCTAACCTTTGGAACAGATGTCAATTTAGACTGAAAGCGAAATAAAATGAAGAACAATTAACGACAGGGGAAACCCGAAGGTACATTGTACATTGTCACAGAACTTTCAAACGTGTGCAATAATTTAGGATACAAAACATGCACAATAAGGAAAGACACTGTCCACATCAAATGACGCCAAAAAAAAAAAAAAAAAAAAAAATGCACACGAGTTTGACAAACATGAAATATGACAAGGAGCCGCTGGACATCTGGAGCAGAAGGTTAAACTAGAATTATTTGCGTATACAAAATACATACTTATGTTCAAACTTATCTCAATTCATTGAACAGCTTTAGAAATGACGTGACGCCTGTATGCTCGATATAGGCACGAAACTGTCACAAAAATGTTTCGATAACTGGTGCGTTTCACATTGTAAATATTCAATAACTAACCGGAAATTTATATGTACATAGTTGCATTTTAGGGTTGTTTACAATGAAAACAAAGACTGGATAATCTTGCAAGATATTAATTTCCAACCCAGTGACTATTTATTTCGTTATAAACTTTTCGTAGCATACAGAAAATTGTTAGTGTTTATAACATGGAACTAGATAGCGTACAGAAGTTAGAAGTGTTACTTAATAATTATAAAAGTTATATGAGACGTTTTCTATACTGTTCTTGTAGCACAAAATAAGAGAAGATGTGAATATTTAGACATAGGTACACTACGTTTTGTCCATATTTCAATCCTTTTGAAAAAAGAAAAATCCTACTAAAACATTTGCTTCCTTCATTTGTTAAAAGTTTTACTTACCTTTTTAGCGAAATAAGGTAGAGACACCGGGAAGGTTACTTTCCTATCACAGCTTGTCTTTCTAGGTCACATTAGAATGTTTTATTGGCCACAGACCATCGGTCTATGATGATGCTGTCTGGCAGTTACATTGAATGCATCAAATTATACCTCAATATTCTGTGCAATATGATGTAATTAGACTAAAAATGTTGTACTCTGCTTAACTTACTTTTGCGTGAGAAAATGATTTTTGGAAGTATTTTTGCAGATATTGTCTGTTCAACATAACTGCAAAATATCATTTCTTTAACGTTATATTTGAAGACAATTTAAATATGTGTTAAAGTGGTTAGTAAATGGCACACTGCATAATTGAATGATAAATGCTAAATAACATATTCAAGATAGAAAAAACTTAGGCTAACAAAAATGTTAAAACGACTATACACGTAACGAAAACAGTGCATTAAGAAATAGTCAAATCTAAAATATATTTAGCTTTCTCACATTTATTTAAAGTAGGGGGCACACAAAATGTTTCTGTTCAAAAATGATGTATTCAGAACTTGCATTTATTTAAAAAAATAATATCTGTCACTATTTTTCCTATTAAAGTGTAATATACTTATTGATGCTGGAACTTCCTGGTAAAATATTGCTCTAACATTATATCTCGCAACTGATGAAAATATATTAGTCAACCGATGTCAAATAGTTGCTATTCATTGTTTGTCAAATAGTATTAAATATCTTGAAAACACTGTATGTCGTTTCGTTTCACCTTATTCACTTAATTTAAAGTATCAATACAGTTGTTGAGCAAAGAAAATTCAACTGAAATGTTTACATTTGAGAGTTTAATTGACCGTCACATAATTATGTACCGTGGCCTTTGCCTATGACGAATCGCTCAAAAACATGATAATTTACTCCTGGAATTGCATGGAAACTACAACATTTCTTAATTCAGAAATAATATACGTTTAAACGGCTTTCATCGTCGATTAAATAAAAAAAACTTTTTGGAGTTCTGATGCGCAGTAAATAATCACGAAGGCAGTAGGTTTTTGTCCTGTGCCATAAGATCGTGAAGTGATACGTTAAGCAGTAGGACTTTTGCAGTATTCTGTAGTTTTAGGGATTATTTTCCTTGAACATAAGATTGAATAAAGACGGATCTTAGCGGTATGATTAAAATTCTAATGGATGATGCGTTAAACAGACTCTGTGATTGAAAGCTTCCAGTTTCCTAGTGACTGATAGAGCGTCTGTCAAAGCAAATCATAGAGTAAACAATCAAAATAATCTTCAATATTGTCTTCATATCAGCAATTGTGTAAAGATGACAGATAGCTTGCATTTGGAAGTCATTAATTCATCAGTCACAGATAGAGAAGTCACTCTTCTCATATCAAAGTATTTTTCCGACTAATTGTGGATAAATGTATCTGTTATATTTTAACACACACATGATGATGCCGTATTTACGAGTTTAAAAAAAATAAATAATCGGATACTTCTAAATAATGGCGCCAAAATGTTCGATGATTTTTGGTCATTCATATTATCATGCCTACCAACTTACAAAAAAATGTTTACTAATAACATATTCTTTGAATGTACATTTTTGACGACATCGCAAATATATTACATTGCAGCAAACTGGGATACAACAAGAAAGAACAAAACCTGCATGCTTTGAGAGCAAACTTTTACATTCAGTACTTAACACAACATGGCAGTGAAGTGTCTGGTAATATTTTCAATGAATCTCAACAGGTGGTTAGTGTGCAGAAGATTTTGTACATGTCTATCGGCTGCACAAAGTATACCGGCTGCACAAGGTATACCGGCTGCACAAAGTAAACCGGCTGCACAAAGTACATGTATCGTTTGAATTCGACATTTCTAAGACTGATATGAAATACAGACAAGCAGCTTCATAGACTTTAAGTAGTAAAATCATTTTGAAATGAGATCTTTCGAAATTTGAAACTTGTATATAGAAATTTCCATATGCACTTCAGAAAGGATGGTGTGTGATAGCAGTGTTCATTGTCTTAGAGAAAGTGTCACTTTGATATAATGTTCCCTTTACTTTTTTTTCAATCCAGGACGAAATAATTTACAGTGAAATATATTTATTATAGCGTAGAAGTACTGGAAATCACAGTCCAAAGATATTTTAGTGCTTTATTTTAAAATTTTAATATGATACATTTGTGATAAAGTTCTTCACATTTAGATGGTCTATACAGTACAGAGATCATGGTAAAATACCAATTAAATTTACAAAATGATAATTGTGAAGAAAAAATAGATAAAACTACTTCAATCAGAATTGTTGCTTATATTTCTATGAAAAAGGATAGAAAACAACAAATATATAACGAACTTACAGAAAATGTTTAAACACAACATGAATTAATTATGTAGACAATATTACTTTGATATGTTAAGTGTTAGCGTTATATATTACCAATGTAGTTTACCTTATTAAATGTTTTGTATTCTATCTGTTGTGTACACAATATCCTTCGTCATCCTTGTGCCGAAATAAATTCATCAATTAAACACAGAATTTCACGCAATATGGTCACTACTGTTAAGAGGCACGGATAATCAAAAACACATGTCGACATTCTTAAAACGCTACGATTAGTTGCATTTAAGATTAAAGTTTGGTCTACATGCTCTATTTGTATTGTCTATAAATATATGTGTTATCGGTAGTTTCAATGTTATGGCAAAAACATGTTCAACTAAAAATGCGCTTCTATTTTTTACACAATGTTTTGAATTACCTATTATTCATTGACGAACATGCTTGAGCTGTAAGAAAAATGTCAAATATAGAAGATATTGCAGTCAATTTTGTGATGCATGCACCACTGGGGCAGTCAATTATGTGATGCCTGCACCTCTGGGGAAGTGTTTTATTGCAGTTAATATAATTGGTTTCTCTAGAATCATCAGTAATCGTGAATCTATGCCACAAAAACGATTTGTAACGACCAGCTTATAAATATCAGTTTGAGGAATTTAAAATGACTGCTGAATACAATCTTTGAAGCCCTTCATATAGAGACTGGGCAAACCCAGAGGTACACGTTACTAGGAAAATAATTGCCAGAGCGTCTTAATATTGCCAGATTTACAGACTGACTTTAATAGAACTTAAAATTACTGCTATGTAAAGTTTTACAACATTTACCTGAAATTTAAACATCCTGAGGCACAATATTTAACGAATATTTGTAAGGACATTCTTTTTAATAACAACAATCAAGCGAACCTTGAATGTTAGTCAACATCGAAAAATATTTTATTTGTAACTAACTGTTTATGATGAAAGTTTGCGTTTTTGTTATATATACGATATCCTAAACATAAGCTTTTGAATACTTGAAAAATGTACTAACGTCTTGTCAATGTTCTCTATTTTAACCGTAAATTTGTTGAAATTTAATTTAGCCCTATAAATTATTTTCTATGCATAATTGAAATGAACTAGTATGGTAAATAAATAATCTTTATAAGTGTCGAATACTTAAAAACTGCATAAACAATCAAAGCATATTTAGCTTTCCAAATTCTCTTTCATAAATAACTTACACACGTACTATAATACTGTTTGCTTTGCAAAAAAGTGAGTTGTGGAAAAAAGTTTACCGTTCTGTGCTTTCATGTTCTAAAGGATTGGCAGAAAACAAGCAATTTTCGTTTATAAAAGAATTTAATGAGATGTAGACATACGCTAACAGTTCTATAGATTGCCCGTTAAAGTGCTGTCAGACCATTTACAATTTGTATAATCTTATCCTTTCATAATTTCTGACATTTATGCAAATGAGATCATTCTGTCAAGATTGTATGTAAGATATAGCGCTGGAATGGCCACTATCCAAGCGGTTTTCAATATATTATAAGAAAGGGGAATCGAGAAAATTCAGGTTCAAAGTGTTGAGGAATTAATAGGGCAATTATTTGAATTTTAGTTAAGACAAACCAAATGATGGTGCATTGAGAACATCGAAAAACAGTCTGATTAATATTCCTGTGCTTAAAAAGTGATGAAAATGTTTCATTTTTCTTTAAATATATTTATTATCTTTTACTAATATTCCTAATCTGTTAAAAGCATGTCTCTCTTACAATACGATCTCATGACAAGTTCTGTCATGGTTAAAGAATTTATCAAGCTCTCGAAGGAACTCCAATTAAAGCGACAATGTTATGTACAAAAGTATATACCACAGAAAAGAAATCTATATTCTAAAACAGGATTCCGCTGGATAGTAGTGTCTAAGACATTAACATTATTACGTTACAATAAGCATGCTTGATGTAAACTATGTGTGGATTTAATTACGATGTGCGTTTCCCTAGATTTAAAAATATCACAACTTGTATAAAAAGGCCAAGTTGATACGAACAACAACTTTAAAAGATGTGCCAGAAGTAATACTACTAAGTAACAAGATGTAACAGAAATATCTGACGGTGATGTCATAATTTCAAATGATGGATTTATAAATAAAATACATTTGTACTTCCATCAAATACAACGAAAACATGAAGTTTCATCTCCCAAAATCATCAAGCAAAAATAGACGTTTAGAAAAATAACAAATAAACAAATAAAAACATAATTGTCGTTAAAAAGGCTACAAGGTTAACCACAACATTGTTTAAAGAATTTAATGAGATAATACTAGATGTAAACGACCTGCTAATTGCAAATAATTAACATCAACAAAGATAAAACACAATTTTAAACGAACTTAAAAAAACAAAAATTACATATGCATTAAAATCAATGCAAAACAGAATATAAATAGCACCAGAAAATATCTACATTGATAGCTTTACGAAAGAGCAAGGGAAAAAATGATTTAACGGACACTGAGAAACACAGGAACCCGACTATTAATTTTGCAAAATCGTTAAACATTAATCAAACAAATAAAAATATATTACTGGTTCCATTGGAAGCAAGAGACATAATAGAATAGCGATAAAAACATTAAAGCCAGCTGAGAAAATATAACCAATAACCTAAGCATGTAATACTTTATAGGCAAGAGTTGGAACCAGCGGAAATTTGTTTTGTCAATGATACGGGATATCGCTCACGGATAATATAAAGACCGATTTTATTTCGTAGAAACTACAGTCGAAGGACAATTGTATTATGTTCTAGAGAATGGAATTGCAACAGCAACTGACTGGCTACCAATTTCCCTTCTACACCTGACTGTTGACATTTATTGGAAATCATTGCCAACCATTACAGCTTTCCTAACGAGGTCTTTGATAAAGTGAAGCAATTTCCATAGGAGTATTGTGACTTAGTAATATGTACAATCGCACGGAACATTGTCTTTAACGAACGACTCTTTTATTGTGTATAATGGAGTGATGTTAAGCTGAAATAATACTCTTGTACAAGAGTTTAGATGAAAGAAAACTGATGACGTGAGACTTGGTTTTTAAGAGATCTTTTTCAGAAATTTTCTTTAGAGTTCCTTATAACGTTGTTTTTCTCTTTTGAAATACAACAAGAAGCATGACGTGTGATGTATCAAAGGAAATCTTTAAGATTTTATTTCTTAAGTTTGAAAGCTTACCGATGTAAGTGACTAATGTAACGTGTCATGAAAAAAACTAAAACAGTTTAGTTTGTGGTGGATTTGAGTGTGCATTCGAGTAGAGTGTGTAGGTATGAAAAAAAGAATTAAGAGGAGAAAAAGTTTATTTATTCGGCGTGCGATTTTGGTATTTACTTTAATTTGCCTTTCGCTTACATATTTTGTCAATGATTTCAATTCAGAATTTTTTCCACGGAAGATACAGCAAAATGCCACTATGCTAGTAGATAATTCTGAAGCAATTGTGAATAGATTTGAACTACTGGACATAGGCACGGATGCTTGGAAGAAACGGACATATAATAACACTAGCCGGTCAGAGATGAACCAAAACGGATCTGGGAATACACTTACTTATAGAAATGTCACTTTAGCACGAAGGTTACCAAGTGCAATAATTATCGGTGTTAAAAAATGCGGCACACGTGCACTCCTGGAGTACTTGCGACTTCATCCAGGCATCAAGGCAACCGGTCCAGAGCCGCATTTCTTCGACAGATACTATCACATGGGTCTGGATTGGTACAGGTAAAGAATTTGTAATGTCTGAAATAAAACAATTTCTAAATATTGATATTTGTAGCGCCAAACAGACTGAATACTTAAATTATAACAAGGTACGGAATCAATCGAATTTCTAAAGAGACATTATTTAAAACAGCTTTCTCCATTCTAGCGTTATGAATCATCAACATATAGATTTATCAATTAAAATTCAATTAGATGTATAGTAGGATGTTATTCAGCTCCATGCATATTTCATTTATTATTATAACCCGAGATTTGTCCATAACATAAAATTGTTTAGTTTTTAGATTTACAGCTTTCTACGGTCAATAAGCTGCAGATTTTTAGTAACCTATTTCCGTTAGGCTATTTCTAGTAAAGTTTAAGCATTCAGAAATCTAAGTCGGATGCAGAAATTACAGAAAAATAAAACATGACTCAGTAATCTAGGAGAAGAGGAAATGTTGAAATCAGTGTCTGGTAAAGAGAATAATGCAATTATGTGAAACTATTTTGTCATGTTATTTAAGCGTTATTTAGGTAATAACTACATTGTCCGAGTACAGGTAAGCCAAAGGTCTATGTATAGTGTGATAGAAAACAAACGGTTATCTTTTGATCATCAATAATCAAGCACATCTAGTTAGTTATATAATAAATTATAGAATTCCCCGTGAAATACTGAATGCATCGGCCAAAAATATATAAAAAATAAAGATATTCGTCAAACTGATCGGCCTTTTTGTTTTAAAAATCATAATTGTCGAAATCAACTAAAACTGTATCATTGATAATGCAACTGGTAGGTTGTTACTCTATCCATTATTAAAAATTTGATATTTTGTCATTTCTACTACTTTTTTGCTATCTATTAAGAATTTATTCTTTCAAATTCTTTGAGTGTTCTGAAGAAAAAGGCGTTGTAAATAAAGACATGGACGATCGGCGATTCATTCACACATATTGTCTCTGCAATAACGAGACACGTTTGAACTTCTTTCATTCAATCACACCCAAGTCACAGACACTGAAACAATGCAGTAAGTTTTACTTCAAAGTTCAAATGCATTAAGGTTCCCATTATTTGGTTATCATTTTTAGTTATCATTTTTTAGTTATCATTTTTAGGTTATCGTTTTTTGGTTATCTTTTTTGGTTACCTTCTTTTGGTTATCAAATGTTTGGTTATCATTTTTTGGTTATCAGTTTTTGGTTATCATTTTTAGGTTATCATTTTTTGGTTACCATTTTTTGGTTATCAATTTTGGTTATCACATTTTGGTAATCATTTTTTGGTTATCATTTTAGGTTATCATTTTTTGGTTATCATTTTTAGGTTATCATTTTTTTGGTTATCATTTTTTGGTTATCATTTTTATCTTACAATAATACAATGAGTCGTAGCAATAATATTACTAAGAAGAATTTCTTACTGGTGAAATTGACAGTAGTTTGAACAAAACTGACCTAACATTGTTTTTAAATCGACAAGTATGTGAATATAGCAACGCCTTCTGAGAATACTTTTAATGAAGAAACAACGTAAATAGACGCGAAAAAAAGGAATACATGTACGTCAACATGTTGTAGTGCAAATAGAACACAGTTATTTTTTACATTCGTATCAGTAAAATCATTATATATGTGTATTTAAAGTGATCAAGGGATATTAAAATTGATTATGTCCCTATAATTTCCTACTGCTTGAGCAAAGTAAAGCTTCTGCGGCAATTTTACGTTTTACGACGTGAGATCTCAATTGGTGTATTCTTGGTCCTAATTAAACACGTGAACGTGAATACAGGGGCTCCTGAAGACAGATGACGTAACTGTTTGATTAAACAAAATTTTTAATGATAATATTTTTAAAAATAAGTGTAAAAAAACCTTGTTCAAACAGTTTAATGTCAACGTGTCAACCATACTTAAATCAAAATAGACAAATTCTTTTGGTTTCTCCGAAGGTATGGATCGTGAACTTATTCCTTAAAGAATGGTTGATATCAAAGAAAAGGGTACTCTGGTTTGAAATTACTACATGTATGATGGTTTGCCCAAAAAACATCATTCCTTATATAGTGGTAAATATTTTTCAAAAACACTATATTGCACGTGTCAGAATGATATATCAAGGTATAACAGAGAACAAATGTCAAAAAATACTTTCCAAACCTTTTGTTTTACGAAGTGAACATTTATCTAACTGAATTTGGGTACAAAGCGGCATCTATTTATAGATGCTAATATATAACTTCAACAGCATTAATTGTGGAGTAACTCAGCCAATGCGGATGAAATTCTAAAGGAAACATAACATAAGATATTGGTGATATTCATATTGTCAAGTAATAGTTGTGGAAAGGCGAATTTAAAAGACTATTAGATCTGGTACCCAATGGACACATGTTTGGAAACTCTGCACAAACAAACGATATAATGACGACAGAAAATTGTTTTTATCATCTTTACTTTGATTTCAGCAATATATCAAAGCAAATGGGACAGGTCAAAGTAATATAGAATGCTTCTTTAAGGGTAATTACTTTATAAAAAACAAAACTGAAATTTGCAAAGGAATAACATTGAGACAATCTGCATGGAATTCAAGATAAGACTCCATACATTTAATCATATGATGTTTATTATGAGTACTCTATACATAATAAAAAGAAAAGGTCACAACTAATGTTAAACGAGTACAAAATTAACAAAGTCTAGAACGTACAATAAGTAATTCACGAATCAAGTTTTGTCTATATTCAGTAGCTTATACTACTTTTAAAAATACAATAAAGCCATAACTACATGACACAAATATGTTAACATTCCTTGTAATATCAAGATAAAATTTCTTCTATCACATGACCTGTTTTACTATCATAAACAGTCTTAAAGATTAAAAATTGTGGATTGGTGACAAAAGTTATTAATGTCACTAGTTATCTTTGAGTCATACCTCCCTCCTCTGCAGACAACAGATTGTAGCCCCAAGAGCCAAGAATGGCGAGATTAGTTTGGCGTTTTATTCAGCATCATACAAACGAGTATTTACCACCCGAAAGAATGCATTTGTATCTCTTATGACAAAAATGTTTCTTTCCCGATGAATCGCTTTTCAAATTGGAATAAGATTAATAACATAAAAACACATAATAGATGACGTAAAACTAGTGTGTCGTGAATCCATGCCTGTGTACCTCTTTCGCCTGATCTTGTTTCACTGCACCCAAACATGTTTCTGGTATCACAATATTCTGCGAGTTATATTACATTTACATAAAAATAGAAATAACGAGACAAGGAGATGAGCATTTTCAAGGAATTATATAAAATTCTGCAGACGTTCCTGTCATACAGACATCGTGCTGCAAACAGTTGATTGAGTCGTTTACAGATTGAGGGGGTTTAACAAATACTAGCTATTGTTGACAGGAAATTAACAAAATATTGAGGAATATATTTGCCTTTTAATAAATTTGCTTCCAATACTTCAAAAGCAGTCTATATTTGATTTTAACATGTATACATTTGAATTTGAAATAGAGTTTTTGTAATGCGTTCGTAAATATTCTATTTTTTATAGTGAAGAAGTCGATTAGAATAGGAACAAAGAAGTGAATTAACCAGTTTCCGGTTCTCCTAGACGCTTCAATGCTCATTCCTGTGATTGCCATTTAAATCTATCATTTCTGTCAAATATATTCATGAAAATATTCATGCTCCAATTTGGGTCAACTTCATATTTGCATACATTGCTTTAACGGAAAACTAAAACAAAAATGTACAACAGTGTTATAAATGTATTTAATCAAGTACATTTTTTATTCTTTTTTATTCTCTTTAGTTATATATTATAAGGAATAATCAGCTTAAGTTTCAACGGTGAACTTAATACTATGTAAAAGCTAATGTTCGACTAGGTTTGTCTGAACGTGAATATTTTTTGTAGTTTTCCCTTTTTGATATAATTTTTTTTTTTTTTAAACCAATGGACTTCACCGTAAATCAGTCATTATCATGGCAGCTGGTCCATTTGCAATAAGCTATCTTTAGAATGCTATATTAATCTAGACGATATTCAATAACTTCAGTTGCAATGAAATTGATTTTCTATCACCCTTATAATGAATCAATAAAGACTAGATTAAACACGGATAAGAAAATTTCATCATTTTACATGTTTTCTACGTGTTGAGATTCGTTTTCAGTAATTGTCAAATAGGAACATACGGCAATATAAGATTTGTATCTTTGAATATTTAGCGGTTACATAAACATACAAGTTTACAAAATGTATTTAAAATATAGGACTGTGTACAAAAGTGTTTTTCACACGTCAAACTATAGCAGGGAAGGTGTATCCTGAGGTCATTTTCTGTGCTTTGTTTTTGTAATTGTTACCTGACAACGACATACTTCGAAATTGATTGACAAACAATAAATAAAATAGGCAAGACATTAATTGCGATTGTTAACATAGTAATGCTTTGGTCAAAAAAATATATCTACAATTTGTTCTTCATTCTTATTCATAGTCCCGCTGGCCTTTATTTTATAAGGAAATGTTGCAGGTATAACAAAAACAATGGCAACTAATAGGCTGATGAAAATGTCATTTCAGACAAAAGATGCCAAAATCAAACAATGGACAGATGACAATAGAGAAAACACCAAGGTACTTTGTCACAGAAGAGGCACCGGAGAGGATTTATAATATGTCTAGAAATATCAAACTTATACTTGTAGTACGGAATCCAGTTACACGTGCAATTTCAGACTTTACACAAGCTGTAAGCAAGGGAGAATACAACGATACCGTGACATTTCGGAGTAGAGCTATACGCCGTGATGGTACCGTTAACAAGAAATGGTCGGCTGTTAACATAGGTCTGTATGCCTCCCATTTAAAAAGATGGTTAGATTACTTCCCCATGAGAAATATACACGTTGTTGATGGTGAAAACCTCATTCGGAATCCAATACATGAATTAAATTGTGTTCAAGACTTTCTGAGATTAGACAGAATGATTCAAGAGGAAGTTATTTATATGAACGCTACAAAGGGCTTTCCATGTATTAGAAAACGGCATAACTCTCCACCTTTTAAGTGTTTTAGAAGTTCAAAAGGGAGACAACATTCATATGCTGACAAAGGAACACTAGCATTACTGCGTGAGTTTTACAAGCCTTACAATAAAGATTTCTACAAAGTAACAAAGAGACATTTCAACTGGTGAATGATGGTGAATATTCCAATGAAAGTGAATTTCTATGTTATGTGTATTATTTCGGAATATTACTTGCTAAATAATAATAAAAAGTGATTGGCCTTTCCAGCCGATGTGTACATCTTTATTTAGTCTCTGTAAATCTGTAGAATCATTGTCCCATAGCAACATATAAGATCTTCCCATATATACCTTAAAATTGATGCCGGCAAGTAAAACCGTTGTTTACCAGGCACTGGAATTTAGATGGGCATTGAAATGCCTCATTGACTCCGCCAAATGCTATACTTTCCATTAGACAAACGATATATGTGAATAAAAAAGAAACGAAAACAATCAACAGAGACACAGTATTGCACAAAATACAATGTTTAAAAACAAAAATAATATCAAACAGGGAATGCCACGTACCAAAAACGCAGCCTCCCAAAACAACCCAATGATAAAGCTTATTTTCGAACACTAAATACCCTTATAAATTGTAATGAAAAAATGAGAACATCACCTTTAAATCTGCAAAAATATCATAAGCAATCAAACTGAAATATTACATATGGACTTTCCATGACGTTAGGGCTTCTTTAAAATGTTATTGTAAATTCCTGGTAATAAATATTAAAAACAAAGTTTAGCTCAGGACAGTTTATATATCAAACTGACTAATCTAATTGCAACGTAAATATAACCAGCAACATATTTACGGATTGTGCAATTTGAATATAACTGAAAGGTGTAACCAGTGTAAATTACTGAATGGTACCAAAACTCCCCTTAACGTGAAAAACATCTTTTGTTCAGTGTTCAAGAAAGTACATGTAGATATGTTCCAAAAACAGTGGGGTGTGGGTGTCTCTACGGTAGAGTATTATCCTTTAAGAAAAATCTTAATGAGTAAGTTAAACTCATACTTTTTATACACCTAATTTCGTGTATGTAGGTACATAACACATATTTTACTAGCCCGACCGGTTTACTTACAACTTGGCCAAATCGTATGAAGGTACAGAACACAATTATAACCTGCCCTAACCGCAACGTGAAACAAATATAAAACCCCCCCCCCCCCCCCCCCCCACCCACACACCCCCCCCCTAACACATATTATAACCTGCCCTAACCGCAACGTGTAACACATATCCTAATCCTGCCCTAACCGCAACGTGTTTCCTAACTCGAGCTACTCAGTATGCATGAACAATCTGAACCAAATTACCAACTTATTGCAGTTCTTTTGAAGAATCATATCGGTAGGTCAAAAAAACTATTATCATTAACTGCTTTGTAGAAAATCCGTCTTTTGCAGGCACTTGTAAGCCAGTGACTGTTCAAACTTGGTCTTAAAACCAACATTGAAGTTTACATGAACATGTAACATGGTTTACCGTGATTGTGATTTGTTACTGTACTATACTGTTCGGAACCATTATCTAAGGAAAATATATTATATTTCAGAGACTAGTATCCGATCTGAGAATTCACTGCTTTATATCTTGAATATTACCAAAAACCTTCCTCATAAAAGATCGTAATTTCCCCTTACCTTCAACCTTGAGAAATGTTTTGTACCAAAACAAGTCGATATGTTTGGTTCTAGGGTATTGTTTGTATTAAATATTTAAACTCTAAATCTATCGATTCATTTATGATTATATACCGAATCGCTTTTTAAAAAATTCGTTAACATTAAACTTGGGTATTGAAACAACAAATTATAGATATCTATATCTGTTTGATATATTAACTTTTGCACGAAACAATTGTTTTCTTTGCAGTTATATTTGGACGAAAAAGGAAGTATGTACCCATGAAACTTTAATCTCCTGCCAGCCACCAAAATAAACAAACAAGTCACATATTTGTAAACCATGACCAATTCAATAATTGAATAGTCCGGCGTTTCTCTATCTAATCGTTTATGATAACTGTGTCACTGACCGACAGGTTCTGAAGAATCTTTAAGTAATCAATCATTTTTACACCTATATGATATTGAAACCGATGAAGGTTTCTGCAAATACGTTATGGATGTTTTAAAACTCTAAAGGATTCTGAACAACAATATAAAGTTGTACTTCGAGGTAATACAGGTCCAAATCAGAAAATAGTGTAGTATTATGTTCTTGATTACCAGTTAAGCAGATTATCGACATGGCGGTAATCATATTGTTCGGTGTTTATCGAGTTAAATACTGAAAATGTATTTATTATTGAATAACAAAATAAATGCATCTCAAACGAATGTCAATGTTTTTCTAGAAGAATATTTAAATGTAAAGCAAAAGAAAAAAATGTAATTCTCTCTTTCTTTTAAATTGCACCTATTTCTTATTCGTTTCACAGCAACAATCTTTAGCTATATATTTTTTAGCTTCTTTTCCTATTCATGATTTAAAAAAACCCCGTAAGCTCCGGGTCCCAAACGAATCCCAAATTAAGCGAGATATTAACATTTAGAAATCTAAACGACAGAATAGTAATATATATTCTTCAGCAGGATTTCTAATGGACACGAGTGTCAAAGATATTTGCATTATTTTGTTGCATTAAGCATGTTTTATGTAAACTATGTAAATTCAATTAAGACAGATAAATCTCAGGAGCACAGAATGCCGCCATCTACATTGGAAGGACTTTTATGTTTCGAAGAAGACCCCGTACAATGATTTGTAAGATGCATGAAGAATATGTTTGAATTTCTAGTTTTTTCCCTTATTTTTCCTTAACTGGAGGTATATAATTTAAGGTTGATAAAAACCGTAAGAAAATTTCTAGGATTCATGTATGCTTTCGTGCGGTTTGCAACGATACTTGCAAGAAATGTAAAGCTTAGGCGACATTGTATCAACTGTGTAATCAACCCTCACACTATGTTTGCTAAAAATAGTTCTTAGGTTAATAACTGAGCCAACATAATGTAGCTATCTATGGAACGGTCAGAATACACGGCACACGAAAAACATTAGTATTTAGAAGTTAGTCGTCTGAATAAAAATTCCAAATGTTTCTCCTAACACCACTGACTACTTAGGGAAATTTAACCGAAGTATTAAGTATGAATAACTAATAAGTAAACTATCTTATGAGTTACAGTAATTAATTTTTTATTTTCTTTTGAGGCCCCACTAGGGTAACTCCTTTTATTGTGTAAATGGTATATGTTTCTTACAATATCATGTCAACAACGCCAGAGTGGTGAAGAACATAACATTCACAGATAGTAAATATATATACAATTTCTAATACATTCAAGGTGATAATAAATTAAATTACTCTTCTGTCTATAATGTTAAACATGTATATATTATAGGTAATTGAACTTCTATGATGAAATATTACTTGGAACGAGTTGATTTGGCGGGAACAACGAGTTTGAATATTGAATATGAACAAAATGACATTCTGTTACCAAACAACAATAATTTAATCTTGAAATTTGCTAGACAACTAGCGTACTATTTTACCATGTACATTTTCCTTTTAATTAATTTAATTAATAGACTCGATTCGAAATTGTTTTTTATACGTGACGTCATTTATTAGGAGAAACTGTGACGTCACTTACATCGTAAGAAATTTCAGTTGCCGTCTGCCATCTTGTTTTGAAAAACGTAAGACTTTTCCTATGAATGAAGGTTTGTACTTTGAAATGTGAATAAATCATCTTTCAGAACTGGTATTACATTCCTAAAAAAAATAATTTTCTCTTTCTTATATCCATATAATTTAAACACATTATTTTACAGATTTCAATCATTATCTATCGTGTTGTGTGAATATATACATTGTGACCATTGAAGTAACTTTCGGAACCAGAACAGTATTGCCTGTGGTCCGGCTAAACTTATTGAATGTATACATCAATGCTCTTAATTATACAAACCCTATAACTAATATCTTGAGACAATTATTGATTACAGATTTCATTTTTAACTCATGTAGTTGTTTTGAATTGTATATACTCTTGGTTTAAACGTATTGTATTTCAAAATATTTTTTGATCAATAAAAATTGATTGTCAAATACACATACGGTTGTGAAGTAAGTTGAAGCAACTTTTGTAATCTCTCTCCTGCGTTTTACTAATAGTGAGCATACAACCATATCCGTCAAACCACTGGACCACAAAAATGAACAAAATAAGTCATATACCAAAATGTTCGGGAAACCCTGAAATTTATCGGACCGCCGGCATAAAATGCAAATTTTTGGTGCGGGCTGAGAAATCCCAGATGGCGCCCAAGATGGGCGCCGTGTTTCGATTTAGGTGGCTTTTTTAAATGCCCTACTATCAAATATTCATTTTAAAGGTAGCTGCAAAAGAAGCACACAAATACATTTGCTATATAAGTGTGCAAAATAAATAGGATATTTGGAGTTTCATACAAGGTCATTATCAAGGTCATATTCAAGGTCAAAAGGTCAAATTGACCAAATAATTACCATATTACCACATTATTGCCTCAAATAATCAAAACATATAAGGTAAAGAAAGTTAACTTTCTTCATCGATTGGAACTCAACTCTGAATAAATTGTATAAAGTGGATGTGAAATTAAAAGTATTAAAGGCATATGTAATATTACACTATTCGCGCAAGAATCCAATATGCATGAAAATATAAACTGACAAGAGAAAATAATATGAGAGTTTCCGCAAAATAATATGGATTGAAAAGAACTTGTCAGTCAAGCAACGTGATGCAATCAGTTGCTCTTAGTGTCGTCTGACATGGTATTTTTTTACGAACTTTTGTTAATTTCAAGTAAAATTTACGGCATAATGTTTTATATTTAAACATTCACTTAGGTTATTTTTAAAAAACATTTACATGTATCTCATTTTTTTACAGGTAAATATAATTTTCTACATTGTTGTTTCACTGTCATGTCATTCAGTCACTTATGTTCGTGAAATGTCAGTGTAGAATGATTGAGAGCACTTACTCTGGTATCCACACGGTATTTACACACACTCAGAACAGGTGTTTTTGGGTTGATGTCTATAACTCTCTTTTATCCTTTTTAGCAAGAATATTCTTCTAATATACAATCGCTAAATAATGTGTACCTCCATTTTACAAGGTACCTTAGGTTTTGTTCAGTCAAAGGTTGAGTTTCTACAGTGAGAATAATTCACGAAATCTTGGCTTCGGATTCTGTTCGCAAAACATTATTTCAATATATCGGTACAAATATGTACTGTCTGTACAATTCGAAACCAAACAAAATATTTAAGAGAATCGGAGAATTAGATTTTGCCGTTAGAGAAAATGATATTTTTGTAATATCTTATTTATATCAGCATAGTCGACACGACTTTGTAATCCTACATTGTCTCCTTCCGCCTGCAAATATAGGGATACCGGTTATACCATTTCGATATCACGTTTCTGATTACCTGAATCTGAACACCTGTTGTTCTGTCTGTAGACGCCAATTTAAAAAGCAATGGATGTTCAAGTAGTCGTAAAATTCAATCTGATATCATTAAACAGCAGCTGCTCAATAAACTATATCTGGAAATAAAAAATGTACTGTTTTAGACAGTTTTTAGGAACCTTTATTGACAATGACATTGATTTCCGTCATTCTAAACATGAATAATGAAGATCTTAAATAAACAATGATGACAAAAGAACACCGTTACGTGCCATTTTGGAGAAATTTCCTCGTCCTTGTTAATGACTAAAGCAAACGAATCAACGTTTTAAGTAATATCAATTATCATTACCGACGAACGCTTACTAATTAGATAAATAATCATGAAACATATTCTCACTGAGTCGATTGTTAAAGTATAAGTTTTTGATTGTTTCAGAATATAAACTATATGAACTACTAGAAAGATTTTGATCTATACATGTAGAGCACAAGTACACGTTGTCTTCAAGCGTAAAGAAAGTGGCAGTTTTACTGTAAAATATCTTTAGAAACACTTTTACTTTTTTGTTCAGAGTAATTATAAGCCTATTGCGCATGTAATATCGATAATGTGTGTATGCTAGTTAACGAAGAATGACATACAACGAATAGTATTCTCTGTTTGCTAATAACTTTTGGACAGAATGACAGAAATATCATTGAAATAGACAAATATCACAAACCCTCTTTCCTATAGAGAGTAAAATGGAATCCAATCCTTGAATTAAATTATGATTGAGATTTCCTTAAATTGGAGCAAACAATAAACGAAGGAAAATTATATGACATTTCGTTCTATATCTTGATAATACTAAGCTTGTTATGTTTTTGTCGAACATATAATCACAGTCATCTAAATGTCATAGAAGTACCAATAGGGTACAACATTTATTGGCTGACAAGCATAATGTTATAAACGCTCCATGAAAGATTCTACAAAGCAGCATAAAAAGATATTTTAGCAGTAAGTGATTTGAAATCGCAATTAAAATCGCAATGGAGTGTGTCAGAAATTTTGTCAACGAAACTCAGTTGCTATTGTATCTGTTAAAATGCCATTTCATGGTAGCAACTAATTTTGTCGTGTGATAGTAAGTAATTTAGGCTATTGTCACTGAGGTATTAACTCTTTGGCACACAAATTTAATTTTAAAATAACATATTAAACAGTAAACTGCGCATGATTTGAGGGCACTTTATTCAAATAATGAGATATGGATCAACACAACTGCACCTAAGTGAAAGGTAATCTTTAATGCAAAATATTTCTTTTGGTATTTCTGTAATAAAAGTTGTGCGTAGAAATTTTAGAAAGCGTTAACTACAGTAAAGCCCTCTTGGATCCTTGGATATTTCAAGCACATGTTAAAAGTAAGCATCGATATCTGAAACCACTGAGTTGTTATCAATCGCAATTTTTCGGGTCGTGTAGTTACATAAAAATAAAAGAATAAATTATATTAGGCAAGGTATATATTCAGCGCACTCTGTATGACTCTGATTTGTCTGTGTCAGAATTAGCATTGTCAGTTACAACGCCTGTTTCTTGCGTAATTTCAAAACCGTTATTGGTTAGCCTTAATGCAGATTACAGTGTAGATTGGTAAACGCATGACACCCTGATATAATCAACAGTATTTAAGTTTGGAAATCCCGTAAATGTGTTTGCATTGAAATGGAAGGTGTATTCATAGTTAATTTTAAAACCGAAACATTCCTTTTTTTCAGGATGGATATACAGAGTGCAAAATATTCGCATAATTTTATGACAAATCAATTAATTCTCCAATAGATCACTAAATGTATAAAACAGTTCGCTGTGATGCTATCAAACTGTTTTCAATTAAGTGTAAGACCGCTGTCAGGCAGATTCTGATTAAAATGTAATCACATTCATACCTTTATAACTGTAAGGCATGTGGAATACTTCTGAAAATATGGATTAATACTCAGATGACTGCAATCGACATTATGCATCCGAGAAAAAACAGTATTGAAAGCAAATAGATAAAATTGACGTTGTTTCGAGTTGATTAGATAATGAAGTGTCAACTATATGTAACTCCTGTTATATAGTCTAACTCAAAATTGTTCACAATTAAAAAAATTAAAACATAGACTGAAATTTCATGAATACCTTTAGTGCTGAACATGGATTCAAGAGCTCTTTCGTAAGAGCCTTTTGGAGTTTCCAGCTCAGTCGCCATAAAAATGTAGTTTCATCGTCATCGCAATCCCTCAGTTTCTAAAGATCTGGAAGGATTCAAATAAGGTAAGGCACTGAATTAATGAACGAAGTTCTTAAACACAGAAAAGAAATATATATTCTAAATCAGGATTTTAGCAGGACAGAATTGTCCAAGAAATTTACATTACGACATAACAGTAAGCATGTTTTACGTAATCTATGTAGATTGAGTTAAGACGAACGAATCCCTAGAGAAAACGGTGTCACAACCGGTATTAAAGAATTAAATATCTAAACGTTAGATGTGAGAGATTCGCAACAAAAATATCTAAAGTTTTTCATTGTCTCATACAGCGGAATTATTACTTAAGGTTTGGAAAGACTGCTGAAAACCAAAACCTCTGACAATGTTTAACTTGCGGAGTTTCTCATTTATCAAAAAGGCGTTTCTATAGCAAGCCATCATGCAAACAAATGATTTTCTTTGAGGGATAAAAACAAGACAACTTAAATATTTTTACTGATTCAGAAAACTGACAAAAATAATGCATCTACCAGAAGTACCTTGCAAAATAAATGCATAAACCAAAATATCTGAAGAAACTGTAATCGTCGATATATATACAACTCTTTTAGATAAGAATGTCAACCACAATGATGATATACTAAGCTCGAAAAAGTCTCAAATCAAAGATTGTTTGAACTTTATGATATCGCCCTTGAGTGACATACATATCCTGACAAAACAAAACTTCCGAATGAAACGAAAACACAAACATGAAATAGCGGCAATGCTTTCAGCACTAAATGTCTAATTTTCATTTTATCGAAGGATATCTAACATCTGATAATAAAAATAATTATTAAAACAAAATAGAGTGATATTTAGTGTTTAAAGAGCTATGAAGAAACATTACATGACTAACCGAAAGAACGAGACAATAAAATACAGACGAAGCTTCGAAAAATATAAAAACACTAAAATTTGGTAACGGTTATGCACGAATTTTAGAATTTAATAGATATTTATTTTAAGATTTGTTTTGATGTCGCTTCCGAATAATACAGCTACCGCCACCGTTATGGTATGACATTTGCAAATCACTCAACAATAAATATATCATTGTAACTTGGCAACCAGTTGTCTCACTACACCTGAATGCTGACATTTATTGAAAATGTTTGCCACCAATTTTCTTCACGAAGTCTGGTATAAAGTGACAGAAGTAATTTACATAGAACAGCTGCGACATTTAACTATGTAATTTATTGCTAATTTTTTTATCAGATGTAGTTGCATTTGGAAGTCTAAGGAAAAGCGATTTTCAAAACAAAATGGCGGACATCAACTGAATTGCTTCCCAGGAAAATGACAAAACAGTTACTTTTGATATGTGACGTCACATTTTATCAATGAGATTTCTGTTATCAATTAAGATTACATTGTTTTGTTTTCCGTAGTAAATAAAGTTCTAAACACGATTAAACATTTAGTGCAAGACAAAACACATGCAGTGATAAATTCACATGTTAATATACCACAAAAAGAGGTGTCCTGCAGGGAGTTACATTGTATTATTAGTAAAAGAGAAAAAAAGAAGTTTTAGAGTTTACAGTTGATTTACAGTTTCAGCTATGATAACCTGTATTCTCGTATACATTATAACAAAGTCAGATAAGATATTCATGAAAAAGTGATGATCTGCTGTCGAGGACTTGTTCGCTCGGTTTCTCTTATCTCCACGATTTTGCTCTGTTTTGGGCAATCTGATCCTCAATAGCAGGTCATGTAAGATCCTCATATATTTTCAGTTGTCTCCCGCTAGGGTATTTCGTCAAAAACATAAATTGTCAGAGATGACAGACGATTTAAGACATGTTTCAATTATCCAGGACGTCACGATATCTCGCAGATTGCCGATTACAATCATTAGAGGCATGACGGAACGCTGCACACGAGCTTTTTTCGAGAACTTGATCCAAACATTCAGGTACCAGTTCATATGTTTAAACAGATACTATGATAAGGGTCCTGCTTTAATGGTGCAGGTAAAGATATCTTACTTCTTGTTAATATAGCAGTAACAGGAAGACTGATAGGCAGGGAGAACCGGAGCATTCGTACATATTTTGTTTTGGCCTGATATGTTTTAACTGTTAATGACATTATGCTTGTAGAGTTACACAAAGAATGTGAAACAGCTAACACTAAAGGATACTCTTTATAATTTGCTTTCCTCCATGAATAATAAATACAACTATCCCAAAAATAAATAGAGTAGCAATGTTAGAAGTTAGTATATATTTTGTAAAAAAGTACCTTTCTTAAAGAAAAACACATACAACACATTTTTACACGTGTTTTCCAAAGCAAATATGTCAAGTCGTTCATCGGCAGTAGGCCACCACGACATACTGAACTTCTTACACAATTCCCTACTCGCTGTGTTTATATAACATTGAAAAAATTAAAGAAAATGCCTATGCACGTCATCAAAAGCATTCATTTTATATTTTCATGTTTGTCTGAAAGCTCGGCAACTCACTGATATAATTATGATCACATATATATTCATATATATATAGTTTTATCAAATGGTGTTTTTTTCAGTATGGTAAACATCATATCAGTATATTTTCCCTGAAGATGCTGTTTTTTGGATTATTGCACAGGATTCTAGAAACAGAAATTGTGTGTGTACAAACTTGACACTTAAAGTACTGATTGAACTATCTAAACTTGACTCGTGATGCTAAGCAGACAACTCTACTGCATTGTTAAAAGGAGTGCAATATGCTCGAGCCGGAAAAAACCTTTAAACGAATGGCCCTTGAAACGCATTAGCATGTTATACTTCAATCGCTAATGGTATTAATTGGACTATTATTGTTGAATTGCTTCTACAATTGGACACACGCAGTAAATGTGTTATCGGAATGTATCGTGTTTGAATACATGTACAACGTTTTGGGATGAATATTTTTGCACGACAGTACAATGCCAGTATCATAAACTAGGTAGTATATAAAATACTAAGACGGAGACATTATACAAAATGCTACAGAAAATGGTGATTGTCAATTTAGGGTGTGTCTGCCCACTCATTCGAGGAGTGTATGTATAGTTAGCGTAGGCAAAAGCAGGGTTATCCGATGGAAACAAACCCTGTTATAATTTCTGTATGAAGGATTTAACATTAAAGGAAAAGGCAAGTCAGAAAATAATTTGACTTCTAATTGATGGAATTAAAAGGAGCACACTGTTGAAAGAATTTCAAAATTCGGAGTATTTAACGTGAAGATATTGCAGATTGAAAATCTAAAACATGAAAGCGGCCATTTGGATTTGATTATGCCATTGTGCAGTAATTAAATATTTATGCAAGTATTACTGCTAATTTATAAACAGCAGCTTCAAATGTATATTAAAATATGGTAACCTAAGGACACTTAATTAATGTAACCAATACCAGGTGATAAAACAATCATGAAAAAAGAGTAAATGGGGTTCAAAATTAAATTTTGAAAAAGGGGCGTGTCTAATTGTATGTCTAATTTGCATATTTACTAAATCTTTTATTTCTCATAGCTCTTTCCGATTTCAAAAATTCTTTCAACACATGTTTATGTTAACAAGCTCTTTGATTTCAGGCTAAATATTTTTTTGACTTTCGTTACCCTTTAACTTGAAAATAGCTTTTCGTTCAATATACTTTGCAAAAAGGAAGATATCACGTCATGGTGAAAATTAACCGGTTTCCTGTTGCCTTAGACGCCTTGCAGATGTTTCCTTTCACTGACATTTTTTTCTATTACTTCAGACAAATTATATTCATATATGTATTCTTGTCGTACCAAATAGGCAATATCTGTAAAATGATCAGACATCTTGTAAATGGCTTCATTTGGGTCAGCTTAGTATTTGAATGTATTGCTACCAGACAAAAGGAACATATACGTAATGTATAATTAGCAAAAACAATGAGACTTACCGAAAAAAGCTTTTGTCAGCGGATGGATAATATAATAATATATTTTCCTAACATGGCGAGACGTCGCAATGCAAAGTTTGTACGAAAATAGTGAGCAATAACAATATTTGCGTATGTTTAAATTTCACAATTTTTTTAATTTTAAAGATTATCAAATTTTGAAAATTGTCACACGGTGAGAAAAAATATGAAGCCTCACTGGGATTCGAACCGAGGGCATTTTGCTTAAAAGACAATGCCCTACCAACTAAGCTTACCACACACTATCACATTTTCTCTCGTAATGTGAATATGTCCGTTGCATGACAAAACAGCAAAATCGTACTAGAGCGCCGAGGATAGTCCAGTTTACAATGCAAGCCGTCGGGAATTTGTCTTAGCAAATCGCGAAATATTATTTTGTGAGAATAATGTCTCAAATCTTAACTTAAATGTTAGATGCTCTACTAACTTAAGAACTCGTCCGGTTACACATTTTCTTCCTTAATCTTAACAAGTTCTTTCAGTAATATACATTTATTTATAATATTGTTTCAAAATGACGTTCTGTAAATACGTTTTGAAAAAAAACACTTTAAGCTAAGTGTAAACATTTTTATTAAGTTTTGATTTTAATAAAATAAAATTTATGAATAAATTGTTTTATTATTTATTTTATTAAAAATTGATTCATCTTATATACAAACACACTTTAATATAGAATATTCCCCCCTTGCACATGTTTTCTATTTTAATTAATTTCAAGCTCCAATTCATAGCATATTGCATCAAATAAATAGTGTTATCTTATTTAGTTTACCTGTCGTTAAATCGGCTACAGTAATTGTAATCAGACTAGGCTAGTTTTTATTTTGATTACGTTCTTTACAATTAACCTTGGATATAGCGAAATTCCGGATATATAGAAGAACTTTTCAGGGACAATTATTTTCCTTCTTTATTTGATATGAAAATAGTAATATGTATATAACGTACTCCGGAAATTTAAATGGTCCAAAAGAGTTCGTTATATATCGATTAAACTGTATCGGTCGAAATTTTGGTTAAATTCACTTGTGAAAAAGTTAAAGCTACTGATATATGGAAACTACGTATCATTTAGTATCCGTAAACGGAAGAATAGTAAATAGGTATATGTTTAAGATGCCGTCCTTGTACCGAACTGACTGGAAATCATTTGTACTTGAGAAAATCTGTCATCATTATACGGCTTCAGTTTCTCCTTCTTTCTAGTTAAATAACATAATCATACACAAAAATAATTTACTGGTGTAAACGATATTAGATTGATTCACTGTATGAATAATTAAAGACTTTGAGACATTGATGGCAGCTATTCGTTATGATTTTCCCGCTTCAGTGAATGTATATAACCACGAAGGTAAAATTTCCAATTGTTATCAATATTTTCACAAACGGTTAATACCTACGCCAAAGTTTTAAACTAAAATTATTATCTAACAAAAACAGTTTTATTGATCGAAATGTTAATTACCGTTTGATAGAAACAAAAATCCTTTATTTTTGTCTGAAAACATATACTAAGTATATGGTCAGTATATAAGCGCACAAAACAATTCAATAAACAGTGTTCTGATCATGAAATATAAGCATGTGTCATGAGAATTGCGAACACTGATGATGCATATTTACCTATCTGAACGGTGCACCGACGTATCATTCTGAGATATTGAATGACAAATTTAGTATTTAATATTTCTGTACTTACTCGCAAGATATGTTTTTGCATGTCCTGTATTTTACTTAATCACACAACGAAATAACCGAAACAATACTTAATGTTATTAACATCCTCGACAAAAAAGACACCTAAATCGCTCATAATACTAACAAGGTATGTGTTGTTCAATTTAGTACAGCAATGGTGAGTAATACGATAAACAAATTGCTATAATTTCAGGTTAAAGAAACCGTAATCGGGCATATTAAAATTATTTAAAAAAAAAAGACAACATGTTATTATGTCACAACAGAGGTCACAGAAAGGATTCATTATATGTCTATAACTGTAAGAAATACCGTTATACGTCCTTTACAGAGTCCAAAATAATAATCTGCATGTACAGACTTAATACAATTGCTCATAAAGTGCCATGGAGAGCTATTGAGACCACTCACTGTCCAGGGTCCGTCCGCCGTCCGTTAACTACTTCCTTCCAACGACATCTATTCTCGGCATATTTTGAGGAAACTTGATGGCAATGCTCCTTGCATAAAGCTCTACTAAATTTGTTCAAAGACTGCAAAACCTATAGCTTAGATATTTGGTGTGCAGTATTGAGATCCTTTATCTAGTTTGAGCAAACCATAGCCCCAGAGTCAAAACTGCACATGTCCCACCTTAGATGGTTGAGACAAAGTATCGTCTAATTGTCCCCTGCCTTGTTTATTTTATTGGGCCTGCCATGGAGTTCATTTTTTACTTGGTGGGAACCTTGCATAAAGCATAAAGACTGCAAAACCTTTAACTTAGATATTTGATGTGTAGTATTCAGATCCTTTATCTAGTTTGAGCAAACCATAGCCCCAGAGTCAAAATTTGACCTGCCCCAGCTTAGATTGTTTACGCATAGTATCGCCCCATTGTCCAGATTGTGCAGTTTTATGCCCCTTGGGTCGAATTTAGGCCTGCCCAAGGGTTCATTTTTTTACCAAATCCATGATGCCTAGAGCTTAGCTTGTCAGTGTAACATTGCTTAGTGTTCCTCTTCTGAGACTGTTCAAGTTATACCACTAGGGTAAAAGTGGCCAATTGTACCAAGATGAGAAACATAGGACCATCTTGACACAGCCTATGGTACCCTGGTGACGAATATAGGACAATCTTGCCCGGCCAATGATACCCGTGTGAGGAATATAGGACCATCTTGGCCCAGCCAATGATACCCGGGTGAGGAATATAGGACCATCTTGGCCCAGCCAATGGTACCCGGTTCAGGAATATAGGACCATCTTGGCCAAGCCAATGGTACCCGGGTTAGGAATATGGGGCCATCTTGGCCCAGCCAATGGTACCCGGGTGAGGAATATAGGACCATCTTGGCCCAGCCAATTGTACCCGGGTGAGGAATATAGGACCATCTGGGCCCAGCCAATGGTACCGGGTGAAGAACATAGGACCACGTTGGCCCAGCTTATGTTACCCGGGTAAGGAATGTAGGACCAGCTTGGCTCAGCCAATGATACCCAGATGAGGAATATAGGACCATCTTGGCCCAGCCAATGGTACCCGGTTGAGGAATATAGGATCATCTTGGCCCAGCCAATGGTACCCGGGTGAGGAATATAGGACCATTTTGGCCCAGCCAATGGTACTCGGGTGAGGAATATAGGACCATTTTGGCCCAGCCGATGGTACCCGAGTGAGGAATATAGGACCATTTTGGCCCAGCCAATGGTACCCGGTGAGGAATATAGGACCATCTTGGCCCAGCCAATGGTACCAGGGTGAGGAATATCTTGGTCCTGTTGAGTCATATACCATAAGTATTTGTAACAAATAAAACAAACATGTCAACGTTTGGTAACTTAAATACTTGTTCGGATATTGTCGCTGTGAGGTTACATTCGGAAGTCTATATAAATCAATGCTATCTTGATGCAAAGTGCATAACTTAAGGCTGTCTGCAAAACAATCGCCACAATGACGAATACAAATAAGAGAGGATTAGCATTCTGTAAGATATGGAGACAAAGTTTCCCAAAGAAAACATGAGACGTAAAAGAGTATATCGCCTTAAAACTGCAGCTACACACAAGGAGATGCAATCAGGCTCTTTATGAAATTGAAGACCAGTTGTGATCATTGTGACAGAGAATCTCAACTAACCAAAATAAACACCAGCGTTAAGCTTCTACATGGTTCATACAGAAGTTCCAAGACAAAATTCAAGTATTTTTCAAGTACTTTTCAATGACTTTTTTTCTAATTTTCAAGGACTAAAATGATGCGCATAATCCGACTTCTGTGTGCTGTGGGGCTCGTTTTGGTGAGGCTGCGTTTTTGGTACGTGGCATTCCCTGTTTGATATTATTTTTGTTTTTTTGTTTTCATGTAGGGATACATAGTCAAATGTCGCCTTAAATCATATTTGTAAGACAATATAATATGTATCTTGGTTATTCAAATTAATACCAAGCAAAATACAATAGGGTTATTAGTATAGTAGCGTGATCCAGCATGCCGGATTTGCTCGAGTCGTGCGTCGGATCATACGAGTGCGTAGCACGAGTTTGATCCGACCTCGACGAGAGCCAATCCGGCTTATGGATCTTCATTACTATACTCATAACCCTTTTATTATATACCTTTTGTCTGCGTGAATAAACTAAATTAAAATGATATTCTAAGCATAAAATTGAAGTAAAACCCTTTTTAGCGCGAAATATACGAAGAGTGCGACGCCATTTTATTGACGTCATCGTATAAACAAATAGTAACGACCCAGTCAAAAGCGACGTTATTAACGTCATGTGCATTTTAGAGCCAATTGAATGCCTCTTACAAATTTTGCCGCGCTATTTGTATTCCACGTACATACAATACGTTTTTTTTCTGTCAGGTCGTATTGGATGGTTGAATATGCTGTATTTTTGGCAAAAAATTAAGATATATAATAAATGTTGATAATCTCAATATTTACTTGTTTTGAGTTTGTATATCATGTTTATAAATGCTTTATTTCTCTCGTTGATGACTCTTCAACGCACTTTCGCCCATAATGTGTTATGTCTATAAGTTTATCCAACACAACGCAAGTACACTTGTGTTTGTTCCCCTTAAATTCCTTTATCCATGCTTTATAACTATCATTCGTGAGCAATGTCGATGAGAAAATGCATTTTCACAAATTTTCCACGACCATGACTTTTGGTAAAGGGAAATCACTCCAGGAGCAAGCGTGTCTAAATTCCCGAATCCGGTACGTAGTTGATACATCACACGTGAGCAGGTTCGATGGACTGATACGGATAGACTGTTTTCTCGTCCTTTTATGGCGTGATACAATTATTTTGGACGTTGTTTTCGCGTAACGTACAAATGCATTGACTTTTAAAGAAATTCACTAGTTTCATTTTCAAATTCAAGTACTTTTCAAGGACTTTTTCCTAGCACAGAATTCAAGTACTTTTCAAGTACTTAGCATCAAATTCAAGTACTTTTCAAGGCCTGTGCGAACCATGTCTAGAAGTTCTGAACTACAAAACAGAAATTTCTAACAAACGGTAAACCGCTATAAATCATATAAACTTTGAGAGAACACTTTGCCCGATTGCTATGATGTATTTTGTCTAGACCTCGTTTTGGAAATGTATCCTTTCGTTATATTTGTTGCATTCAATTAAGATTACTTGCATCAAGCTGTGACTTTTAATAATTGCAATTGTGTAGTTTAATCAACTTTATGTCAAGCAGCCGCCAGTGAATATTTTCCTCCATTTAACTTATCTTCCCGAAAGGTTCGAGTTCCGTATGAATATAAGGAATGGTCAATGAAATTAGACTTCTAACTCTACTCACAAAAGTAGCACAATTGTTCTGAGAGTACATTTCATCATGTTACGTAAATATAGACAGGAAGTCTGTTTCATATTCTGGAAAATATTAAAAGGAAACAGGGGTTGGTGAAAGTGTGATTAAGCTATTTTCATGTGTTTCTTTTGTACCTCTTCTTGACAAAAATTTACAAAAATCCCGCCCTACCAAATAAAACACATCGGTTTAGTGTCTGTTCAATATAACAACTATGCTATATCTGTAATTAACGCGTTAGATAAAAATATGTTCAATTCTCGTATTAACAAATACATTTCTAATAGTAGATCTATTTCCTAATAACAATAAATTCTGAAGTTAGGTAGCAAAGCAAATATTTTGAAGTGTGCTCCAATCTTGGTGACTGTACCTTACAGTCATTTATTACATATATACCTAAAATTATATCTTTGATTGATCAGATATTTTTCAATGTAAACAAACTAAAAAAATGATATTTTCTTTATTGCAATTAAGTATTTGAAATGTATTGCGTGTATGTTTATAACAGTATAGATTTTAGATATCACGTCACATTAAACATTTACAAAAATATATAGAATTACTTTATCATTTTCTTAGTTCTTGCGGTCTTCTGAAATTCTCAGGACATCGGCCAAGCGAAGTTCTCATATCAGCCCTAGCAGACAATGACATTCCAATAACACTATCATCGATGTGTTAATAGCAAAACGACAGATTAATAGCGAAAATCCATTAAAGGGATCAAAGGCCATTAGTGGTCCATCGAGTAATCATCCAAAAATCAACAAATCATCAAGTTCGTAAATGTATGTAAAGTAAATGCCCAGCCACTTTTATTGCTTTTTAGAACACAACAACATTTTTTCTAAACTTAACAAATCCGACGAATACGTTTGTCAAATAGGAAACCCCGTTTGCACTGTGATAAATAAAAGGCTTTCATCGTGTTACAATAAAAGAAATAACGATGTCGCCTAAAAACACTAAGTAGCTTTGTTTTGCTCTAAATACCAGTAACGAAGATTTAAGTGTGTATGTAGCTAATGGCAATTAAGGCTTAAATGCATTAAATAAAGAACAATAAACGACAGAAACTATTGTTGGTACGCCATGAGATGAGGATCCATAAAATGCCTAATGCTATTAAACCGATACTTACAATGCAGCACAATTTATTATGTGTTTTCGGTCTGTAATGCTACTAGAAAATCAACATCTTTAGGAAACCAAATAAAATGTCTCGCTTATCCATCCTATATGTAAATGACCAATCCTTTCAGTCCGCTAATATACCAATTACAGCAAACTAACATTAAATTCGAGATTCCCAGAAATCACTTTTCCTGAAAATATTCCTGAGCAGTAAAAGTTTCTCAAATACAAGCTCGTGTATTTTAATGCAAAATTTAACTGTGTCACAAAGCACCACATACATAAATATATTACAAGTCAAGAACAAGAGTTCAACACTAGCAGGACTCGAACATTACATTGTGTCCTTATTTGCATAATCAATTTCTATACCTGTAATTCATGAACACACAAATATATACAGATCTTAATTATTATAAATATGAACGAAGCAAAGTAAGGCAACAACAGAATGACGTCATGTTTGCCATGCTTTTTGATGACGTTTCCAGCGATTTTCGAGATGTTATTGAAATAGTCTCAATGTAAGCAGACTTTTCAACATAAACTAAACAGAAACAGTGTTGGTATCGATGTTATATCACGATAATTTCATTCATGAACACCAAAAGTCGGCTGCGCCACTAGTGAAAATATTACTTCTGGCATACTCGGTAACATTATAACGTGTTTTTACACCAAAACCAACAATTATCCTTTATATAATCTATAGCTTATGAGTTTATTCCTGGACACATATAGTTTAAACATTGTAAAATGAAATCTCTAACAGAAGATTGCCTTTTCTAAGGCGCAGCCAGAAAGTGTGTATAATACCAATCAAATGATATCAAGGGGGTAATACAAATGCTTTTTGTTATTTCTAGTTAAAACTTTAGTATGAAAATAATGACCAAACATTAACACATCGTAAATTTGATCAAAATATATCCAAATATTCGATTAATGGAAAAGCGAAATCGAAAAATAAATATAATGTTTTCAAAATTGTGTTGCTATTTCAATTAATAAAAAGCGTTTAAAGCTTTACTTCAATATCGGTCAAGATCATTTTGGTAAAATACGTGTTATTGTTAAATAGGTTTATTTAAAGACCTCATGAGTTACAGCAATTTCCTTTCCAAACATGAGGAGAGTACGTGAAGAGTTTCAGTTTAGTTAGCGGAAAAAGTCACCGTAAATAGCACATAGACATAATTAAATTTGTGTTTTTGTCTGTAAAAAACGATACGGGCAAAAATGTCTACGGAAACCGCTATGTGTCTTAATTGATGCTAATTGATTGTTCTGTATCAGCTTCATGTAATTACATGTACCAGTATATTTTCAGAAATAAACAAATCTAGCACTGACCGTTCTTCTTCGCAACTGCTGTAAAAGATTAGCCCCTATTTCATTTGTATTTGCTATTTTTAAAAAATACTTTTTATCATTGAAATTATGATTGTGAATATGGAGATAATGATTGAATACAGTATATCCTTAAAAGACGTAGTTTCTGTAAAATTTCATCCGATAAATATTCATACTCTGACTGTTTGTTTTTCAGTGGTGGAAAACAGCTAACCTTCTTTTATAATTTACTTCTATGAATATATAGGAAAATAATATAACTATTGATTTTTTTTCTACCTTTCTCATCAAAACACCGCTGCGACATGAATAATTGAATGTAGATCATGACCCATATCCATTTTGATTTTCAATTATTTTGACTTCGCTGTGATCTAAAATGTATTGCATTATTTTGTGCATGAATGACATGTATACTGAATGTAAGCAAATTGTGGACATGCTTTACGGTCCTGATCATAGGAATTTGACCCATACAGAAATGTAAGACGATTAAAATATATAAGCATATCGTCACTTAAATATCTCTCAAATGAAACTTTAATGTTTTTTTAAAGCATTATTCCATTTAAACAGAATGACAGTATCACGTTTGACTTATATACATGTACAATTAATTGTTAAATTGTACATTCTCGGAACTAATAGTAATAATGTTGAACACTATTTTTCAATTTAATGAATGCATGGACATATACTGTGTCTAGATTGTCAACAGGAAAAAGTGTCTTTCTGTTCAAAGTCGATACTTCATGCATTATCTGATGACTGAATGTATATTTATGACGTCACTTACTCTCTGAGGATTGTATTTTACTCTTTCACGAAATGTGTATCTTAAAAATTTGTGAACATTTTTATTTGTTTTACATTTTCCACTTAAAACCAACTTTAAAGTATGGATTGTGCCTAAATAAATCCAAAATTTTCCTCGCTTCCTGCCAGACCTGACAAGCTTTCCAGAGCTTACAAAAACGGAATTTCAACGGCAAAGACTAGAAAATGGATACACATTCAAGATATATCCTTCATTAAAACAAAGAAGTAGCAGTATTGTACTATTTATAGACATATTATAGCAGTCTATAAGAACCTTTCATTGGTTGCACGTGCAGATGGGAATATCTGGCTAGTGGGTAACTGTTTTTGGCGGTAACGAGGCTCTGCGGAGCTACCGCCAAACAGTTACCCGAGAACCGGATATTCTCGTCGGCACGTGCAGCCAGTGATAGATTCTTTTTCTTGCATACCATTTTCTACTAAAAGTAGCAGATATAGATAAAATAAATGACATATTTACGCGGTATTTTCTTGTAGTTATGTACGAATTTACACATTCATTCACAAAAGTAGTTCGTTTTGACGTCATCAACTAGTTTTTACCAGGGGGTATAAGATGAGATTTTCCAGCACTGGTACATACTGCGGATATCGCGATCTGGTATCAAAAAAAGAACTTTCTTCTACATGTTACAAGAGAATTATTTATTGTCTTACATGTGTCATAAACAACAAGATCTGGATTTTTTCAATGTTTATTGTTTGCGTTAAGTGTTGAAAATTGCCTTTAGGTTGGGTGGTTAGAGTCGCTGACTTGAGATCAATGTAATATGTCATTGATTGAGGGCCATGCTTCCGCACCCTGCTACCGACCATGTCTGTTTATTTGAGAAAGTTGGCAGTTTCTCACGAAGGATCGGTCTCTAGTACTGGTTCTACCCAGGAACGATTGTTTGGTAAATTGCCCGCCTGTTAAAATGACTCATATAACAATGCTATGTGCGTTGATGGTCTGTCTTTGTAGAGTGTTAACTACGAAAAAAACTATTTTAAAATGACAGATATAAATTCTGATGAAATGATACTTAAATACAATTACTTTTGTTCTGCAAATTTAACATGTTTTCTAAATTAATCGGGTGTCACTTCAAAAAAATAGATAGCAAATGCTGTATTTGCTCTGTGCTGTAAATACTGCTTTTACTGTGGTGCAATAAATAATAATGTGTCCGTACCTTGTAATGTGCTAGATGAAGATCTAAGGTTATATGCTACTAATGTCTCTTACAAATGACAATTCAGACGGGAAACACTGAGTCAATTTACAATACGGAGGACAGCAAGACACTTCTAAAAAATAACAAGAGAGAGAGAGAGAGAGAGAGAGAGAGAGGTTTTTTTAGTATGTTTATTAGTTTCAGCTTTATTGTTGGTGTACGAGACAGTATGGCCTCTGATTGTAGTTGGTGCATTATTTCTTTTCCCTTTTACATAATGTGAAACGTTTGTTGTCACTTTTCGTATTTTTGTTTCAGCGTTTTGGGTTTGTTGGTATCCACGCACCTTATACTAAAAAGCGCAACTGATCTTAGACCGTAGGTTACAATTTTCTTTATACTTTCGTCTTGCTCACAAACAAGACAGTATAAAACACGAAACTGTTCAGACTGTTCTTCTCGTATCACTACAGCTACAATATCAGCAAGTAAAATTTAGATATTATATCAATTTATCTTAAATTAACATTCCTCAAAACGTATTTGCATATAAACTTGAAATTAGGCAAGAAGTTGTTCTTAATAAGTGCTGTAAAGAAAGATACACTTAACACATTGTGCAAGATTTCAGGACATAAGAAACTTTTTTTTTGGTAGGTATTTCGTCAAGGTATATGATAGACTCATTTTATGTCTTATGTAAATATGACTTATGTTTTGTAGTATTCATATAAAAATGCTCTTAGAAAATGACATGTGGTTTGTGTTTATGTCAGAAGAAGTATTCTGTATATACAGTACATGTATGATATAAAGATAACGTAAGAGATACTGTCACGGTAGCAGCTTTAAAGCGTGCAAATTTCATCTAAACATAATGCTGAAATTAAATGTAATCCCGGTGGTACTTTTATATGAACAGTGTAGGCGTTCTTTGGTGAGACAAGAACAAAATGATTAAATCCGACAAAATTGAAAACGCGGTAAAATATATGAAGCTCAAATGGTTAATAATGCGTTGGATATATATCAACAATTACAACGAGACTTTATCAAACGGTGCCTTTGTGCAGTTTTCACGCATATTCAAAGAAAATTTACATCTCTTGGCAGTAGTTAATCTAATTATCTCACCAGTATCAACAGTTTGCCAAACAAGTTTGGAGATTCAATCTAGTTAGTAGAAAAAATTCCAATACAGTGTGCGTGAAAATAGCATTTTTAGCATCATTGGGGAAAACAAATACGGGAAATAAAAACTTTAACACAATAAACGAACAAAGCTTCCATTTCCAATTTGAATGTTTCATTGTTCTATTTTAACAATATGCTTGTACCACTATGGCGAAATTATGGAAAGGAGATATTTATAGAATATCCACAATCATGGCAAAGCAGCAAGTGACTCTCGGCATTTTCTTGCTTTTCGAGTTCTTATAGGGATACAGTTTGCCAAATGTCTTATTTCCTCGACGCAACTACTCTAAACGGTCTATATAATTAGTATAATAGTTAGATAACCTTTCCACACCGGCATATTTTGTTACACACTCGACAGACATGCATGTGTTTTTGTAAACACTGTACATCACGTTATGCTACTTTCGGTTTACTGCGCGTGTTGTATACGTCAGCAAATAGATTGAGCTGTAACATGAAAGTAAAATTTCCATTGGTCCACCTACTGGGTCACCCTGTCTGCTAACCTGCGCATGGACTTCAATATACCTAGGTTTGAGTACGACATGTCTGCTTTATGTCTGTGAAAAAATATTTGCATGCGCTCAAAACACTATCCCACAGGATCTGTACGCGTTGGTAAAATGAAATTTTCCAAAGCTGGTAAAATTGTGTCCAAGGTCATTTTCAAGGTTGTCTTAAAGAGTCAGCATTTGCCTCGGACTTCTGAGTTTTCAACATTCAGGAGCTGTCGGCAAAGCCTTTAAATTCATACAGACAAAACGTAACTGTCACTTCTAAGGAAGGCCAAACCTGTCTTAACCCGCGTATACGGTTTATTACGTTACCGGCGTTCAAAGGATATCAGCTTTTTATTGCCTTTTTCATCTCACTACGAGCAATGAACAAAAAGTATTTGTATTATTCGGCCATTGTTATCCAAAATGATTTTATATATAACCAAAACCACATTCCAGGAAACATTGTCATTTTTGAGATAGCAAACTTATTGATAGTGCACTGAAATGACTGCTTTTAGTGTGTTGCAATAAATATAGATGTCAATGTCGCGTTTTAGATTGTTGTGTAGTATTTTTTTTACAATAAATACATATATTAAACGTGCGTGTGAAATCTAAGTAATAAATGTATTCGGCAAATTTGAGTTTCAGACTAGTATGACAAATGTTCATCATCCTCTGTGAAGAGCCATTTATGACTATTGTTACAGAGTACAGTTTTTGTTTGATCATAAACCGTTCCCAATGACAGTGAATAGCTAATGAGTGTTATAAATGGGAGCTGCAGTTTTTATTCACAGAACATCTTATGTTATCTGTCATCGAATCCGATCACCAAACCAATATTTACTCACAAAGGGTTCGTAATTGTTCTGATTTATTGATGTATTGTTTGCTGATGGGTGTTAGAATTAAATGGAGTAAGGCTAAATACTGCACAGTAAGGTGTTGAAACATGCACAAGGTTGCAGAAAAATGAGTTAGAAAAATAGGAGACTATGAGGTACTTGGTATAGGAGCTAGTGTTTCATAAAGGTATATATGTATGACAAACTGACATACATGGATCATTTCAATGTAGACGTTTATGTATAAATGAAACTATGATAATGAAATACGCTATAGAAAACAAATAAAACCATTCAAAGGTCATTGTATCCGCTTTGAGTGTCTGTTTCAATTGAATAAACAGAGCATAATTGTTGGTTCGTTGTAATATCACGCTATAATTCATTTTTTATGAGTGGAATTAATGTGATATTACATCTATACCAACATTTTTCTATTTATTTTATCTTTAAAAGCCTACTTTTACTGAGTTTATCCAAAATCGCGGTATTGTCGTCATAGTGCATAACAATCATAATTTCACTGAGTGAACCGAGTTTAACGGGATATGATCCACCGCCCACTAAAAAAAAGAAATATTTGACATTCTGTTACGCTTCAGTGAGATGCCCACATGAGGAAAAACCCATGTTATATTTCTGTTTTCAATTTATAATGTTGTTGTTTCTCATTTAACTGAATCTTAAATTTGTCTCTCGGTGATTTACTAATTACTGTCTCTTCCCTAATTTATCTGTAAATGATGTAACTTAATTGCTTGACTTTCGGATAATGAAAGCACAGATCATGATGCTGGCTGCCGGTTTCATTACTATTCTCCTTTTACCTAAAGAATATTAATCTGTGATAAGAAAACCAGCACTTTAGAGACTACATGTATATTACTTTCATAGGAATACACTACACTGACTTCTTTTTCCGCTTCAGAATTGTAATTGTACTCAAAGCAATAATTTTCTATATGATGAAAATTCTTTTTGCAGCAAGGAGAAACAATTCCAAGGATTCGTCAAAATGGTCAAAAGAAACATTGTACGTTTAAAAAAATTGACTGTTCGATTTCGCAATCGAGAAAAAATAAATTAGTATAAAAATAAATAACGCATATTGTAAACGCTGATTCATTGGTAAAGTTATTGACGTGAACTAAAATATACAGCATAACATTTGCGTGTTTCAGATAGGCACTCGAGACAACACATGATCTTAGAATCTATGCTGTCATTTCGGTCTGAGTTGTCTGTTACATTCAGACATATTTATTGCAATTTTGAGGTTGCGAACTCTCTAATGCATCTCTTGGTTTTGTACTGTAGGTCAAAATGAACATTACAGAGGTTTTGGTTTTATGTGCACAAATGACTTTTTAAATAAGTGTTTCAGTTTTAAACTTGGTTTCAAAGCACTCTTAGATGGGTTTGTACCCGTTACATTTACAATGAATATATAGCTATGTTACCTAACCAGCAGTGTAAGTCAATGCATATATAGCTACAATACCTGACTATCAGTGTAAAATCAATGAACATATAACTACAGTACAATTTGCTGATGCTAGTAAACATGTTAGAGCAAATCATTAAGCAGAGAATGAAAATAATATTCAATCATTCTTACGTGTCAGTTATTGTATTAAGATGACAGATCGGTTGTAAATGAAAATCACCCATTTCTAGAAGTCATACATTACATAGAGCGATCGATTCCGTAGTGTCTCTTTCTTTTAATTACATGACGTATAATGATAAACGTTGATGAATCTAACTTGCAACAGTTTTTTCCTATCATGCTAGCCTCTCACATGTCGTTACGTTAATGGTTACCTCCGAATTAAAGACCAACTTGTGAAAACAGTTCAGATGGGTGGTAGGTAGTGAATTGTGCTCGCTTCATCTAAAGTAAATATACCTGTTACTCAGAATGACCTGCAATCAAAAACAGTTTAAGCGTCTCCATGCCAGATTAATAGTTTCTGTCATGAGGACGAGGTTCAGATCGAAATATCCGTCACCGAGGGTAACTGTTTTGGCGGGAACGAGGCTCTGCCGAGTTCCCGTAAAACAGTTACCCGAGGTGACGGATATTTCCATCTGAGGCAAGTGTCTCATGATTGAAACTTTTTCTTGCATACCGTCTTGCCTTTAAAGTACTTTCTAAATGCAAACTTATCAAAATGATGATTTTTTGAAAAACAAATGATTTTCCGACGTTGTGTTTGGGAAATTGACGTCACAATGTTTATAACGTTACGTCTAAGTAATCCGCGAGTCGTCTGGCATAGGATGGGTGCCAGACCGGTTTTTCCGGCATGGGCAAAATCACCGGAAATGCCGATCCGATATGCAAGAAGTCGCTATTAATAGGTATGATTGTGTATGTTTTAAAGGTACTTCATGTTGCTGCTGAAAGAGATGCTCTCAAATACATACATATACATAATCTTTATTGCAAATATAAAAAAACAAAAACATTCTGCTGGAATATTAATCACAGAAAATTGATAAGGCTTGGAATGTAGACGCAGGTCTAGACAAAACAAAACGAGTTTTACAATAAATGAAATAAAACATGTCTTATCCCTGAACTGGACTCTGGAATGAATGAACGCGACAACAAACAGTCGAAATAAATAATAACATATTGTTATTATTTTAAACCAAAAAAGCATCAGAAGTAAATTTTGAGATCTGTAGACAAATATCGCATTTGATAATTTATAAGATTTAAGTCCATTATGCCTGTTTTTTTCTTTTTCAGCGATATACCTGTATTATTAAAGTAATACAGTGTACAGGGTTGCCAGAAATGATGATACTGTGATATTTACACCAACTCACATTCTGATACATAAACTGTTTAACTATTATTGGGTGAATTGTCAATTTAGAATTTTGACACGTGGGTGTTTATTGTGTTTTCCTGTATGCAGCTGCAATGATAGTTCTGCTTAACATTCGTGATTTAAGATCATTTGCCGCTTTTCCGTTTTGTAAAACGTTTTAGATTTAAATCAAATCACATCAAAATACAATGTTATAAAACAAATTTAATTCAATATGTCAAGGGGATGGACTCTTTTTATCCAACAAATATGAGCAGAATTACTATGCAACAAATAAGAAGATATTGTACTTATTATAATAGAATAAGCTGCAATCAGAATATTTCGTTTAAAGATTGGTCAAATAACAAAATGTACCTCACAAGTGATGAAGGCCGCCAAATAGATGTCTCACGGTCTGTGACCTTGGCCTTCAAGGTGTGAACTCGATACATGCATACGGCACTTTATCTCCATGGGCTGAAAATTTGTTCCAATTCATTTTAAGATTATTCAGTGTATAACAGTGATATAATCCGGGACATGTGCATATAAACAGGATTCTAAAATGTCTGACCTCTAAGTGTGACCTTGACCTTTGAGGTAGGGACAAGGTTCTAGGATTATATGAAAATAGAGCAAAATATAAGTAAAAAGTGAAGACTTTTAAACAGAACACAAACACAGGAAACCTGTTATTTATCCGTAACAGTCTTCTATTTGCTAAACGCGACCAATCTTACTACTGAAGTCAGAAAAGTTAATTTTGCTATCAAGGTTTGTCTACAATAGTCACATTATGGTGTTTTATTGGTTACAGACCACTGGTCTGTGATGAGATTGCCTAGCGTTAACATCGATCGTGTCAAATTATATCTGGGTAAACTGGACATTAGGGTGTAATCAAACTAATGATTGTACCGCTTTTATTTACTTTTTATGCTAAAATGCTGATGATTTCCAAAGGTCACCTTCCTGTTCGGCACAGAAGATAAAACCAATATGTTTTCAGATTTTTTAGGCTTTAACGATATATTTAGAGCATGTATATTTCAGATGAAAAACAAAACGATGCGTGTAATTATCAACAATAAGTTGCTACCTCCATTAATTTCCCCAAAATTAGGATCGAGGAGTCGTAACAATTAAATATTCATAATGTGCGTTACTAATCTGCTAAAAATAGCCTTTTAGGAACTGTTAAAGTACATGTGTATCTTTTCTAGAAGCACGATATTTTCGGAAGTGTAAACATGATTTCTGATTTAAAAACACCACACAAGTATATTGCAAACTTATTTACTTAATTTCTAGAGAGAAGTTACTGTGAATGTAATCACACTGTGGTGATTCTCGCACACTGTTATCAAACTACAACATATTTGTTAAAAATGATTTACACCCAATGAGAATAGATTGTTTTATAATGCAACTTTTTGTTCATGATCGTACATTCACTCATCAGTCATGCCTTGAGTTTCATCTTGAATTGCATTGATTTGACGCAACATTTGTGCATAATAAATAAAATGAAACATCGTTCATTTAAAATACCGATTTAGCAACTTTTTAGAAGACGCAGAACATATGTCTTGGAATATATGTCTTGGACTTCTAGCACTTTGTTATTTTACTGTTTTTACTTAAAAAGGATGGTAACCAAACTCTATATATCATGGTAAATACGAAGGGGAAACGCATAAACCTGCATCCTTCTATAAACACCTATTCACCACGTATCTATTTTATAACACATATAATATACACCCTGTAAAATGACACAACTACTGTAAGATTTACACTTTCTAAGAAACAGCTATAAAACTTATAATTCCTGTCTGATTTTAATCTGAGATGATACAGAAGTAAATGCCTTGTGTTGTCTTTTGTTATATCACGTTAAAGCGACTGCACTCCAGATGGACAAGTTACGATAAAAAAAGAAAATTTTCAATTTCAAGAAAACAATTGTCATTACTGTATCAGGGGCATTGTATTATGTTACGTGACAAGTTTTCTAACAAAAGAAACAATTAAAATGTGTTGTTTTGCTTACTTTTATTGTAGAAAATATCACCCCGTGACTAACGGGGTGGGCTCTTTGGTATATCAATATTTTTAACTCGCATCAAATCAGCTGACTCCGTAGTGTAGTAGGTTAAGCCGCTGTAAATTTTTTGTAAGCGCAAAGATCCAACCTGGCTCGGGTAAATATTTTTTTCTACCTTTATTTTTAGCTCTTACACAAAGAAAATAATCTTGATGCTGACAAATTGAACATATATTGATTTTACCAAAAAATTTAAATTTACTAAGAATTTGGAGTGCAGTCGCTTTAAAGGATACTTATAGAATTGTGACAATTTTCTCTCACGAAACAATATTTTTGATTAAAATTGTATCATGCAAAATAAATTCTTGTAAAATGATTTACGGAAAAGAAGTTGAAAAGTGCCGTAATAACATTGATATTAGGATTCAATTCTTTATAGGTAACGACCACACACATTAACATCTTTTGGTAGCAAATGTTGCTAAGTTTTATCATTTTATCATTCTATTTTGTATTTAATTAATCAAGTTAACAGCAGTAATTCCTAAAACATGCACAACGTAATCTTGGTTGTACAAATGAAATATGTGCGAAAACCGCTTTATGCAAGACACATACAAGACAATATATTTTCCTGGTTTCTCTTTTTTGTTTACCAGAATATTTTCCATAAAATAACTTTAGCATTGACACTTCTTTCTAGCACCTAACCATTCTTTCACTTCTTGTGATATTTAGACAAATCCAGAAACTGTTTGGAAATAAAGACTGCGTGTATGAAAAAAAAAACGTTGTAATTAGATTGTGAAAGATTAAAATATCAAAGAGTGCTTGTGTTTGCAAATAATCACTAACATTAAATTAAAATAACAAGTTCCAAGAAGATAGTCAATGATCAAAAGTATCTAAACCAAATTTTAAAACCGAACAAAACCACACTAGTATATTTCCTGGAAGAACACACAGTTTCTATGGAAAGATATAGAAGTAGAACTGTATTTCCTATAATTAATCTTCTATCTGAATAGAAATGAATGTAGAAATATAAACGAGACAAAAATAGTTTTTAGGCCGGCTCAACTACCTTTGAAAAGAAGGCAGCTGTTTAGCTCGTGACAAAGTTCCGTTTTACCTAGCACTTTGACTAAGCCGAGTTCCTGTGTTTACCGGATGAAAAATATAGTATTTCAAATGACTAAATTGCGAACAGAACTTGTAGTATAACATTGAATTAAGCAGAAACGCAGGAGAATGTTGTCTAACTAATATCTCCCTTTCTGACAAATAAGATTAGCGTGACGTCATTTAAACAGTAAAATTAGACTCACAAAAGCCGACTTTGAACAATGATTCTTTCCTTGCATTCCTTTATGAATTTAGGTATTAATTTAAATACAATTACACGAATTTAAGTCCCATTTCAATCAATTAAGTGTTTAATCTTGAAACTTTGTCCAAGATTTGTTACTTTAAATAAATCAGCACACTACAATTTAAACAGATTATTTAAATCACATTTTAAGGTATCTGCTAATTATACATATCATCTTGTCTACTGTAACATTTTTCACCTTTGGAAATCGAATTCATGTGCCAAGATCACTGTGTGAAACATAAAGTGCATATAGAAAGTGTTTGTCAGTTAAAATTATATATAGACGTCTCTCAAAACTAGTGTATATTTAAGTCTAAAACACAAATGGAAATAGTTACTAGTACACAAAACTCGATATCTGCAACCATATATAAGCAATAAATGGGCGTTATCAGTTTTGACCCTAGGGCATAATTAGAACAGTTTAGGGAGAGTACCGCTTGGCAATGGTACATGCCAAATGCCTACGTTCTAGACCGCGCAATTATAGAGAACAAGGTTTTCAAATTTTTCCTTTACAAGTCTGTGTAAAGCAGTCATCTGCATTATCACCAGGTGTTGCCAATATTAGGCAATCAATATTGGCAGAAGTCCACTAGGCAATACTATATATTAAATACCTAATTAAAGTTATACGCCTTAATTTTGGATAAGATGGTTTTAAGATTCCTTACTCAAGACTAAATGATTAGAAAACTTGATAGAAGTCCACTAGACGGTGTAACGTATCCGATATCCAAGCTCAGGGCTCAGTTTTGTAGGAGAAGATTTTTTATAAATCCCATATTTTGCCATGGTAACCACAGTTCTCCATGTCATGGAATTCTGTCGACACTTTGGTAGAGCTTTATGCAATGAATTTCCCTGCATAGTTTTATCAACATTGGCCAAGTGGTTTCAAAGGATATGTCGTTTAAAGGAAAAGGTGGACGGTCATCGTATGTTGGACCTCGTTTGAAGGTCAATGCAAGGTCCTTATCGCTCACCATGGCATTTGTGCCAATTTTCTGATGTAACAATGATAATCCGTAGAAGGCCTCGACCGCAAGACTCTTAATCAATGAGAAGTTACAGTGATTTCAAGTCAGTCACCACAGAAGCGGTCTAAGTGCTTAGCAAAACCATGGTCTTCCATGCGCCTATAAATACTGCTTTCATTGCGGCGCAATAAATAGAAATGTGTCCGTGCCTCGTAATGTGTTACAATAAATACGAGTTAATTAAGATTTAGGACAATGCGTAACAAATGTTTCTATCAATGTCAATTCATACTGGAAATGTGGATCAAAATTACAACAGAGAAGACAACCAGCTACTCTGTGCTTTGTCACGAAAGAGAAATATAGAATTTATGGTAGGTTTATAACTATCCAATTTGTCTCTTACACGAGACGTTTTCGCTGGTAGTGGTATAAGGTTATTTTATGAAACTTAACTGTTTGTTGCTAAATGACGTTTTCGCTGTACCATCTCATGCTTTCTAGCTACTATGAATATTACACGTTTACATTATGTCTTCTTCCTCATGTACGTTGTTAAAACATTTTACATTGTTCGTGTTTAATTGGATTTTCCGTTGAGTATTCTACTGATATAATTATGTCGGTGGACTATATTCCGTAGTGTTGATGTTCTTAGAGTGTATGCTACAACACTTTAACAAATTTAAAGCAGTGTTTATACATTACCTGTTTATATTTAAAACAATTATGTTTGTGCTTTAATAATGCTTTCTGAACACAGATTACAAAACTGATTTTAGTGAATTCAAGCTCCTTGAAATTAATATCAAGTCTGTATTAGAAAGAAACTAACCTCAACATTGATTTATCACTTGTGACGATTTTATGAACAAACCCCTGGTCTTATTGCTGTAAAGTTGAAGGTCACATTCAGGGTCTTCCTACACAATTTTCCTCCATGTGTTGGCTAGGTTTACAAAAAGAAATTAATCGTCTACTAAAACTTCCTTCATACGGTCATATTTTATCTAGAAGTATTTGACATTTTGCAAGGATAAAACGCCATTGTGTATAAGGTCGTAAAAACTAAGAGTAATGTTTTTTATTGGAACAGTAAATGTCCAAAAATATCATTTTAATAGAATAATGTTTATTTCAATATTTCATGATATTATTGTTTATTGTGAAATGGCTAGGCTTTCAGACGTCCAAAGAATTTGTTTAATTAGTTGCTCTTTTTCCGGGAAAGTAAATTAGATTATTTAACCAGAATTTGCCACTTTTTGTTAAATGTGAAAATTTCACGTTGATGACGTATGAAAATAATGTTGTTGTATATAAAACCAAAGTCCGGGTGTCCTTGAATCGTAGTATTCTGATCACTCATATACTTAAACTAAAGAATGGCTTGGCTGCATTTGGACTTAAATCAGGTGACGAGATCTGAGTAAAGAATACTATTAAGATGTACTTATAGTGTATGAGTAGTCGGGATGGAGAGAGCTCCCTTCTGTATGATATGTGGTATAGACACAATTAAAGTTTAACGCAAAAATACTTTATTGCAAAAGGTATTTGTCTAAAAGACGCTTGTAAAAATCACGTTGTATGTGTTCGTTTTAGAACAAATAATGCATGTTTTATGCAGAAAGCATTAGAAATACATCCACACTTCTAGCATCGGCTGTACGTGTGATATTCCCATCTGATAATGTCAAACTGAAATAATTGCCCTACAGGGACTCGGTTAAAATAGTTAAAGCTTTCAGTGAGCAAAAACAAGTATTGATGTGTAGTAGCAAGTGTATAAAAATAACAATGTTTAGTGTGTTATTAAAATAAATTGACACTAAACTTACTAAATTGTACGCTTTAATAATAATAATAATAATAATAATAATAATAATAATCGTTTGTTTGAACTAAACTGAAACATAGAACAGTGTTTTTCAGGGTATATAATGACCAACATTATAAGCATAACATGACTGATAAAATACAAAAAAGCGGTTTACATATCAATACTAAAAAAAGGTTTCCAATTATGAAAGTTTTGCGTTAACTGATATAAAACGACATACAGACTCTATATCAGTTTTGTCAACCGGAGTGCATACCGTACACAATATTTATTATAATTTATGTCATGACTTGTGATCCTTAGCGAAGCAAGCAACTTTCCTCTATTGATTATTCTATTACAGTCAAGCAGGAAATGCTTTTCGTTTTCGCCTGTTTTGCAATTGTGGTGTTTTGGGTCTTGTTTATCAGCTTATATACTAAGGGACTGATTCACTAGGGCAGCCAGTGGACAAGTGCCCTCCCTCCCCCCAGCTGACCAGGAAAATGTCTTGACACAGCTATCAAAATACAAAAAATACAATTATTTCAACCAACGTGTTCCACTCTATCGGCTAGTGACTTGACACATGTATTTATAGATATCACTGTTCCTATACACAAATTACATAAAACCAACGGTTTTTTAAAAAAATCATTGCCAAAATGAAAGCAAATTAGAGCTACATTAACACGATAACTAGGACAACCCCCATTTCTAATCTTAACAAATTGTCCTACTCTGATTTCAAGTCTGTACCAGCAAGATGGAATCATAATTAGGACTCCTTTTTTCGAGTATCCACTATGGAAATATAATGCTTGATTTTTTTCTCGAAGCAATTTCAAAGAAAATTTCAGCATGGGATTCATTGTTGTCTACAAGGAGTTACACATTGAACTAAGTATGATAATATAAGAACATAGATTCTGCGTTCAGTAATAATCATGGTCGTGCCATGGATATGTTCTAGAAAGTCATTTGACGTTACATAAGATATTAAACTCGAGCAATAACTGTCTCGTATAATTCTTACCGGACACAATTTCGCATGAAATATTAATTTCGATTGCATAATCCTGTCTAGTTTGCTTATTCAGAACGAAGATGACTTACACATAATTATTTAAACAAGAAGTTATAACATTTCTACGCTGAAAAGTTTTTGAATAGAAGAATGGATAATAAGGTCTAAAGTAGGCAAATGTGTTGTTAATATTATTAAGCAGACTTCCTGATTTTTATATAGTATATCTTATTGTTAACCTGCCAAAATAACTCGTTTTAGAGTGCTGCAAAACATGGAGACGATCATTTGACGTAATTAACTGTTTTTGTTCAAACTGGTTACAACATATAGTTGCAGATATAATGATAAAGGAAGTCTGATTAAAGACCCAGGATCACTTTGAATTTACTGATATTATAAAATAATTATACTGATAGGAAAATGATTCATGAACCATGTTCTATTCACTCTAAAACAATATTGACATACATTGTATTCATTTCTTTTGTATTCAAGTCGCTTTTTCACGGAAAAGAGTTGGCAAGGAAGCCTTTTTTTAATTTTTGCAATATCATTGAAAACAATTCTGCTCTATATTTCTAACATGTACATCAATTAAAAGAAATAAAGTAACGAATGCTTTTGGTACAAATAAAGTTCATTTCCGCCGGTAATACATCTTTCTTGGTAAGATAAGAGCTAGTTGTCACTTAAAACTTTCAGTACATAATGCATATAGTGGATGTCAGTTTCAGAATAAATTAAAACTAACTTAGTATAAGATTTCTAAGTACTTTGTAATAGCATAGCCCTGAAGATATGATCTTCGCTATTTAACATAAATCGTCAACATCTTGGTAACTTCAAAGTTACATTCATTTGAGTATGGCACCCTTTACCCGAAACACTAGTTGGATAACTTCAAACAGGCAAAGCCACGTTCCAATGACGCCCTTTCCCAAACGAAAGTCGATTTTATAGTTCATAACTACACGCCTTAACGACACTTATGATTCCCTCCTACAGATCCACCCGATCTTAATCTAGAACACAGTAAACATGATAATATATCAAAGAAATAGGCTGTTTAGAATTAAACATCACAGGAGCTAAATCCTTTAAACGTACTTTAATATGCATTCAAACGTCAGCTAGACAATCCATTTGATGACGAGCGTTTTATCAGATGTTTAAAATTTTATCAATCTTACTCATAGCTTGGAGGATTGAGACGCGTTAAAATTCTAGCCAAATGATCAATCTCCTTATGTCTAATCCTGGTCTGGAGCCGTCGTGGCGCAGTGGTAGCGCGTTCGGTAGCCATGTCGGCAGTGTCCTTAGGCAAGAAACAAATAATTCCGCATTGCCTCTCGCTCTTCGAGGTTGATTCAATCTGGAATTAGTCTCGAGAAATATTAATATAAGCTGTAAGAACTTGTTTCGCAATCGTTAATACATAAATTAGTATAAATAAAATATCCTGGTCTGAGGTAACGAATCCCGGGCAAACAATTACGTCAGTGCACCTATTAGAGAGGCAGCTGGTCTTTTGAGACGCAGTTAAAAAAAAAAATTCGTTTTAACACGTTTTTGTAGGCGATGTTCGGTTGGTGAATAGAAATATAAACTGAATACTATCCATTCATTATGAATAGAATATAACGTTACTCAGTTGAAACAGCAGTTGTTATTCACTTACACCACTGCGGGATGACTACAGAAGAACAAACCAATATTTCATTACTCTATTTTCAAACTGATTATGTCTTTATATTTCATTCAAACTGTTTTAATTGAAACTAATTATTGTCTCCTAATGATTTGCTAATTACTGTCTCTTAACTTATTTATCAGTTAATGATGTAGCGTAATTGTTTGACATCGGGGTGATGATAACCACATATAATTATGCTTGCATGTGTGTTTCATTAACACAAATTTGTGCTGCACGCAAGTTTACCATCAACATTCATTTTTGGTGATATAATGGACATTATTTCGCAAACCGCAGGCCTTAAGAAATATGGTAGAAGAAAGGACAACGCATAAAGCATAAATCATATGAAGTTTCAAGAAAAATTGATAACTGATTTCATAAGAAAAGTTTGGGGTTTGTTTCTGGTAAATAGGTAGCAATGAAAGGAGGAACAAAGGATTCACTTACCCAGTATTTCGTGCTTAGTTGAGTTAAAAAACACAGTAGTATGTCCCCAATTTTCATAACGAATACTACTAATAGCTATGGTCATAGTAACGAGATATGTGTGATTATGAAAAATAGAATATATACACAAACCCACTGCTTCACAAAAGAGTAGTGAAAGTTACATTTTCGTACGAGTCAAAGCAGCAAAACACACAACAAAGGTGAGTAAAACTGTTAAGTTTTGATAAATTCAAAAATATAACTGCTTTTGTGTGAGCCTAAAGGCTGAAGTCAGATTTCCTTGGCTTTCACAACACAAACATAAACAATTATATAGTCTGTCACTATTTTGTGTAATTTTCAGTATTTCTATGAAATCAGATATCGATGACTTTCTGGCACACAAGCAATCCGAAAAACTTAGTAAAAATTGAAATATGTAAAAAATTACATATTCCAACTAGTCTTACAATAATACTCCTATCATTCAATGTTTTCGAGACAGAATCCAAATAGGTTGCCGTTTTTATCATAATTATATTGTTACCTATGTGCTTTTGCTTATAAGCAAACGATATTTGTAAGTTGTTTTTGCGATACTGAATTGCGAATGTATGTATGAAATATAGGTCCAAGTTATATGCAACTTATGCCATCAAAAGTCATTGTGAAACGTCCTTAAGTGTACCTTCTAAGCTACTAAATAGATTATTTATTCAGGGTCAAATTTTAAATTGAAGTAATAACAGATAGGCACAGAAATAGAAAATACTTTAAAACATAATCGAATGGTTTTGCAGCGTAGCATCAAGAGGTTAATAAAAATTTAGATAAATGAAATAATTTATTGCAAGTGTACAAAATAGTTTCAGTATACTTTTTACAGTAGTTTGTGAATTAGTACATATATGAAAGTAAAACTAGTATAACGCTCCTATGACCTTCATCGTGACCTTAGCTCTACAATACAAAACAAACCATTCCAAAACACCAAGACATGCATAAGTGAGTTTAGTTATTTGCCACCTCGGCATTGCAATAAATATGTCTATGTGTCAGACAGCACAGACATAGATGACAGGGCTGATTTTATGATCATATATTCTCCGAAGTATCTAATCTGAAAACGCTCAGATCACAATGAATGTTCTATCTCTGATCAATAACATTTCAGATGTCTTCGCAGTTTACAGCGAGCGATACAAGTTTCTACTGTGGCGTTGTGGTTGTGATGGGTATATATTAATAACGGTAGTTAGGTTCAAATAAATCATATTCAGTCGCCACACCTTAATGCAAATCCGCGCAAAAGCTTCAATACTGCTTTACTGTTCCCAGCAAAAGAAACATGCAATAGGATAAACGCTAACATGTGCGACAACATCCACGCATTAACCTCTTTAAGAAGGTTGATAAGCTTTTCTTTGTTTAAAGATTCTCTGATTGTGTCAAAGATAAACTTAATGCATTAAACTGTATGTTCTCAGCTCAACTGTCTAACCCATGAAGGAAATTAAATTCTATAGAATTATTAGTCAGTCTCTCTTTTTGCCTGGACAATTTTCTATAGAACCTAATGTCAATTGTGATAACATCATTTTACCAGTTGTATATCGATGTCTGGCCTACAGACAACAAATATCATCCGCAATCACATAAAATGACGAAAAAATAACGATCACAGATTTTGAATTGACACAAGCGGACTATGAGAAAAGATAATAAAACATAACCTAGTTTCTTCCGTCATATTGTTACCTGTATAATTGCGCTGATGAAATAAGATTCGTTTTGAGTCGGCCAAATATTTACTCACTGGTTCACATTTTGATTACTAGGCGTTAAAGTCATGTTACTGTGTGTTCAACAGTTAAAGAAGCGACCATGACAATTTGCTTTATATTGTTCATTTGTATATATTTAGTATACACGTATATCCTTTAAAAACGAGACTGTTTTAATAAATCATAGATTTTGAGCAGTAGGTTTATCTCATCGTATTCAGAATTGTTGATACATGTATTTACAAATGAAATTATGCTTGAAATTTGTAATGTACTTCTTGAATAGAAAAGGAACGGCAAAAGACATTGTGTTATTGAGTTATCATAATTACATTTGTACATGTAATTTGAACTAAATACCCGTCAAATTCCTGATTACGTTTTAGAAGATGTTAAATATATAGTGTGTATATGAATATTCCAATTTAGTTTAAAAAAGTAGGATTCATTAAAGCTGCTCGCTCACAGTTGCCGTTGAAAAGATTACACTTTTCAACAATGATATACCTTTACATCAAATATAAAACTAATGCTAGAATCAACAATATAAGTAAAAATCTAGGTAAGGTTTGCAAAAATCGATTGAAAATAATAGGTTTACGGCACCGCTACACTATGTGTTTAGTTTAGAATTTCAAAAGCGTGTGTAACGCTTTATAATGTTCAATATGACTATATGCTTTAAAATATGTCATTTTAGATACAGTTTGAAGAACTTTATTTTTTGACCAAAATCTGAGAGCAAACATCTTTAATTTGCTTGTATATAGAATGTGTTAATGTTATGCCTGTCCAGAAATCAGACTCATAAATAACCTCAATGGCCAATGTCACAGCAACATTTTTTGTTCTTTTTCACATGAAATATTAGCCGACAGCAGATGAAATAATATAACAAGTCTAGCCAATTGCTATTCAGTATTACACTACATTACACATTGTGACAGAGTGAAGTGAAAGCTGCCGTCCTTCAACTTCCGACATTAGATTATATTGACACCGCAGCCTGAGAATACCGTGTTGCTACATTGATTAAGCCAATAAATGCAACGTTATTAGATTATACAGTGTAAGTATTTTCACCGGTCTGCTATAGTTACAAATTGGCCACCTGCATTGAGTACATATATGTAGGGAAATGCATTTGAAGGTTATATGGTAGCGCGCAGGTATAATATTATAAATTTATACTGCTGACGAAATAAAATTTTCAGTACATCACATTTTATTACAGTACTGCTAATGAACAAAGTTAAAAACTCATAGCTCGTGGTCTTGTTGTCCGCGAATAAACCCTGACTTCACTCTGTCTATGCCACTGCAAGAGTTAAACTGTGAGGTTTGTACTAGTAAACACGATATATAAATGTGATTTGAGATGAAAAATGTGCCCAGAGACACAGGTGTTATCTTTATCAACAATGGTTCATAAGTATGGAACATGTGCTTCAGGTAAAATGTAAGAAGAGATTTTGCAAATGACATACTGTTTGATACACTTCGTTTTTGAAATGTACCCACAAACATCTAGTTTTGAAAACAAAATGATGAAATGCAAGACAGGACTAACTTATGTGCCGTGCGCTTCAAGTATATAGTATTAGTTTTGTCATGTTTATACATCATAGGCTCTTTATATAGTTAATATCTAATCTGAAGTTTGTACCGTACATGCAGCCTGTTCTCATGGTAAGATGATTGATTCTTCTGCGTAAAGGTCTGGGTATACCGAGTGCTGTGCTTGGTGGGTTTTAAGGATTTCATCATATATCTTATCTGTAAACTGTAAAACAGATACAGTCAACCGTATGCTCCTCCTGTCTGACTGTACACACTGTATCTCTATTTTTAGTACACCAACTATTCAGATAATTTCACACCAACTATTCAGATAATTTCGAAGTTGAATAATATTGAAAGTAAACAATGCTCTTCTAAGAAAGAGTGACATTATTCCTAAAATTTAGTAAATTTAGATTTAATGATAAAGTCTGAACAACCAGATTTATCCGCGTACAATACAGATATTTTCATTGATAATTCAGACACTAAATCAAACTCACGTTGAAACAATTTAACCAAAACATTAATAAGTACTTAGGGAACGTTCCACAATGGCTGAAGGTCAAGCCAATTCAGAATAAACAAGACTCCAAAGATACGCTTAAACGTATTCTATTCTGGTATGCTGAGTTTTCGAGACATTTATTATTTGATTTGAAATGTTGTTTTTTTTAAATATGGTTATATTTTCTCTTAGTTTGCGTCAAAATCCAATATTTTAATATCGCCCCATGGATGAAATTTTACTTGGTAGTCGGTTTGATTATTTTATATATTGGACCCATATGGCTTCCCAATGAGAAAGATTGATATTGTTTCACTTAAGGAAATCTTTCTGTGAAGACCCACATTTGATCTACTTACAATGAACGTCTAGGCACGTTTACTTTCCTTCGAAACTTGTTGAAATACAGGACTGATATTAATGACACAGATAATAGTTGCTTTAATTATAAATACATTTTTATTGTGCAAGTATTCCGGTACTTCTCTTAGCCTTGTACTATTATTTTTATCATAGTTAAGTTTAAAAGAATGTCGTTATTCTTGAAACATGACAAAGAGGTATTGTTTCAATGTTGAGAAAATACCATTAGTGATGGTCACTGACCACTTCCGGAGAAGAATTCCGGGCACAAATTTCAAGCACAGATAATTATAGTCGGTTTGTAAATCACCAGTGAAACAGTGAAATCAATCATATTGAACAATTGTTTTACTTATAACATGCTTAGAATTTGATTTGCTTTATGCTTTCGTGTGTCTGAGCAATGCAAACACTATTCACATACTAGGTACAACTTCACGATGCAAAATACTGTCTCGAGTCAGTAGAAACCTATAGACTTTTAGAGAAATCTATTTTATTTACATTTTGATAAGAGGGCACATGTTAGCAGAGTTATCTATAAGGCTATGTTGAAATTAGTAATATTGTTTCAATTGTTATTATGACACTCATCTGACTTATCAGTAATATTTCAATAGAATGAAACCAAATGTATTATATATAACTAAAAACTAAAAACCATTCATATACAGCTAAAAACCAATCGTTCGGTAGCGTTAAAACCAAATTTAATATTTATCAAAAAAAAAATAACTTTTTATGTACGCTTCATCTTAAAGGTCATTTGCATAACATGTCAAGGTTTTCTAGAAGGCCTAATTTTTGTGTTTGTCTCGAGATGCTAATAGATATTACTAGAAATCTACGGCGGTAATTAAATAAGATTTCTACATTACGAATATCCGGATTGTATCATTTTGTTTTAGTGGCAGACAGTTTCAATGTGATATTTCCTTTACCATCACTTTTTTACTTTAGGAAAATTGTTTCCACATCTGATGCAATGCTGATCCCTTATGGTTTGCGTTTGTCATTGCGACGTTTGTTTTATAAGCTTTTGTTAGCAGATATCCTTTCAGTAATTCATGCAAATACCTGCCTCTAAATATCATTGATTTCACAGAAATGTCTGAGTGACAATATTTTACCCCTAGGCGACTAAATCCGACACTCTGAAGTATTTGCCGGTAAAACTTTGCAACCCGCCATCTTCCTGGACATTAATGTGCGTAAAAGTGTTTGAAGACACTAATGGTTTCTTAGCGCATAAGATTGAATTCATTTTATTGTGTAGGAAATTTAGCAATTTAGTAATACTATCTAATATAGACATTTTCAGCTTTATTGTCTCTTTGTTGCTTTCTGAAAATCCGTATCACAAATGTATATGGTTTTCAACGTTCTGGCTGGCTGATTCTAATATATATAAACATATTCTTCATTATTAAGTATAAACTTTTAGTAGGTATGTGTACATTATGAGCGAATTGTGTTCAAAGTTCGAGATCTGCACTTGCGATCTGTAAAGGTAACTTGAATTAAAACTAGTTTGTAAGTGTAACAACTCATTGCCTTAATTAATTATATAGATCGAAATATAAAACACAAATTCCGTTGCTAACCCTGGACGATTTCTGTGTAGAATATAAAAGTTTTGTTTTTTTCAAATGCTTAGATTATGACAACGCTATTGCGCTATTAGTGTTTGTCCCGTTCATTGTACCGTATACCAAATGATTAGATTGTATGTAATAACAATTTCATAAACCATACATGGTTGTACGTAGTAGTAAACACCGCTTAGAAGAAAGGTTTGAAAGGTATAATGTATTGTTTTCCTTAGCATATATATTTTGAAACAAAAAAACATTAATAGTCACAACACAAAGTTTCACTACTTGTTTCACTGCACAGTGCTAAGCTAGAAGATCTCACGATTTTGTCATACAATGTTTATTCGCGACTATTTATTTTCGGAGAAATACACTTACGTCAAATTTTGCTAAAGTAAAACTCACGAAAACATTTACATGTTTACAATATCTCCGAACTGCCAGCATTATGATCTGTGTTTTTCATTATCCAGATGTCAAACAATTAAGTTACAATATTTAAAATGAATTTGTTAAGAGGCACAGTATATCACTGAGAGACATGACTTTGTTTTAGTTAAATCAATTTGAATGAGAAACAATGACATTATCAGTTGAAATAGAAAAATGAAATACGGGTGTATCCTAATGTGGGATTTTCATATTGATGTAAGAGAATGTCAAATACTGTTATAATTCAGGGGCGTTGATTTTTTTATCGAAATGTAGCTGTAGGAGTGAGGACAATCAGTAATTTTGCAATATTTAGGTTTATATTTTGTTTCTCCAATCCAATACCACGCACAGCATATGTATGCCACATAATACTGCCTTTTCTATTGTGAAAAGAACTGTCTTTGTATGCAAGTATGTGTTAATTTACTTTTTCGGAGCGAAGATAAATGGTCACTCCCTACATCAAGTAAAGTATATTCTACAAAAAGATGATGTGTTCAATGAATATAAGATGATGTATAAATACAACATTTGTATTGAACAAGAACAAGATATATTGTAAACTGCCTCATTTAGTACAAATTACCAACATAGAGACCTTTTGTAATAAATCGCTATCCACCTATTAACTTAACATATATGATTCAATATTTTACGGTACTAAGACAGCATATTCTAAAACGCTGTCTCAAACGTTCAGGTTTGTGATAATACACTTAACAAGTTTAGAAACGCAAAGATTTCCTCTGTTGAACATTTTTATTTGAATGACGCTATTGTTTTTATTTCTATTTAAGTCATTTTTTGCGATGAATTATTGACACTTTTACAAGAATTCAATTTTATATTGTGTTTGTTGTGTATGAAATTTGAACAAATTTGAAACACGATAACATTGTTAAAATAAATATTTTGCCAAACCTGTTGAGTGTACTTGCAAGTTGCAATATTATATTATTTGTTCTTAAATTTGATACCAGTTGGAGCATACAAATGTATACTAGTCCGTTTATTTGTATTTTCTCAACTTGTAGTAATTTAACTGTAATCAGACATTTTTAAAATGTGTTGCTAAGCTAGACACTTAACGTTTCTCAGTCCACCAGCTGTAATTGAAAATAGTATAAACTGAAAAACTATTAACTCGATTGGTAATGTAAAAGCTACAAGTAACTTTTCATCAAAAGTGCTAATTGGACTTTATTTTGTATAGTTCTCTGTAGGAAATAGATTTTTGTGAACGGTGTCGTTATAGCATAAAGCTTTTATGTTATCTAGCTAGAGTGAAGTACATTGTTCCGTAAAAATATCGGCAATCGGACATTTTGTAACCCCTCTTTCCGGGCATCTGAATGCTTTTACTTACTTATCTTTTATACTGTATACATCTCCTTGTCATCCTTCGTTGCAGTACGTGCACTGTGGCATTTGATGTTTGCATGTTGTTCAGATGTCGTGTACCCTCTTACAGTAACCGTATATGTTTTTGCTAAATGAATGCGCTCAGTAGATTGTTTATTATGTAGCTCTTAGTTTGGTCTGCAATACTCAAGCAAAAAAGCTTGATTCCTTGATCATGAAATTATTTCATGAAATATAGTTTGGAGGTGAACATTTGACTGATAAAAATGTTGCACCGCTGGTTATTGTTCTCATTGGAAGTCTTATAAATATCTATATTTGATTTTAAGTAGATGCATGGAACAAAACTAGGAGCGTTCATGTTCAGTACTGAGATAAGACTTAAGAATATGAACAAAATTAGTTTATTACCTTTAATCCATTTACACCACCATGAATACCATTCTCTAATGTTAAGTTGGAAGGAATACAAACATTGCAAATTGCTACATCTCCATAGCTGGAAAGACGAACTTTTACTATAATTTTATCATCTTGGTACACGCATGATTCGAAACTCAACAATGAAATTGTAATTGTGTTAAATTTTTTTATAACCCGCATTAGTTTTCCTTAATCATGCTAACAAAATTGCAACATAGCTTATACCAAGATACAGTCAAAACGTTTTCTTAGAATTTATACAACATAGCAACATGAATTTGAAATATCTTAAATTACATCTCGTCTTTTCCACACCTGAACTAATATTGATGGACCTAATATAATGCATTTTCTAGTTTGAACCAAGAACGCTTTCATTGTTTTGACAAAAGGACCATGAGTCATATTTTTCATTTCAGTTTTACATAATGAACTGGAAATTACACACAGCAACGACTAAAAGAGCGTGATTGTAACTCTCACGTGTTCTTTTTACGCAATTCTACTAGCATGTCTAACGCGAATACTCTTATGAACAAGTGGTGGTTACTTTAGACTTAGATCTGTGTGTACGTAAGTATATCGTGTGGATACACCTATCTAAACAGAAAATTTCCTACGCTTTGACATAATTCTACAATCTGCAAAAAGCATCTTAGATGTTTCTTTTAAGAAGACATTTTCACCGGATTCAAAGTCTTAATTCGAAAAATATTTTTTACGATTGTATGTTAGCACACCTAGAAAATTCAAATGATACGACAGGGTCGGCTTGAACAGAAAAATTCAAGTATCATTAGTAATATATTTTAGCATATCAATGTGCAATATCTGGTAAATAAATTAATTTATCGGCAAAAAAAAGTATTTTTTTTGGACAAAATAAACGATAAAATGGAACGCTTAAAATTTATCATTGTCGTATGGTCATTTTTCTAGACATTTAAGTTTGCAATAAAAACGTACCAGCTCTTTAATTTGGTTTATTGACAACCTTTCACGCTGAAACAATTTTCTTACATTTAAGTCCCGCCAAATATTCTAGACAAGTTACGTTAATTAATTTTGTTATATATAATATGCACATATGACATGATAAATAAAAAAAATATGACATTAAAGAAGACACACATTTTCATCTCAGTCGGTTTACTCACTCTATCTGACCATGCGAATATATTGCTTTATCATAAACACCTATTGTTTAGTAGCTCTAATATTCAATAAATACCTGACGTTATACAACTGAAAGAGATATCATAAAATTGAAAGACAGGGCCAATAACAAACATCAGGGCCAATATCACACAAAATTATCCTCTGGCCCTACGGACTTGGGCCAATACAACTACACTCAGACAAATAACAAATCCAATATCAAATCACTCATTAAATAACATCATTTTGAGAGATACAAAAATGAAAAGATATTGGCAGCCTTCTGACTAAGATAAGCCACATCCTACATTTTATAAAATAAATATACATTCTATAGAATACAGTCTTATCTAGTCAATTAACCTACCAACTCGATAAATAAAGCTGAAATAAAAACACGAACTAAACACAAGAGAATCTTTCAACATCGTAAAGGAGAGAACAGCATAATACCCTTAATGCAATTACCGGGGATAACGTCTTATTTAGTGAGAATAGTTTGATAGTTAATACATACCATGAATCCTCTTTTTCTCTTCATTGATATAGTGCATAATACACCAGTCAGACTTAATTGACATTTGTTAGAGACATCTGTTACGTACAGTGTTAAATCTTCATCACCCGTGTTTATTGTACCAGACGTTACGAGGCACAGACACATTTTTATTTATCGTGCCACAGTAAAAGCAGTAATTAGAGTTCAGGACAGCAAATGTATAATGAACAAAGCCTATTTGAAAAATGCATATTTTTATAAAGCAAAACACAAAGCATTTCTTGATACACATTTTTATCATTTCTTTTTCTATCTTGACTTGATGTAGTATGCATAGACTTTGGATATTTTTCTGAAAAAAAAACCAACAAACAACAACAACAAATAATTACAGGAAAACGGAATCAAAATAAAGGTAAAAAAGAAGAGAAAAGTAATATTGTGGAGAACAAAAAATAGCGAAATTGTGTATAATTAGTCAATAAGGGCGATAAGACGTGGGAGAAGAAATAAAACGAGTGTTACTTAAGGAAACGAGTGCGTTGGGTGTCAGTCCTGTTATTATTGATTCTTTAAAGGGGCATTCTCTACATGTAGCACATTATATTCTCGAAACATAAATTATGCGTTCAATGAACGTAAACTGATAAATAAATGCAATTTCAAAGAAGAACCTATGGCGAAAAATGCCCCATTTTAACACAATTAATCAATATAGAGGATTTGGAGGCTATTTAGTTTGACATCAGTTATAGGGTATGTCCGTTTAATGTAATATTATATTTAACTATAAGGCTTAAAAGATAACATCACGTCTTTAGGGTGAGTTTTATTCATATATCATAAATTCAAAAGTAATTATATTCTATTATTATTTTGTAATAAAGTGATTTCCTGTTCATTTTCTAATCTGATTGTAAGATATGCTATTTTTAGATATACAAGCACTGGTACTGGTTTCTATTTTTCATTTGGTTAATAGAATAATTAAAAACTACATGTTTTATCATAAAGTTAATTGCACTGGCAAATATATAATTTATTTTTATATCCTGAACATTTAAATTGATACTTTGATTTGTCTCCTTTAGAAGAATATTTAATGCATTCCACAAAAATTTAACTTGATCATAATTAAAAAAAGAAAGAAATGCTCTATGTTTTCTCCTGTCGATTACAAAAATCACAAATATTTAATCTCACTAGTTTGCATTTATATAAATTGGAATTATTCACATCGTAAATTTGTATTGAAAATTTCTTATGTTTATAGCAATATCGCGTGCCACATCAATACTAGTTTTAAATACATAAGTATAAGTCCTCTTCCACTCAGTTTGGTTGTTGTTGCTCAGTTTGCTTACACACTTTTTCAGCGTTAATTCCAGTCTTTCTAGCAATTTATAAGTGCATGGACTATAATTTCCGTAAATACACAATATCTGATATGATAATAATCATCAAATCAGACATTTTTCATGATTTAGGATTCCACGAACAAAAGACGTTGAAAATGCCACAGCTGGCCAGTTATGATAAATGATTTCTTCGAATTGTTAAAGCAATGCATTACATGTATAATAAAAAAATGTTCAGCAGTTAAGAAACCAGTACCTTTCTACGAAAATAGAGATATTTCTACCAAAGCGTTTGAAAATGTTTTGTGTATTGGAGTATCACATTGCTCTGGAATATGCTTGGCACGTAATATGACTGCAATCAGTGCAATAAGGTACTTTTTGAAAGAGTAAAAAAACATTATTTAAGGAATTAAGGACGCAGTTCAGTAACAGTTAGTAGAAAGATATGGCATCAACTATCGACTTGTTTGTAACTAAGCCTAGCACGCAACTGCAATGTTTTGGATTGAAGTATATATTTTGTTGTATTGTTTACTCACACACGAGAAGTGGCTGAAAATGTTGGGATTATACATACCGTATACGTGTCATAATTGATTTTATTGCAAACGCTTTACTGTTCCAAAGAAATATTCAAAGCACATTCTTTGACCTTCGCAAACGGGCATCAGTAATTCTTATTTGCATATGTCAGGCAAAATGAAATCACAATACGTCCTTTTGACAGTTAGAAAAAAAGTCAAATATTCGAGAAGTAACCTTGGATAAGAAAAGAACGCATTTCACCAAAATATCCAGCATTTAAAAATCAGTTAAAAATACATCATAAGAACTACTGTCTGATATGATAAGGGTCAAACAAATCCGTTATGATCTGGACATTGTAATGTGTTAGCCGTTTTACTTTTAGATATTACTTTTACTTTATAATACGATAAACTTAAGAACATAGATTACGGACTAGGTCACGAGTTACATGAACGTATTAGCTGTCTTAAAAAGAGAGGTAGCTCGTCTGGTCAGAAGTATCATTAGCATTAGCTTTCACTTTTATGTATTCACTTAAAAGGCTCGCTCGCCCATATCATCGAAAAGAACATACAGCAGTGTAATTATAGGTAATTACTGGATAAAGTTTAACAGAACAATAATAACTTATGTAGTGAAATTAATTCTGGTAAAGTAATATGAACTTTTATCATTCAGCTAGATTCTTGGGACATGTTTATGCAATATACATGATAATCGGTAAAATCACAGACTCCCTGATATCTTATCGTACAAGAATCGATTGAAAATGTTACCTGCAAAGATAACCTAATCATAATTTCCATGCCATAAAGTGTTTTAGACTTGTGATAATAACACACAGGAAATAAGATAAGGGCTAAATTTGTGTGATAGGTGCTTCGAAGAAAGATCTATGCTAGATTTGTTTTGATAAAATATGCAGGTAATCACGCAAAGTCAAACTAGAACGATTGAATTATCTGTTGAAGCCTTGCACAGAATATCAGGTAAAAACTGTTTCCGGAAACAGTGATTGCCTGTATTTTATTTTAAAAAAATAATTGATTATTTTTTTATGGAATAAATCGAAATTCTATCCACTAACTATAAATAAACCCTCAACATCTTTGACAGAGGCATTTTTGTTACTTAAGAGGTCTTTTACTAGACATACTAAACATTTATTTCCTAATTATATATGGTTCTTCTTTAATCTTTACCGATGTAATGTACAATATAAAAGGTTTTTCTTTAAAACAGTTGCTACTTTTTCAGTTCATCTTAATCTTTTCTTTAACTCAAGAGATAGTTTGATGGTTTATTGTCCCACAAAAGAAACCTAATAACCTATTATCAAGTAACCTTTAACTAGAAGTAACAAATGTTGTCTAGAGGCATTTATTTTATCCCAGTTTGACAGTTAAGAAGGAAATTATATACTTAATTGCTTTTTCTTAAACAAAATGAAGTAAACGCTAATGTTTTCTTTTTCTTGCCACGCGTGAAATATGTGTGAAACTTTCGAGATTAGTTTCGTGACCTTTATGTCATGTACCACCTAATATTCCACATACTATGATCCTGCAACCGTCTGTAAAGCAAATTGTACTGAGAATATGGCCTGTCTGGCTTTCTTTAATTTTTCCCTTATGCTTTGAGAGCAAACATCTCTCCCTCTCTTTAAACGTTGAAGATTTGGAATAATTAGTGTTTCCTGGTTTCCTGGTCAGCAAATTATTTGAAAATGAATATATTAAGACATTGAAAAGTTGTATTACACTCGTAACTAACTGATCACACATTTGACCCTGTCACTTCCAAAACTAATCTGCATATAATGTTTAAAGAGCGTGAACCTCTCAGAACTGAATAGATAAGCAGGAATGAAAATTGCTCAGAACTTTTGTCACTTTGCTTGGCCGATATCTTTTATTTTTATTTTTGTTACTTTTTCCAAAGTATTTGAGTGATGTTGAAAACATTTTCATTAATATGTATAATTATATTACAACTTTTCGAAAATCTTTTCTATAATGAAAGTTAAATTTGCCTAGTTCAGTGAATTTCTAAAACGATAATAAGGTCGTCAAAAACGCTTTATGAATAATAATATATTATTGTCATCGATGTTGTCTTTGGCTCGAAAATATCCACGTAAAGAATCAATTTCAATGTCAGTTTCATCAGTGACAATTTGTCTTTAATAACTCAATTCTTGTTAAGATAAGTTCCAAATGAGTATCAAGCATCGGACCCATTTAAGAATGGCTGGATTATTTGGATTACCTAAACAAAAAGTAAAATTATCTATCGACTATGAAGCTTAACAATGGTGTCAAACGAAGACCTATCCATATTTTAATCACGATTCCCGAACCGCTAGAGACAGCTGACAAAACACGTAATGTTAATCAACTATGGGGAGACACAGCAAGAATGACGAAATCATCGAAGTAGAACAAAACAATTACAAGCACGATGGTGGATATACGAGTACCAAGTTAGTTCGAGCCCCAGCTGGATATTTTTTCCCGCCCTAAAGCAGTGTGAGAAAATTACTTAACTTCCAATGTAAATTTGAATGCTCAGTTTTGTAGGGATGTACATTGTATATCGATGTACGATCACCATACCGGATAGAAAAGTGTGAGCATCCGAGTATCTAACAACATAATATTATATACCCTATACGGAAAGGTGCAGAGTTTGAATATGACTGGTCATTTTTCTCACATTATGACAATTTGTAATATTTTGAAGATCTCTCAAACTATATAAACCATGTTATGAACATTCAAAATTCCTGTCCTGTAAACAACTATTGTAGACATTGTTATTGCCCACTACTCGTGTTAGCTTTGCCGTCTTCCTTCACAGCAATCACTACTATATAACAATGCCATGTGTTGAAAATGTTTTCTTTCCAAAACTGATAACAAAAGCTGAGATACACTCCCTTCGATTAATATATTATTTATATAATGTATGTTTCATTCGGCTAGAGTCAATATATTCTAATACGAAATTGACCCAATTGGACGAAGCCATTTACAAGTTAATGTCCGATAATTTCATGAATAAAGTCAACTGAGTACGACAAGTATACATTAATGAATACATTTTGTCTCAAATATTAGAAATATTGCAGCAAATTGAAAGAGATTATAGATTTTACAAGAACAGGAAACTGTTTAGTATCCAATATTGTTTCTATTTATATATCGACCTTTCTGAGAATATGAACACGAACTTCTCATTTGCAAAATAAAAGCTAAAGAAAACGTTATAATTTAGTTCAATTAAATATTAAGTCGATCATACAATAATTAAATTATGTTTCGTACACTTTTCCCCTGCTCCAATCATACATACATCCCTATTTATTAGCTGAAGATGTTTCTTAGATTGAGCAAACTTGTCTTTAAACTACTGTATATTACACAGTTGTTTCTACCTTCAAGAACATTCAAGGCTAACAAACAAGAGTTGACATGAGATACAGGAAACCAATCTTTTGTGCGTGAACTTAAAACTAGTCAGTAGTCACTGAATTAGTTAAATGAAATATTTTTGACAACAGCTGCAATGGGCTTTTTACACATGCATTATGTTAACTGTCAAGAAATATTTGCGTTTCAGAAATAAGCTTTGAACAAACGTTATTTCACACATACAACAAGACTTATATTCCAATGCTTCTGTAAATTAGCCTTCAAAATGTCTGTGATTTCTTGAAGTTAACATATCCGTCTACAACTCGATTAGCTTATTGCAACATGGCGTCTGAATAACAGAATCTTCTACAGCTTTTTGTACAACGTCTCGGAAATGCCCATCTTATTGTCTATTTTACAATTTCATATAAACTTTCAATTTCGCACGTTATGATACTAGAATAGAACTGTCATGCATTGAAAACATCCATCCATGAAAGGTGTACATACATTCACACATGATACTTTCCAATAACGCATGGACTTTGTATGTGTTTTTTTTTTTCAAGTTCAAATTGTAGACGCAATTATATGGTCAATGTCCATTTAATACCATTAGCGATTGAAGTATAACATGCTAATGTGTTTCAAGGGTTGTTTACAGGGTTGTGGATATTGCACTATTTTTGTACTTGTAACCATGCATTAGTGTCGTCTGCAAAAAATCTCCGAGTTGTGTATATACACTTTCAAGTATCCAGTTTGTCCAAGTTTTAAGATTTCTTCAATCATTTGCAGTCATTCTGAAGTCGGCATAACTAGAGGAAAAGTGCTGGGGTTTAACATGAATATGTGGTTATGAACCATTTGGTGGGCCGCCGGAACCTTAGACACATTAAAAAGCCCTGCTCATTTTAATCGATAGGGCACCGTATTATTTTATTATGAAAAGTAAAGATAAAGTCATGACCTATGATGTAATGATACATATTCTTCGATAAAATCCGTTTATAAAATCAGACATGTCTGTCACAGATTCAGCAGAGTAATAGCATTTATTTCGCTCGATGTTTCCAGTAGATGTATATGTTTTGTCAGTTTTCTGGATAAGAGTTCTTAAATTTGTCTTGTTTTCATCCCTAAAAAAACCCTTTTTTGTGTGATGCCTTACTAGAGAAAACGTCTTTTGCACAAATGAGAACGCTGCCTCTGAAATAAAGCTCTGTCAGAGATTGGTTTATCCTAAGCTATAAATCTACAGTAGAAGACAAGAAAAATCCCATCGGATATTTCTGTTATGAATCTCTAACATCTAGAGCACACTTTCACAATTTATTCGGCAGATATCAGACTCTTTAATACACGCAGTGACACCGTTTGCTCTAGGGATCTATACCTACATAGTTTACGTAGAACATTCTTACTATAATGCAGTAATCTAAATTTCTTGACAATCCTGTCCTGCTGGAATCCTGTTTTTGAAAATTTATTTATCTGTGCTTAAGAATTTCGTTCTTTTAATTCATCGATTTTTTCCAGATCTGCAGTAGCTAAAGACATGCATTGTTGAAATTTTGAAACGATATTTTTGGCGATATAGCTATTGCAGGATAATTTACAGGACATAAAATATGGATGAAAAATTAATCGGATGAACTGTTAAAGTTTAAAAAGAGACTTTAATATATTTAAGTCATTTTTTAATGTCCTATTTTTCAAACAATTTGTAAAAATGGGGTTATTCTTTTTCACTTTGAATATAAAATGATTGTTTACTTACATGTAGTAGACTCTTTGTTACATGTAGCTGATCAACTTGAAGATAATATATATACCTAGTTATTCATATCGTATTGCAAGCAATTTCGTGGTATTCAGAGGCATGCTGGCGATTGCAATCGTACAAAAACAGCCAATGGCATCCGAGCGTGATCTGAGTTTTAATCCATATTTTCAGAAGTATTTTATATGCCTAACAGTCATAAAGGTATGATGTGTATCAGAATCTGCCTGACAGCAATTTTACACTAAATTGAAAATGATTTGATAGCAACTTCACGGACTGTGTGCCACAGATGTGATTTATTGAATAATTAACTAAAAATTCATGGTATTATGCAATTTTACTGCTCTCTACTTACGTCTAGCCTATTAGAATGTTATGTTTTGGGTAACAAATTACGTTTTAATACTACTTTCGTTTCAAAGCTAACACTTTTTCAGCCAATTTATAGACTGCAAATTCAAAAGGTTGAAACAGCTAATATTTTTCAATCTAATTCTTGCTTTAACATTAACCTTACTATGTGAATTCATAGATAAATATAAAGGCACATGAACATGCAAAACCGTTTTGTTTCTGAATCATTTATGTTTGTTAATTTATTTCTGGATGCAGTTTTTGTTCACATTTAGAGATAGAATACATTATGTGTCAATGCGTAAATTTTTTGAGAAGTTCCTTATTTCTTACTTAGACCGTGTATTCGTACAAAAACATATGTAATGAAATTTTGATCCTATAGCAACCAGTTTTAGCAACCAGTTTTGGTTTAAATGCTTTTCCGTAAAGTGTGCCAAACAGAGAAGACAACCCACTTTTAAAATAGGCACTTTCAGGACTTTTACGACATGACCTTTTGAACCTATTTGTCTTAAAGGTAAGTTGAACTGGAAATGGTAAATAGAGGCTACCATCCAAAGAATCCAGATCAATGTAAAACAAAGAAGCAAAATATTGAAAGATGGCAAAGACAGACGACCAGATAAACTGAGACTGACAAAAAAGGAGAAATAATTAATTGGTTATCATGTCATGCAAAAAGTTCTCCTGAACTCAATATAAAATAAATAGCTTTAAGTTATTCATTCAACCAACAAATGACAGATGGACATTCAGCATCGTTGATATTTTAAGATATTCATTTAATCAACGGATGACATATAACATTTCAATACAGTTGACTAATCAGGGTCGCGCGTTGAATGCATACTCTGTCTCCAGTATCTCATTGCGCATACGCGATAAAATAAAATCTATTATATTACATTTCAATGTACTTTAATAGATCTACATGCTAAAAGAGTAAACGATAAAACGATTTAAAATATTGTGGTATTTTTATTTTTTAGACAACACCATTTCTACACAAGAAGACCCAGCTGAAGCTGCATTAGTGAATAATACAACATTAGATATGCCTTTGTTAATTATGTTTTTAAAGGGTTGGTTGGGTCATTTGCAGTATAGGAAATTATCTAACTCCTTCTTGTTTCTTATTTTTTGTCCAGACTTCTAGGTTCACCATGACAATCGCTTAAGCCAATAGATAGTAATAGGAATATATCGTAATATTTCCTCTCCCCTTTTGAACAGGTCATGATACAGCGATGATATTTTTATACTTAATGTTTTGTAAAATTGCGTTTGTAATGTCTTATCTGAGACAAACATATATTCGTTTGTTAATGTTTTGATTTCCCACATTTTGAGTGTAACAGTTCTGTTTTGAAAGATTTTTAATAACTATTACTTTCAATAACTATTCAATAACTATTAGTTATTTAATGAAAAATCAGAATGTATTATGAAGCTTGTAACATTTGTAATATGATATTATACATCCCATTTTTCTATGTTATTTGTAATATTTGTTTTTATACTTTTCATGTTGTTTTAAAGAAAATAAATGGACTACCTTTTGGCAGTTCCAAAGACAAAAAACAATTGCGTTTGTGTCTTACATAGTTACATGTAGCTGTTAAATATAATGTTATTGTTTTACAGATTTGATTCGTCACTCACAGTATCTTCTTTTACGAAGGCACTGCGTCTTTGTTACAATGTAATGGTATGTTCATCCCTTGTACTAAGTATTAACAGATGTGTTATCTTTTTAAATGTATTAGTATTCAAAAGCTATTTAGTTTCATAAACAGTAGATTAGACATGAACTTGGTTGTTATACACTTTTAAAGTCTTGCTAAAGTGTAACTTTGTTATATTGTAGAACATTTATTGCATGTATTATATAATTATAAATAATGCAAATAATACATTTAACAAAATGTGTTTAATGCATTATAATACATTCGAATGTCCCTGGTAGTTTTGATATGACTATCTCCATTATGTTACTTATGTCAGAAAGTCTCAAACGAAATTTAATTGAGCGATTGGATTCCGTACGAGTGTTTTCAATGGGAAATAAATTTAGCTCTCTTTACATTTTTTCACGACTTACTTTACTGAGATTATTAGTTGTCAGAGAATATTGTTTCTCATAAGTCACCGTTCGTAAATATTTTCTAGACTCTTCATTCACGGTAGCAATTCAAAATATTCCATAGGACTATAATCATGCATCTAAAAAGTAGAAGAGTTTTAAAGATACTTTTCAGTAAAAGTGTAATATGTGTCATTTAGATAAAGTGTGATAATTCTCTGTTTGCATTCATACATGTATGTATTTCGTCTAGTTGCTGTACGCCTTAGCAATTGTCTTTCGAAAATCTAATGAATCAAAATGTGTTCGTTCCACGACTGTTAATCTGAATACGCGCAATATTAGGAATACAAGTATTAAAGCTGCTCGCTCTCAGATTTTGGTAAAAAAAGAATAAAGTTCTTGAAACTGTACTATGTAAATAACATATTATAGAACATATTGTTATATAAAAATGCTTCAGTATAAAGTCCTGTCACGTATATCACTAAATTTAAAATAATACGCTACCAAATTCAAAATTGCAAACGCCTTTGAAATTCCAGTATTTACATATAGTGTAGCGGTGCCGTGTAACCGACTTTTTCAATCGATTTCTGCGAATTCCTACCTAGATTTTTGCTCATATTTTGATTCTAGCATTTTGTTTTATATTTCTGTATAAGTATGTCAATCTAAAAAAAATTCAACGGTAACTGAGAGAGAGCAGCTTTAAGCGTTTGCTTCAATTATAATTGATAATTATAAATTAAAATCATAATACGTTCGCTGTAGACATTTACTAACACTACAAAAATCTCTTCAAAACTGCAGTTACGGAGTTTTTGCCATCACTATTCATTTTAGACATAAATTATTAATGTTTAAAATCATGGACATCGATTTCATTGTCAATAAAAACTTCCTAAAAATCGTCTTAAACAGTACATTTTGTGTTTCCAGAAATAGTTTATTGAACCTGCGGGAATGAGCAGCTGTCATTTACGTGTGTATCAGATTAAATGTACAGCTTCAAGAAAAGCCATAGAATTTATAGTAGGCGTCTAAAGAAAGAACAACAGGTGCTCAGATTCACGTTATTCGAGAAATATTGGTATAATATTATTATAGTCTGATTACACCAGTATATTGGTAGATAGAAAAGTGACTGTGACTAAGGGGTGACTAAAATCACCATTTCTGTTTCAGTATTGATCTTTTTCTACATTTTCGGCTTGGTTTAAAATCAATTAGACATTACAAGATTCTTTCGCTGTCTCTGTGGATTGTACCGATACAAATGAGCTTATCTTTGCAGAGAAACCAAAGCCTCGATCTCGTGAATTAATCTCGTTTTGGATAACCCTTTCCTCTGATGGAACAAATAGTGAACATTTGTTTTACCAAGTTTCTTGAAAAAAAAAAAAAAAAAAAGGGGGGGGGGGGGGAGGGGGGGGGGAAAACAAAACCCAAAAAAATTTAATAAAAAAAAAAAAAAAAAAAAAAAAAAAAAAAAAAAAAACAAAAATTAAAAAAAAAAAAAAAAAAAAAAAAAAAAAAAAAAAAACATTTATAGATATTAATGAACTGGTACACGAAAAATAAACTCTACAAAAAGCAGGGTATAACTGAAACTAGAATTATATTGAAACGCAAAACAGTATATGGTTATTCTATGTCGACCATGGCAAAGATTTGCTTAAATTACCATGTCAGTCTACATCATCTGATTGCATCACGGTGTCTGGCTGACAATAATTTGTTCATTTCATATAATTTCGCGAAATCTGTCATATAGTTGTCACGTATGTTAATATATTCATGCAAATCATGTTCAAATAACGGCTGTAAAAGTGTTATCACATATTTTGCATAAAGACTTTTAAGTCTTTAAGATTTTTCCTCACTTTCACGCACGAAACATTTCAATTTCACATCCGTTGTGTATGTAAGAATTTTATCGTTTAAGCTTAATTAGATGCAAACACAAATTTCGATAAGTAAGGAATGGCCGAAAGTTTTTCTCACATTCGTTTGGTTTACAGGATTTGTTATTGAGACCTTGATGAGTAGCCTGTTTACACAGACTGTCTCCCGAACTTTCGCCTTGGAAGTGAAGACTCATTACCCAGAGTTGCAATGCAAACAGGACACACCAGACACTCTACACCCATACTCTAAGCGAGTTTGAAAAAACGCAACTCATGAAATTTTATACTAAGTATTGATGTATTTAATAGACATTTATATTCGATACTTGGTTTTGAATCCGGCCACGGGGATACGGCAATGCTGTAATATGAAGTAACAGCTACCCAGAGGGAAAAATCTCCTCAGGTTTATTGTAATTATTTGACTTAATGAAACGAAATGGGTGTATTGCAACTGATTTTTACGAAGCACTTGTTGAATGATAGAAGTAAATCACGACAAATTGGCATATTAAATGTTTTTTTACATTTAGTATACATTTAATATATACGCTGATCAGTAAACAATATACATTTATTAGACAGCAAGAACTTTAACTATCATCTATCATTGGTCATTTCTCATCATCTTTAAACAAAAACTGCCTTGTCAATTTTCAAAGTTTCTCCATCAGTACCGAGTACGTCTCTCCTAACTTGTGATAAAGTCCGAAAGTAGGAACGCTGGTAAACGGAAATGCTAAGGGTATACACTAGCGTGTCCGGAGTATATAGTGACATAGTAGCTAGGTAATAGCCGAATAATAGTTAAGTAAATTGTGAAAGAGTACCGTGGAGAATCATACACCATGCCAATAAGCGCACAAAGGGAAAAACGAGAAATTGGTAATTGAAATGCAGGTGAAAAGCAGGTGAAAAGAGAAAATCACAGTAGAAAAAGAACACACAGCAATGTTCGGCGAAACTTTAATTGTGGTTTGATTTATTTGAATGGATGTACTTTCTAAAACTTGCTTTTATCGTTTCTAATATCAAACAATTTAAGTCTCTAACATCAGATAATTTGCAAGGAAATTTGAAACTTTGAGATACACTTTGCTATTACAAATGTCATTTTATTCTTTCCGTTTGGAATAGAAAAGTAAAGAATCCAGAGATTTAGTAGCTAATAGTATGTTTGAGTCTTTAATATTAACTCTTGTACACGCACATCATACATGTATTTGCTTTTTTATATCCCTCCATTATACACAATAAAGGCGTTCTGTGTAATAGTCCAATCTCACAACTGTTTTAATTACTAAAAGACCTCGTTAGAAAAGCCGTAATCATTGGCAAAGATTTCCAATAAATATCAACAGTCAAGTAAGGAGGGAAAACACTTTAGTTTCTGTTACAAATGTACAATGCAATAAAACAACATAATTTTCTTCTACATTGACAGTTATGAAATGATGGTGGTCTCCTATATTAATGTAAATTGGAAGTGTCTTCAACCTATGGCAAGAGGATCTAGTAATTTCGCCAAATGTCATGTACCACATAACATTACATGCATTACTGTTGTATATTAATTAAATAATCAGGGCCAAAGTGCAAGTTTAATCTCTAGACGTTTTGCAACAGGTCATGTGTATGAGACATCGTGTTTCCGATTTGTTTACAATTTGTCTTGAACATCTACGATGAGCAGCAATGTTGTTTATTTTCAACTATCATGTTTTTACTCTGGACCGATATAAATCCTCTGTCGACGTCATGAAAAGTTTGAGAAAGGTAAAGTGTTTGTTTACTATACTGTCACCCCTACTTAAATGGCCAGCCATATCTGACTTATAAGACACTCTTTCTGAGCACGTTTACATCCTGGATCCTATCCTTTTCAATGCCAGGCTCCAGGCAGGTAGGCATACGGTAACCATTATTTAACTGGCTGGCGGCTCACCAAACGGCCATATCAGAACGAACCCCCGCTGGGATTCGAGCATTCGACCTCCAACTCCCTAGGCGGTATATTTCATCACACTTAAAAGGAATATACTTGAAAGAAATATGTTTTGAATTAAAATAAAAACATTTGTTAACTGGAAACACGTTGATATGATATGTGTAAAGAACGATAATGACACCATGTCATGTGTAGATAGTGAACTAATAGCTGTTGAAGAACGATTTTACGATATATAAGTAGTTTTTGAAAGATATCACGCTAGGAGGAAGTCAATAGAATAGATCGTGAACGGAATTCGTTTGTTTACAAATTTATATTTTCTAACACGTACATTTTGTATGATGTTTGGTGAATTAAGATTTTAGAGCTGTTAAGTATTTATCGAAGACGCCTTTTCGTTATTACATGTATTTATTACATGCATTTTCAGATGTTTATTTGTTCGAACAAAACTGTAGATGACCTTCTGACTGAAGTATGCCAAAGCCAAATATTTTAATAACGTAATCCTTGTGTAGAAGTAAATCTTTTTTCTGTCCCTTTTCTCTTGCTTAAAAAGGGCATTCCGATAATATATATATATATTTGTATATTACTTCTACTCTTAAATATGTCTCAAGTAAGATAAATGAATGTATGGTCTCAGACTTAATCACTTCTTTCTTGATCTTTGTGTTCCAATGACTACTTATTCATAAAGTACATGTATATGGTTCCAGGAGACGTTTTTGAAATCAAATATCTTCCGTGCTGTTTTATCCGTGAGTACATTTTGCATCTTATTCGGTTTGTTGAAGCCTGTCGCAACTAATACTACGACGTCGTTGTATAAGTTAATCATTGCCGTCATTAACACAGCAAATTCTGCAGGAGGCCATCACATCTGCTGAATAAACAAACTATTTATTTCAACTTGCAACATAATTAATGAATCTCGTACATTAAGCTCCAAATGTTAAACAGTTTAACGGTATCATGTCATAGAATATCATATTTCCAGACGCTGAAACACATTTTCTTGATGTTCTAGCTGATGAATATTACTAGACTGCTATAACATTTAAATGAAGCCAAACGTCATGGAACATCAAGATTTAATCGTTCAATCAGATTGCCTCTAGAAACCTAGCAGATACAAAGGCGGCATTTTCATTGTCTCTCATTTTAATTTAAAAATCTTTTATTTTCCAAGTTTAGCTGAATATTTTACGCATGTGAGCTTACGTGGATTGTAACCGTTGGCATTGGTTCTCGTGACTTTTTCCATAAACCCATACGACTAGTTTATTGATAGGTTTCCAGTTCCAGTTGTCTACGTCCACGAAGCCCTCAAGCATATATCTGAATTCAAATGTCTGTCAATGCTGCTATCCAAATTTTAAAGTATACCCGAGCAGATATTTCATGTTCCATGTGACGAATTATTTATTATTCAACAGAGCACTAACGGAAATTTACATGTCAGATTACTACTAATCGCTTATCTCTTCCAGAGAAAACTAGAAATTAATTATTTTACACAATAAGCATTACACATATATTTGCTTTCATATAATTATTCAGCTTCATTCACCAGTTAAAGTGCCTCTTAGTTATTTTGTAAAAATCTTTATTATACGGCTTATAAAACTCATGCAGTAAAGCAACTGTTCCCTTGTCAGCATAAGAATGTTGTCTCCCTTTTGAACTTCGAAAACACTTAAAAGGTGGAGAGGTATGTCCTTTTCTAATACATGGAAAGCCCTTGGTAGCGTTCATATAAATAACTTCCCTTTGAATCATTTTTCCTAAGCTCAGAAAATCTTGAACAAAATTTAATTCATGTATTGGATTCCGTATGAGGTTTTCACCATCAACAACGTGTATATTTTTCATAGGAAAGAAGTCTAGCCATTTCTTTAAATGATAGGCATACAGACCTATGTTAACAGCCGACCATTTCTTGTTAACGGTACCATCACGGCGTATAGCTCTACTCCGAAATGTCACGGTATCGTTGTATTCTCCCTTGCTTACAGCTTGTGTAAAGTCTGAAATTGCACGTGTAACTGGATTCCGTACTACAAGTATAAGTTTGATATTTCTAGACATATTATAAATCCTCTGCGGGGCCTCTTCTGTGACAAAGTACCTTGGTGTTTTCTCTATCGTTATCTGTCCTTTGTTTGATTTTGGCATCTTTTGTCTGAAATGACATTTGTTTAGCCTATTAGTTGCGATTCGTTTCTTTTTTTTACTGCCACACTTCCTTAAACTAAAGGCCAGCGGGAAAGTGATAAACGATTACAAAAAATTCAAGATATAATATTTTGACCGAAACGTTCGATTGTATGTAACTATCGTAAAGTCCCACTAGCCTATTAATTGTTTGTCATTGTGAAGAATTAATAAATTTTGATTACATTTCGTTGTTACAGAAAGAATAGCTCAATGTTTTTTTAAAAAGGATGAAAAAAGACTTTAGGAAACATCAGCTCTGCTATATTGCTACATGTCGTCGTGCATACTCGGTACATAGTTGTGAGGGTTTATACACAGTCTGATTATAAAAATCTGTCTGCATAACAGCCAAATGACAGTATTGAAAGATAGATAGATAAATGATCAAAGACATTACCCAGACAACATTCAATCTTCCGATCAGTAAGCAAAAGTTACATAGGTTATAATTATACTGACACACTAAAGACACCTTAGAATTGCCTGTGTTCCTTTTTGGACAGTAATGAAAACAAAATATAACTACGTAGAAAAACTTGAATAATGGTGGAATTTTCTGTATCCATGTTTAATTCATGCTTTAATTATTCATTAATCAATTTTATTGCAACTAAAGTTATTGAAAAGTGTTTAGAATAGCACAGTCTTCTAAATATAGATTATTGAACAAGCTAAATGGACCAGCTGCCAGGTAAGGACATATCTTAATTAAATTCATGATAACCTTATAGTATATTGATTACAAAAGAATTTCAGTCTTAAAGTACATAAGCCAGTTGTTCGAAACTTTAACCAACGGTTAAGCTAATAGTCGATTAAACTTTGGGATTGAATTTGTACATTTTGAAATACTTTTCAAAATGTTGCATCCATTTAGGTAAGTTAAAAATTAAGGTAAACTCAAAACAGTATATTAGTTTTTCCTGCAACATATACATTTTAAATTAAAATTTAACCGATGGTTGACTTAACTGTCGGTTAAATATTCGAACAGCAGGTTCTCAGTCGAAACAGACAAACCCAGGCAAACAAAGCGATATTCAGAGTCTAAAGTTTACAGCCGGCGTCTTAATTTATTCTTCAGTTGAAGATATGTACAAATGATAATAAAAAGCAAGTGCCTTTGAGAAACAATTAAAATAATGAATACAGTTTTTGTCCGTGAAAGCAATATATGCAAATACGAAATTGACCCAAGATAAAGATTGTATCATTTTATAGATATTGTCAGTTGAGTAAGAGCATGAATAGGTTTCATTAATATTTTTGACAGAAACAATAGATCTATGGTTATAAAAGAATATTGGAGCTACTAGGAGAGCCGGGAACTGGTTAATTGTTCTTTTTTTACTGTTCGGCTTTTTCATTACAATGAATAGAATATTTCCGAACGAACTATTTGATTTTCATTTCAGATTCGAAAATATGTTATGTTACATACAAATGTAGAATGATTTTGTTCTATTTTACCCTATTCATTTCATAACATAATGAACAAAGGCTTGTACGCTTCTTCAGCATATAAAAGGGCGTCAGACTCTGTAACCAAAGAATTTGTATTGTAAAGTGAACAAAATTTTTCCCAAATGACAGTCGGGTTTTAATTGTTTTTTCTTTCAAATAACTCTTGACTAACAAAATTAGGAAAGGTTTCTACGGACCGTTTTTGCTTGCAAGTGTTCTTTTTTTAACTAAATATCCTTTCCGAGTAGATCAACTCTAAATTACTGTACAATAAAATTCGATTTCAATACGATTCGAACTTGAATATATGGCGTATCCGAAATATATCATACTAGATAATAATAAATTATTACAGTTTTGAAAATCTGCATTCGAAAACTTAAAAAAATATCTTTGTATGGACATTCATTAATACGAAAATATGTTCCTGTGATTTCATGCCAACAATGACTCGGATTTGTTAAAATCCCCTTGTCCGCCCACAGCTCACTAAACTGTTTGCAACAAGTTGTCTGAATGACAGGGGTGTTGCATCTTTTTATGTAATTTTCATCTTTTATCATCTTTTTGTCTCGTTATTTCTATTTTATGCAAATGTAATATTACACGCAGAATTTAATACCAGGAACATTTCTTTTTAAAAATTTTAGTTGATTCAAGGCTTATAATTATATGATATTTCAATATCAGTGAATCAGGTAAACGGCTATAATGTATCTGTTTTCATTTTTATCATCGATGCACTAAGCATTACGAAATTAGTCCCAAATGATGCAGTTCATTTATGATCAAAATATAATACGATTTTATTCAGTATCATGAATTTATAAATCTATATTTTGTTGTCTCAGTTTGCTCAATAAGAAGAAACCCTATTTGAGTAATGTCTCTTTACAAATTCGATTGATTTCGTACCCTATTTCAATTAAAGTCGTCAGTCTGTCTGGCACAATGCATATCAATATTTAGTGTTTTTTTTTTTTATTTTCGTTGTATTAAAGTATTTACCTGTACCACTCCAGACCCATATGATAGTATCTGTCGAAGAAATGTGGTTCTGGACCGGTAGCCTTAATGTCTGGATGAAGTCTCAAGTACTCCAGGAGTGCACGTGTGCCGCATTTTTTAACACCGATAATGATTGCACCAGGTAACCTCCGTGCAAACGTGACATTTCTATAAGTCAGTGCACTCTCAGATCCGTTTTGTATCATCTCTGACCAGCTAGTATCGTTATATGTCCGTTTTTTTATAGACTCCGTGCCTATGTTCAGTTGTTCAAATCTATTCATAGTGTTTTCAGAATAATCTACTAGCATAGTGGCATTTTGATTTATATTCCATGGAAAAATATCTGTTTTGAAATCATTGGCAAAATACGTAAGCGACAGGCAAATTAAAGTAAAAACTAAGATCGCTCGTCGAATTGATAAACTGTTTCTCTTCTTAAGTTTACTTTTCATACCTACACTCTTTATCCGAATGCGCACTCAAATCCACCACAAACTAAACTTAGTTTTACTTTCTTCATGTCGCATAACATTAGTCACTTACATTGATATGCTTTCAAACTTAAGGAATAAGGAAGTACATTTAAAGTATTTCCTTTGATATATCATATGTCGTGTTTCTCGTTGTATTTCAAAAGAAAAAACAACGATATTAGGAACTCGAAAGAACATTTCTGAAAAAAAGATCTCGTAAAAATCAGTTCTCACGTCATCAGTTTTCTTTCATCTAAACTCTGGTACAAGAGTATTATTTCAGCTTAACATCACTCCATTATACACAATAAAAGAGTCGTTCGTTAAAGACAATGTTCCGTGCGATTGTACATATTTCTCAGTTCAATGTCACAATACTCCTATGTAAATTGCTTCACTTTATCAAAGACCTCGTTAGGAAAGCCATAATGGTGTGCAATGATTTCCAATAAATGTCAACAGTCAGGTGTAGAGGGAAAACTCATAGCTAGTCAGTTCCTGTTGCAGTACCATTCTCTAGCACATAATACAATTGTCCTTCGACAGCAGTTTTCATGAAATAAAATCGGTCTTTATATTATCCGTGAGCGATATTCCGTATCATTGACAAAACAAATTTCCGCCGGTTACAGACTCTTGCCTATGGAGTATTACATGCGTAGTTATTGGTTTTATTTTCACGACTGCCTTAAATGTTTTTTATTACTTTTCTATTATGTCACCTACTTTCGACCAGTAATACATTTAACTTGTTTAATAAAATACGGACTTCTAACGGTTTTGTAAATTCAATGACTGGTGATCGGGTTTATTGTTTTCGGCTGTGATTTTGTCTTTGTTAATGCCACAAACTTGCAATAAGCAGGCCTTTTTACATGATGTTATTTTTCAAGTGGTTTCAAGGTGATTTTCTATTTTTCTTCCTTTCATGGATGTAAATTGTATCAATTGACTTCTAACAGATTTTAATTCTTTGTGCATATCTTTACATTCAGTTTTAGATTTAAGATCATTTCTAAACGAGAATGTTTTTCATATAAAGTTTTTCATTGACCGGCTTTAAAGAAGTTTATATTCCAAATTCTATATCCCAATCTTTCTGATAGACTATCGTTCAAAGACGGTGTTGCTATTGTAAAATCGCCTTCTTCACCAATTTAGAAACGCAAAGATTGACCCTGTTGAACATTTGTATAATAATAACGCTATTGTTTTTATTTCATTGTAGTAATTTTTTGCGATGAATAATTGAAACTTTTACAATAATTCAATTTTACAGTGTATTGTTTTGTTGTGTATGAAATTTGAATAAATTTGAAACACGATAACACTGATGAAATACATATTTTTTCCACTTTTGCGTTTTTAAACAGGTTGAGTGTAGCTCTTAATCACTTTCTTTAATTTATATTTTTATGTACTTAGTTTTTATGTATATATTGACAATTTCAAACCGCTTAACATATTTTGGGTATACCTTGTACACTTCCGTAACGATGATGACGTTTTTTTGCAATTTTTCTGTACTATTTAGCTCTAGCATTTAGCTTTTCGCCTTTTGTTCATGTATTTTGTTGTTGTTGTTGTTGTTGTTGGCAAAAGTTAATTTTTGTTTATCTTCTAATTTACCTAATTAAATCGAACTCCTTCATTAAAGTGTGCATAGTGTCTTAGAAGAAGACTTCTTTCTCCTTGAATAAACAGAAAACTTTACATTTATCGTATGCATTATCAATTTTGCCAGACTTCACAGTTTGCCGTACTTTCTGATCCAAGCAAATGCTCCCATTTCTTCAAAAAGACAAGTTTTAGTTTCCATCTTGACTCAGTATCTCCAATATGAAAAATTAGTTATTTTATTTTTCCAATAAGTGGAACTGTGGCATCACAGAACTGAGCTCTGCCTCAAATCTCAATATATTTCAATACAACTATTGTCTGTATATGGGACAAACTGTAAGCCGGTTATAGGCCCATATTACAGGAATAAACAATCTTATTGCTTCGGTTCACTAACGCTGCCTCGCAATAAATTTGCTTTTTCCTGTAATACAGATCTATAACCTACACTTATTAATAAATTCATAATTTGTATTAACGGAAATCTGTTCCTGTTTCATTTAATTACTTAGCAGAATCACAGTAGACACGATTCTTTTGGCAGACACTTCACTTTTCAATACAAGTTTTGACACTAATGCTCAAGGGATACCACATTGAATAAAACTAAATCTACATAGTAAAAAAGTAAAACATGCTCATTGAGTCGAAAGATTGTGAATGCCTTGGGCAATATTGTCCGACAGAATCCTATAATTTTATTTTCTTAAGAGTTCTTTATACATAACAACACTGGAATTGGAACGTATTCGAGAGCTTGAGATATTCTTGAACCATGAAAGAAATAGTCGTAAAGATCGTACCGTAACATAATATTTTAGCAGATAAGAAACATAGAGTAAAAGTGAATCTAACATGTTCATGAGTTGTGGATAAGGAAATCCCACCCGAGGGTTGAGATACGTCCACAAACGAGGCTCTCCCCTAAAAACAACTTTTGACCTTCGTGATTTACGCTGAACCTTACCTAAAGCGCAGGTCGAAATGTGCATAGAAATTTAGTATATGCCACAGAATGAATGATTCACAAATATATGGGTGGCAGGGAAGTTTGTTTTATTATAAAACGTACGTTAAATGAAAAATAATCACATGGTCAACAATATCAATTGTTTGAGAGAACAATAAAAATAATTCAATCTGCGCTTTGTTCAACTTCAAGCGATATCTGATGATGTGGATCGAAAATTATTGTGTACCAAGGACAAGACCTTGAAACAGAAATAAACAAAGCAATACCAACAATGAAATATAAATACAGTACTGTACAATGTGTATAACAGGGAAAACCAAAAATGATTCTTGGTTACCTTGTAGTTGTAATCGGTGAAACCGTTCACTGGGCCTTGACATGCAGCGTCCTCGATAAATGGCGGGTGATTTTGATCACGTGAGTTCCTTCTCGGGAATGTACGTAAATTGTATCTTTTTTTTTTAAAGAAATTTATTTTTAGGTAAATATATATGTAATCGTTCGTAAATAAGAAATTTGTCAATGAAATAACATCAGAAATTTGAAAATCAAACTACAAACTCTTATATCGAATTCCGTACGTTTTCGTAAATTTCCGTAAATATCCGTACTTTTCCGTGATATGCATATGATTATCTTCCGTAATCAGCTAACAGCGCAGTAATTTCTAAAACAGAAAAAAAATGTTTAATGCAGCCCGTAAGCTATAGACCTTTCTGCAATCGTTTAAAGTTGTATGTAGTGTTTTTATTTGTAATATGTTCTTATCGTATGCGACATTCAAACAGAAGATTGATCTGGTCTGTCTTGCACTACTTTCCCAAAGCGTATGTTTACAGTTGTTATTCGCACATAGCACAGTTAAATTGTCAGCAGTGTTTGAAATGTGGTATGCTGACTTAGGCCTAGGGGACATTTAGTCCCCAGGCCAAAGATCAATAAACCAAACTCATGCATTTTGATATTCTGCACAACTCAAAATCAAACTTTTTGTCCTGCTATATCTTACCACTTTCTATAATGAATTATTTAAAATCCCTTGGTTAATTATGACCCTTACTATAGATAAAAGTAACACACGTGTTATGTCGTATATACAATCTGCCAGAATGATCTCATTTGCAATCTGCCAGGGTAATCTCATTTACAATCTGTCAGAATGATCTCATTTGCATAAATGTCAGAATTGAATGAAAGCGATAAAAGTCCTATACATAATTGTAAATGGTCTGACAGCACTATAACGGACAAACTGTGATATTACTATATATGTCATTAGATTCTATTTACAAATCAAAAGTGTTTGTTTGCAGCCTATTAGAAAATGAAATCGAAACTTGCGAATTGCTGTTAACAACACAATATAATTACAAAGCAAACATCATTGTAGTAAGTGTATTAATTAAGTGTAAATAGAAGAGAAACTGGAAATATAAGATATGCATTGACTGCTAATTATTTATTGACAGTAGTTATTTAGTACAATTCTGCAAATATACTCGGTGTAGGGTAATTGAAGTGCTTTAATTCAAACAAAATAAACATTTAAAATTTAGACTGAAGTGATCATTAGTTGGTAAAAGTTTAACGCGATATAACATATCAAACAATGTAACTCAAACATTTACTCTAAACACTTGATAAACTGTTTAAATAGAAGTCCAGTGACCTTTGGTTATAATTAACACATTTAGTTCCCTTACACGAATTTGTTGAATTTTGTTCTGTTCCTCCAGCGAAGCCGTTTTAAGTCCTGTAAAAACGATGGCTGCTGGTTCTAAGCCCCTCACTCAAATTGAAACCTGCTTTGATTGACAAAACTACTCTTTACGTTTTCTCATAATCGATGATAGAGTTTGATTTTATACCATCTTACAGATTAAAGCAGTTTTTTATTGTATAGACATAAATGTCTATGATATTTTGTAGTCACGAAGTAAATGATTTACAAACTTAATCTATGTCCCCTGTAACATGTATGTGTCAGTTTACAGGACCTACATGTATATATTAGGTGCTTTGTCGTCATTTTGATCTCTTCAATGTGAGATTTTAAACTGGTAGTAACAAATCGTTTTTGTGTCGTACATTCTCGATTACTGATATTTCTAGAGAAAACAATTTTATTTGCTGCAATACAAATGTTTCCCAGCGGTGCCTATACCAAATAATTGACTAAACTGTTTTCGATAATTGGTAATATTTGTTACAGCTATGGCACGTTTGTCAATGAGTAATTGATTAATCAAGATTGAGAAGGCAATACATGACCGCAGATTCTGAAGTCAAAGTAAAATTTTAATTTTAAGTCTAGTGTTTCTGTTTTAATAGAACATTCTTTTATCGTGACATTGCAACTACCATAATATCACAGAGGCCCGTAGACATAAGTGTAATCCTGAAAACAACTTATTGTCTGTGTACTTTAAATGGTGGTGTGTTTTGAAGGCATATTGTCAAACAGGATGATAGACAGCCTGTTAACAGTAACAGCTACATCTTTTAAATTAATAAAGCATATTTATTTTTCTGAATAGTTTGAATTATACTCCCAAACCTACATCAATCTAGATATTTTTTTTTCAAAAAAGCACATTAAAGAGATGAATAAGTATGTTTTATTCGTGCATATATCACATACAATGTTTACAAACAAAGTCTTTTTGTAATTCAATCACATAAGTTAAATAAATATAGGTATCACAAATATTGAATTACATCACCAATGACTCAAGAATATTATTTGATTATGTTGTAACAATTCAATTATCACAACTATATTAAATAACCAGGATAACCCATGATAGTCCGGATACTTATTTCCAACGGGGTCCTAAATATTATATGTAGATGACTAGGTTTGACATATGTCAAATACATTTTACATTTTAATTTGTACTGGTTTACATTGTAAAGTACACAAACCTTGCGTTAATGTATAATGAACAACATTCACATGTACACATAAACTGCATATCATTTTGTTATGAGACAATTCGTCAATTAAAATTACTGAATGTCAAATTTTGCTTTCAAAGCCTGCCCTTGTTTAAGTTTGATGCAACTTAATATATCTTCGCGCTGTGATCAAAACATTACATTTGAAAAATATATGATCAATGAAAATTAATATTTTTGTTGATAAATACATAGATGAAACTAGACACTTGGGATAGTTTTCGTCGGATATTCAAGAAGTTTTCGATGAAGAGTGACATGATCATGTGTGTTGTAATATGACATTACATGCAAACAATTAAATGTGAGAAGAAAGACTTCTCTATCTGTGACAATATATGATGAGTCAATGATTTCACAATGCAAGCTTTCTATCATCTTAACACAATAACTAATATGATGACAAAATTGAAGACTATTTTGATTGTTTATTCTATGATTTGCTTTTGACTTGAAGCATTCAATCACTAAAAGTGCCAATTATATCTTCTATTAGTATTTGGATCATACCGCTAAGATACATCTTTATTCAAGCTTAAGTAAAACATATATCCCTTAAACTACAGATACTTACCATACCTTAACATTGAAAGCATCATTTCATGATGTAATTCAACGATGCTAAAACTGTTAATTACATAAGTATGTATACTAATATACAAATGTGAAAGGTAGATTGAATCGAAATATTTTCAGCACCGATACTGTTTTCAAACAAAGATAAACATGTATGTATAATGGTCTATGTAAAATTTAATTTCAAGTTCATCATTTTTAATTTTTAAAGCGTTATATTGTTACATGTTTGTCTGAATTTGAACTTAATTTACATAATGTTATTATATTTGATAAATATACATGTATATAAATAAGTTATAACTTTCGTGCTTCATATATACTGACTCTTTAAATTTAAATGATGAAAAAGGGCACGCATAATACCTAAATGTATAAATATTACATTAACTATTTATGCTTGCCTAGGAGGAGAGTAAAGACCATATTCCGTATCTACAATGCGTTAATCTTCTCGATTTACATACTCTTGATATCGGAAAACACTCCACCCGCGTATTGAGCGATTTATTATCGACAAAGGCTATATTGATACTTTAACTGAAACTTAAGTTGGTGAAATGAAGCGGAATGCATTGTTTAACAGATAATTAAAAATATTTTGCACAAACTAACTAACTCCCCATTTCCATAGAAGTCATTCCTTAAATGTTACTGTTTTAGAGTTTTGCGATATCAGTTGACTTATATCTTTCTATTGTTTGCGAGGTATAACGATAGCGTAAATTTGTACTATTCTAGTACGAATATATATATATATCTATATACACTTGTATATTTTAATAATTTTAATATTAGCTGCGAGTACAGAACACTTGTCAACACCTTAAAATATCAAAGTTTCTATATCAGTTGCTTTCTCATTTAAATCTGTAAAGAACATAATACATTATATTTTATGAACTTGAATTTTGATTCTGAATGAAAATTTGATAGACATTAAAGCGGGCATGCACATGAATGAAATGGTGTGTAGCACAGAAGTAGGAAATGAAGTTTTAAATTCTGAACCTAGTGCACTGCATCGTCCAAATTAACAGGAATGTCAGAAATTTTCTTAAACAATTCATGTATGAATGCAATCGTGTTAATTCATATCAGCAACAAATTAAATACACCAAGAAAATTAAGGTATTGTACAAAGTGAAGAATAAAAATAAAACTAAATAAAAGCATGAATACCTGAAAGTAATTCAAAATAACGACAGTAACAAATGTAGCAGATATTAATAGAGCAGCAAAGCTAACAAAAGTGGCTTCGTTAAGCAGTTACAGTGCCACAAAAATGAACAAAATGAGTCGTACACCAAAATGTTTGGGAGACTCTGAAATTTATCGAACTACCGGCATAAAATGAAATTTTTTGGTGCGGACCGAGAAATCCAAGATGGCATCCAATATGGCCGCCGTTTTTATTATAGCAGTTTTTTTTCTTAATGTCCAACTATAAAATATTTATCTAAAAGGCAGATGAAAAAGAAAAACACATACAAATATGTTCTAAGAAACTGCTAAATAAGTACGATATTTTGAGTTTCATACAAGGTCACTATCAAGGTAATGTTCAAGGTCAAAAGGTCGAAGCGAACAGAAAAATCCCTTTTTCGGCTAATTGGTTCTTCTATTGATTCAAAACTATGTGATACGGCATGTCCTGTTTGAAATGAATGATATCTTGTATATAAAAATTATGCGCTTTTATTTAACAACTATTTTGTGCCAATGAAATCGGTTGTCATGGAGAAATGCAAGATGGCGCCAACAATGGCTGCCTTTTTTCAAAATGGCAGGTTCTAAGCAAGTCAAGGTACAACATATTTATTGGAAAAGAAGGTGCAAATGAAACACACATAAGCATGTATACTAGGAAAGCGCTGAATATCTACGGTATTTTGAGTTCCATACACGGTCACTATAAAGGTCATAGTCAAGGTCAAATGGTCAAAATTACTATAATATTCACTGTTTCACCTTATCACCTGTTTTGTTGATTAAAAACCATACACCAAAATTGTATAATGAAGGAAGTCATGTTTAATATCAATAATGTCATACAGACACACACTTTTAGTTTTTAAACCATTGTGTGTGAATAGAATTGGTTGCCATTGAGAAATGCATATTCAAGCTCAAGCTCAATACTCTTTTATTTTATAGCTATTTTGTGCAAATAATATTGGTTGCCATTGGTCCAAAGTGGCCATTGTATTGACATTGGCAGTTTTTTTTCCTAGTCAAGGTATGAAATATATAAAGAAACAGAAAGTGCAAATGAAACACGCATATGTATTTGTACTACAACATTACTTAAAATTTTAACACTTTGTAATCATTCAAGGTCATTATCAAGTTCATAGTAAAGGTAAATGTATCACTGAAGAAGTACAATTACTTCGCGTAATGTCTTCTGTTAATATGAAATTTTAAGATAGAAGAAGTCCAGTCTGGAATATGTTCATGTATGACTCTGTATACATATCCTTTAATGATACAATACTTTACCAAAATATAGTCAGTTATCACGGAGAATTTCAAACTGGCTTCTGAGATAGCCGCTTTATTCACACTCATACTAAATTAATTTTTAGTTTTAGTACTACAAATTACTGACATGTATGACGATTTGGTTTAAGGATGATAATTATTATAGTAACATCCACAAAAGAAGCTCAAAACAGGAGCACAAGGTTAATGTCGATGTGATATTTAAAGACAAATTCAGGGGGTCAAACTAACCAAAACGTGTATGTTAAGTGTGTTTGTTTGGTTAACTAGTATGGATCTTGTTGGTTTGTCATACATTTAATTACTCCATACCGGTTATAAAACTGGCATTCCCTATTTTACTTGTGAGGAAATTAAATTCCTAAATGATAATGTTCATTGTAGTCAGAATATGATATTAACATCACCATAACTGTAGTTTCCGATACAGCTAAGACATTCAATCACTTTCACAATTTCTTTAATTAACAGGGAAAATAATACTTATAACTAGGAAAAACAAAATTCTTAAGGACATTAAAAATTACCAGGAATATATTTAAACAATTAAGTGTTGTCATGTGCTGTGTTTGAGGTGTGAAGGGAATACTTTCCTTATTTGTTTGAGGTTGTGGTTGCATTTTCAATATTTGGCTATTATATTTTCCTTAAAAGCTGAGTAATTGTCTAATACGTCAAATATTTTCCTTAATGCTTAGATTTTCTTTCGGTAATATTTGTCCTTCAAAGCTGAATAATTGTCCTACCTGATTAAATTTACTCCATTGGGTTTTAAGATAGAAATTTAATTCCCCCTGTGGGTATCAGTTGTCCTCCTATGTTACCTTTCTGAGATAAAAAGGAATCATATATCCCTTAAAAGTTAACTGTCCCGGGTCGTACCGATTGTAGCCTCTTTAGAGGATGGTGGACCCAATAAGCACAATTACAAACAAAAAACTTAAAAGTTAACTTATGTTACTGAATGGTTGTGATTTTTCCTTAAAGTTTAAGGCTATTGGTCCTTATTATGTATGATATTGCCATTGTAAGTTAAGTTATTGTTGTTACTAGTTAATTTTCTTTAAATTAAGATTATATCCCACATAAGGTTGCATTTACCGAATTACAGGTGCAACTTTCCCAGTAAAGTTATCTACATATCTCAATTGTATGAATGCCCATACAGTTTATGTTATGTCCCATTTCTACTTACATATGCATTGGCTTTCACTTTTCGTAGCTACAAGTATTTTATCTGTTGAGCTTCTTTGATGGGTATTATTATATACATTGTATACCATGCTATCACTTTAACCTGAATATTGTAAGTACAAAGGGTCATACTTCAATCAAAGATGTTTGAGTAATTTACTCTTGCCTGCAGATTTAGGACATGGTTGTAAAGAAGTGATGCAAGATTCAAAGCATTAAGTGAAATGTTTTAGACATAACACGGACTTGTACGAAACACTTAACTAGAATACGGATATTTTCTAAGTGGAAAAGTGGCAGAAAACAGTCAAAACCATATGGATAGGGAACATGATGGTAAACAAGTACTGCAAGGTTCAAATCAATGTCTGTAAAGATGAGGGGGAAACTTGGATTGGTACAAACTTTCCATGGCTTTCCTTCATAAGTAACGAATGCCCCTAAAGCAGTATCGCACAGTCTGTGACTCTGACATTCAAGTTGTGAATTCGGTACTTGCGCACAACATTTTATATCTCCATGCGCTGAACATTTCGTCCAATTCATTTTGAAATCCTTCAATGTATAACAGCGTTACAATCTAGACATAAGCATGTGCATATATACAGGATTCTAAAACCGCTGATCTCTGAAGTGTGACCTTGACCTTCAAGGCAAAGACGTGGGACTTGCGTGTGATATATCATCTCCATTTGCTAAAAAATGGTGTCACGTAATTTTAAAATATTTCCATGCACGACATAGTTATTTTGTATACAGTATTCCTTGACCTTTAGACTCTTAGTGTGACCTTGACCTTTGAGGTAGGGTCATGGAATTTTGCACTCAACATATGGTTTTGATGTGCTGAACATTTGTGCAAAGTTATTTTAAAATTCTTCAATGCATGGCAGAGTTACAATCCGGACACAAATGTGTGCATACAACAGGACTCCATTACCTTTATACTCTTAAGTCTGACCTTGACATTTGAGGTATGGAAGTGGTTCTTGAACGCCATTGGTCGTCTTGATGTGGTGAACATCCGTGCCATGTGATTTGAAAAAATCTCTTCATGCATGACAAAGTTACAGCACGGACTAGAACAATGGAATACCGGATACACGGATGGACAGACGGACGTACTACAAATTGGCAGTTGTGTGGTTATTCTTCTGTTCTCCCTATTGTTCTTTTTAGCCACATAAGCCATAAAAAGCCATATAACCAAAACGGAATGAATGATCTCAAAGATAAGTTACTGTTACCTATTGTTGCCATAGCAACTTAAACCCAACTTTTTGGGAGCAAACAAACAGACGGACGGACAGACAGATGGTACGATTTTAAAACGCCCACCTTTTGGGACATGAAAACTTAATTAATGTGTGACGACAACACAGATGCCAGCACCAACGTTTGCGGTATTAAAAACTCACTTTAAGCTACGTATATTCGCAATAAGAACAGCAGCCATTTCGGACGCCCATCTTGCATTTCTCCATGGCAACCAATGTTATTCATCCTAAATGTTTATAAGATAAATCTGCATGTATGTAAAACTTTATTGATATTATAAAAGATATTTTGTATCAACAGAAAAAAATAAAGTGAAGTGGCTCATTTTGTGACTTATTTTTGACCTTTTAATCCTAAATATAACCATGATGATGACTTCTTATGAATCCAAAAGTACTGTCTTAGTACAAATGTATATTCATATTTCAGTTGCACCTTCTTTCTCATAAATTTGATATGTAAAACCAGTATAAGAACCTGCTATTGTGAAAAACGGCGGCCATTTTGGACGCCATCTTGCATTTCTCCATGGCAACTAATTTTATTTATACAAGTGGTAAAAACTAAGTTTAGGTCTGTATAACATTATTAATATAGTATTAAACATGATTTGCTTTATCATATAGTTTTTAATCAACAGAAGAAGTAATGAGGGGAATCAGTCATTTCTTGTTTATCATTTTGACCTTTCGACCTTTAAGATAATCTTCATAAGGTCCTTGTATGAAACTCAAAATATCTTATTTAGTTAGCGCTTACTTACTACACAATGTTTAATATGTATGTTTCATTTGCACCTTCTTTTCCCATAAATATTTTATACCTTAATTAGATTAAAAACCTACCATTGTGAAGTATGGCATCAATTTTAGACGCCATCTTGCAATTATCCATGGCAACCGATTTCATTTGCATAACATGGTTGTAAAATAAAAGCACATACATATAAGATATCATTTATATCAACTGGACTTGCTATATCATATAATTTTCAATCTACAGAGAAGGAATTAGCCGAAAAAGGGATTGTTTGGTCATTTTGACCTTTTGACCTTGAATATGACCTTGACAGTGACTTTGTATGAAACTCACAATATCGTACTTTTTTAGCACTTTCTTAGAAAATATGTTTATGTGTGTTTCTTTTTTATGTGCCTTTTTGATAAGTACTTAAGGACAAAAGTTCTGTCCGGTATAATTAAAGAAATACCAAAACTGAAAATGGATATTTTGTTCATAATTAGAAAAGCATAAGAATATCATCATTTTCGAGTCAATTAACACATTTTCAAAGTTCGTGACGTCCAATAGAATGTTCGTGGGCGTTCAACGCACGTGCAACATGTGTTGTATGCTCACTGTCCTCCAGCCAAAATAAACGCGCACATTTTTCTATCTTGAAAGCTTCGTAATAACAACATATGTTGAGTATTTGTCTAAATGTTTACGTCTTTCAATGGGACTATCCTTTGGTAACAAAAATCACTTGAAATTTATGTGATCATAAGCTTCATGTACATAACATTTAGATAAATGTGAAATTCATGGTTTATGCCGTCACGGTTGATTGAATGCATTTGTATAGAATTCTTTACACCTTGTAATGTAGCAAGTAGTCTCAAAACATAAATTTGCAAATAAAAAATTAAACGCAATGTGCAACAATTTTGAACCGGACATAACTTTTGTCCTTCAGTATATTTTAAAGTTGGACATTAAGAAAAAACCTGCTATAACGTAAACGGCGGCCATATTGGACGCCATCTTGAATTTCTCGGTCCGCACCAAATATTTTCATTTTTTGCCGGTAGTCAGATAAATTTCAGAGTCTCCCGAACATTTTGGTACATGACTCATTTTGTTCATTTTTGTGGCCCAGTGGAGTGCTGGATATGGTGGTTTGCTCCTGTATTATATGTTAAGAAACAGAAAAACTTCAGTATTAATTTTGTATTAATCCTTTTAGATTACAAATTAATTTAAATTTACCCATTCATTTATAAAAAACATGCAGTGTAACACAAATTTGAGGGACAAAAGCCAGTATAATACCGCTTTTAAAAAAAATGGTGAGAAGATATAATAAAGAAATGAAATATCAATTTTAAAAGGTGTGTAAGACTATGATACCGACATGTGTCCGATCTGGTATACTTACAAATTCACACGAGAGCAGTGGCAAGGTACTGATTAAGCTAATTATCCTCCACTAAGCCTACTATTTGCAGCGATTGTACTTTTAATGCTGCGTTTTACGACATTTGACACTTTTTTGATGAATGCATTTTAGTTATCTCAATTGCCTTAAAGTTTTCATGAATATCAAAAAGCAAACTTGAGATTGATTGTTCATTATTTGTGATGCTATATTGTAGAGAAATTGTAATGTTTCACATTATATTCCACTGACATTCAATGTGTTCATTTGATAAACATTGAGTCTAAAATATAACGAATACTCGAACCTTTGATTGACAACAAGTGATGCTTTGGATTTATGGCCTTTCACTTCCATTATCTGTGGTACACAAAAGGTTTGTCTGCTAAGAACGATGGCTCCAGTGACTCTACATGAATTACTGGTGTTTGTCTGTGATAATTTGCATACTTTACTTCGATTAGTTATAAAGGTTGGAAATGCTTTGCACCCAGTTGGTGGGTTTTAATTCTGTGACGGGTCTTTTTCTACGCAAATTGTTAAATTTTTAATTGATCCTTTTGCCCAAATATTTCACTGATTTAATCTAGTTTCCTTAAATACAGTCTAAGTTTTATCCATGCACGTTTTATGTTGACATGTGTCTGGTTGTTCTTGTTTTATCATATACATTCCTTAATGTAATTTATTTTTCCTGTAATTTGCAACAGCACATGAGTTCCACATTTGAAAGTATATTTTTCTCTTTTCTTTGCTACTTTTTCATTTGTATTGCCATATGTTCATCAGACATCTCGTGAGAATGCCCAATGGTGTACTTAGGTCTATGTGTACACTTTATATACTTTATACAGATTATTAAGGTCAACCGGTTTTATTTGTAAATACCTGATGTTTTGTAGGATTCATTAGAATTCCAAAACTGCTGTCGGCGTTATTGTCAATAATTCTGTCATTTCTTGTGTGCTTGTCTTATACTGTTCACCTTTTTGTGCTTTTGTCAATTTAATGTATTTCAAAACTCCGTCGGAATTACTTCGAAAAATCAGAATGTCTGCTGTTGTTTCAAGTAATTACAATAATTACACTATTTTTTCGTAGAAGCTGATGTGAAGTTGTTTGCTTTCAAGTCATCAAATGAAACTTCCTTTGTTTTAGCTTGACAAAGCTACCGAACATTGTGACATAATCAGAATAGCTAAGTCACTTAAATATACCCTTTCTTTGTCTTATTTTGTAATCATTTGAAACAATTGCATGTTGTTTCTATTTAGACAACAATATCTCTAGCTAGCCCCGTGCATATAACAATTTCCTGAGCACATTCTCTCATGCTCAACACGAAATCATACTCAATTAATTCAGGTCAAGTTAAGTTATATTTATTTACAAAGTTGGGTTTAATATAAAGATACATAAGCCCTCGAATATACCTTCTGATTATTGTTATGTTACCCGGCTTTGTAAAAAGACAAATTACTTGACTTCATATTACGTGAGCATGATTTCGTGATGAGCATGAGATTGTACCCAATAATTTTTTATAAGCACGGGGTCTGTGATCCTGTCGAACGTTGCACAAGAACGCTTGAACGACCTAATGATTTTTCACTTTATGAACAACATGGGTTCGTTTAACTCGCAAATGAATATGTTAGACCAGGAATACAACCAAAGCCACCTTTGGTAGATTAAAAGGTTTGGAAAACAAAATTGCGTGAAATTTGACATTATACTTTTAAAGTCAGACAAATCTTTATCCGGCATTTAGCAACACTAATCAAATTTAATTCAAAATATTTCTACGTTTACGAATGCTTTGGTTGGTGAATCAAATGTTGTGTATGTTTATTTAAACACAGTCTAGTGATGTTGACAATGCAATTAATTTCTGAAACTTCTGTGACATCTGAGAGTTCATATTAATTTGTTCAAGTACGATGGGCCATCAAACTTTATTGCTTTTCTGATTAAGATCAATTTAGAGCAGACAGTTTGCACTTCAGCCAACAACAGCATGCACACAAATATTGAAAAGAACATTAATGTTTTTCAGTCGGCTTATTTCGGTTATGCTTGATTTTTTGCCAGTGTCAGGTAGATCTGACATTTATTCTTTGTGTGTACAAGAACTAAATACTAGTATTTTTCGTAAATAATTCAAGCAAAGAAAGAAAAAGTTCGGTCTTTGTCTAGCAAAAGTTTCTGGCAGAAATATTTTGTTAAACATGTAATGAATAAAATGCTGACCTTTACCTTACGACATTAAGCATATAATTCATATAGAAATGTGCGTTCTATAAATGTATTGTTGCAATGCAAATCGTTACGATATTTTATTTTATTTCTGCAATAATACAGAATTACTTCGAGGTCGAAATACACACTACTTTACATTCAACTCTGGGAATACTAAAAGATCACGTCTAGAACCTTTCTTTATTATCATAAACTGACACTATCATTAAATGTGGAGAATCACGTGCGACATGTGCAAAGCAGCAATCTCAAACTTCGTGGCATTTATTGACTCATTCTTGCACAAAAAGAAGTCGTTTAAAGTACGTTTTATAAATTAAACTTATTAAGGGTGATGCGGTGGTCGAGTGGTTAACGCTCTAGACTGCCAATCTGGAGGTCTCCGCCTCGTATCCCGGTCGGAATACTGGAAATTTCAAAAACGCTTTTCAGCGTTTCCCATCCATCTACAGATGAGCTGGTTAGAAACCCAGAGGTAGTCTCACGTTTATCGGTGCTATACACCGGGCATGTAAAAGAATCAAGGGTCTGGTTCTACCTAGTCAGTTCACCAAGTGAGATATTCCAGGGCCGGCCGGGACTATAAACAATCAAAGAAAAACAATATCGTGATATACTAATAAAAAATAAAACTGATTATAACCAACTAATCATAAACTAAAGGACAACTAAATTGTAACTTATATTATTAGGGAACATTCTGTATATTGAAATTTTTAATACAAATATTTCATATACAATGTTTTCTTGAACAAAATTTGTCACATTCTGATATTTTTTATTTGACTATTATTAATGCAGTGTTTTAGTAACATGTTTTGTTTCAACATCTTAGTAAGAAAATGTTTTCACCCTTAGCATTCAGTTTACTACATTATAATCTATAAACACTTCCAAATCTTTCGGCACGATGTAGATTACAGTGCATCTTGATTTTAAGTAGCGAAGAGTCAAACTAAGTGACACAGTGAACTTTGTTATATACTTATATTAATAGCCAAACCAGATATTTTTTTACATGTCTCAAAATACATTTCTATCATTAACAAATTTTTCACCACTTTATTGTAGCTCGACTTCCACAAATATTTACATTGTACAGAGTCATTCTTCCTTGCCCTGCCCCAGGGAGTGGTGTCCCCTTTCTTAGTAATAACGAGTTAACATCAGTTTACCTATTAAATCCATAAACTTGAATGTCCGCTGTTGTGAAAAAGTTTTCGCATCGAATCAATTATCACAATACTATTTTTTAATTTATCCTAGAATAAAACGGATTCTTTTAAACGTTAAACAACAAAAGCAAGACATCATGTTATATTGTTGAATCTTGACATGTGTACAATATTGTCCTTTTTTCTATGGTATTCAATATTTGGTATAATAATAAGTGGCCAGGCGTCCTGCTGTTAGCAAACTAGACGCTGTTTAAAAAAAAACAGGCATGTCTCCCCCACTTCGTGGCCCTAATGAAGAATTAAATGTAGAAGTCACTATGACTTGACCTACACCTACTGACCAAAATCAGTAAGACCAATAGTCCTATGAAGTTTGAGAAGACTGTGTGTCATATATATCTCACGTTATTGAGAGGAAACGATTTTCAAAGTACGGATAAATGTGACTTTGACCTTAGACCTACTGACCAAAAGCAATAGAGATAATTAAATCCATAACACCAATCATCCTGTAAAGTTTGAAAAGTATGGGTCATATGGATCTCAAGTTATTGAGCTGAAACGATTTTCGAAGGTCGGATCACTGTGACCTTGACCTTTGATCCCAAAAGCAATAGGGAACATCCAACCAATAAGATCAACCATCCTGTAAAGTTTGACTACTGTGAGTTTGCGGAAACAAAGTGTGACAGACGGATTATCTTACAAATGGATACTTAAGTGACACTTCTATTCACATAAAAAAGAAAAAAATCACTTAAAAAGTAATGTAACTTATGTGTTACTAAACTCTCTATTCGTTGGCGTGGACAGACGGATAGTCTAAGGTGTGTGATGTGCGGATCACAGACAACGCACGTATACTTTAATGGTATTTGGAATGTTGTTATTGTTCCTGTGACATTGTCGGGAATTGAAATCTGATATACCAAACATTTTCCATTACTATGGTTTATCTTTTACCGGCATGAATTTAAGCTCAAGTTTAACTGCTGTTGTGTTGCCTGTGAATGTTTTGGTTTTGCATTTTCTTTTATCATTAACTTCCTTTGTCATTGCATAACGACATCTAATGCCATCACGGTTTCTCCTTTTATAAGCAAAAGTGTGCAGTTTCTAACGGTAGGAAAATATACTTATATTAACAAGAGGGTCATGATGGCCCTATATCGCTCACCTGCATATCATTGCTCCAAAAGAAAAGAAAACATGTTAAAAAGTCACGCTTAAGGTTTTGCTAAACTGTGCACACATTCCAAATTTCATTACTGTGGCTTCACAAAATGTAGGTCAAGATAATCGTACCTGGTGACCTAGTTTTTTACTCGATGCAACTTAGTCTCACACTTGACCTAGGGTTCACTAAGACAAAACTCTGAACAGTTTCCATGATGATTGGTTACAAAATGTGGATTCTAGATTGTATACAAGGTTTCTCTACGATTTGTCCTGCTGGTCACCTAGTTTTTGACCATAAGTGCACCAGTTTCGTTCTTGACATAGAATCAAACATTTTGACCAACTGTGAGGATGATTATACGCAAACAGTGGATTCTAATATTCACAAAGTTTTTCGACCAATTTTAATGATGATTGGCCTCTGGAGTGTTCACAAGGTATGTGCGGACAGACGAGGGTGACAGACACTCGCCGGACAACGGACGATCACAGTAGCTCACCTTTGAGCACTTCATACTCAGGTGAGCTTATAATAAACACCACAAAACAATGCTGATTTAAGCAATTATCTGATTAGCAGAACAATATATATAACAAGCATTTAAAAGAATCATTATGATAAAAATTATTTAACGTAGCAGAAACACTTTTCAAGCATTATGCTCTTAATTATCTATTTTATTTCATAGGTGAGTAAACAATAATACTGGCGATAAAAACAGAAAAGAATTTCAACTACCATGTAGGTTTAGAGAATAATCATATAAGAAATTTCATTTTTACATCTACTAATTTATAAATATGTAAAGTATATACTCGGTATAACACTGACAATAATCATTTAAAGAGTTTGACTTACATGTAGCTGGAAACGTTTCAAGCAACTAGAACATTTTCAATGAGGTATAATACCTGTTACTTAAAGTGTTCCTTTCAAGTGAACGGACCTCTCTCAAGTATTGTACATGTATTACACTTTTTACCTAGGATAGAATGACATCTAAAACATGTTATTACAGCAAATTGTTCTTTTAAAAAAGTCAATTTTTACTCATCTATACATCCGTAGTTGTTTCTTAACGCCAAAATTGGTTACAGCTGCAGATATTGTCAGAAAAGTTCATTCTCGCTAATCTGGAAATGATAAGTAGTAATGGCGTCCTTTTTTCATTCTTTAGGTCCGTCATCCATCCATTTTATTAGCTTTAAAATATGCGATATTAAAGTACTAAGATTTATTTTATTTAACAGCAAAGTTAATCGAATTTTATTCGATATTTTCAGTTTGTGCAAAACAAGGCATTATTTATGTTGCTTTTATAATGCACTTGCGTTTTTTTTATATATGTCGTAGAACATGTAGAAGTAGTGACAGAGAATGCATTGTATTCATTTTTAAAATAGAATTCCTTCATTTTTATTCCTAATACAACCTGCACTGTTCTTGCAAAAACAACTGTACTTTCTTTAAACTTTAGATAATGTGTAAACGTGCACTTCATTTGAGCCACATCCCACCAGTAGCCTCGAAGTCTCTTTGTCGAAAGCAAGAGCAAATGGATAATTAAGAATCTCGGAAGGTCCAAGCAGCATTCCTATCTTTGTTCCATTCTTATCAACTTGTAGGATATTTTGGATGCTTAATCCGCTGACCAGGATAATGTCACCCGGTAGAACACATACACCCCAAGCATTTACAAGTTCGGGGTCTTCAAATGACCATCTAGTTTTTCCTTCCCTAGTTAATGCCAACAATCCTTTGTTGTAATTTGCAAAATAAATAGTGTTGTTGTCATCACTGAGTGCAGTTTGTTTCGGTTCCGAGTTCTGACTAATAGCTTTGTTTTCGTATGTTTTCAAAGTATCACCTTTTTTCCTACATACAGAAAACTGTTGATTCTTCAGAAGAAACATTTCATCATTGCGAGTATTGAAAAGACCTCCAGCTGCTGTTTTATCTGCCTCAAATAAGGTTATTAGTTTCATGGAATCTCCAATGGATACCATCTGAACTTTACCACTGGGGTAAAAGACGGCGACCTCTTTCTCTCCTATTCTTTGTAATGAATACGGCTTTTCATCAACTGTAATTTCTTCTATAACGATAAAGTCTCTGTTAAGTCTCTTCAGCTGATTATTTGTATAATCTGAAATCAGATATGTCCCATCCTCCATAGCACATGCTCCAGTTACCTGGCAGTGATTTGGAGCAACACTGAATTTTCCGTATAAGGTTGCCTTGTACTCTTTGATATCTTCATTGCCGGTGTTAATCGATCCAAGGGTAGTAAGCTGATCTTTCAGCCCAACATTTAGCGTGAACTTTAATTCTTTCTCAGATTTGTCGGACGACAGGTCCTTTAACAGAGCTTCATAATCTTTCGTTGATTTTTTACCGGCTTTAACATTGACGAATAACTGCGCCTCGTTTTTACTAAAAAATGTCTGTACAGATGTCGATATTATAGAAATCGCTATGTCAAGTGTGTCAACATCCGACTGAACGATCTTCCTATATTCTTCATGTTTCGAGCAGATTTGTTGTTTTGCATTTTCAGCAAGTTCTTTTATTCTTTGGATTAACTCGCTTTTGTACTTCTCGACTTCATTTATCAAACGATCTTTTTCCAGGTCAAGACTTGCTAAATTTCCCTTTCTAGTTTCTCTTTGCTGTTTCATCCTTGATAGAGCATCGTTGAGGGAACGTTCTGTGTCTTTCATCTCTGCACTATCTCGTACACCTTGAGCGATGTCAGGTAGGTAATCTACATTCTCACACGACCTGGAATAGAAAAGCCATATCTTTTGTTGTGATGTAAGACTGACCACGAACAGGTGCATAAACGTTTTGGACCTATTCAGTCCAATTTAGGTAGGATATGTCTATCATATTATCTGCATGATTTTGCAGAACAGAAATGCATTGGTGTGTAAAAGAATAATATGTCAATACACCAAAGATCAGCATATTTACAAGCGATTAATGTATCAATATGTGCATGCATCTCACAATCATTTTTGCCCAGGAATCTATTTCAGATACGTAAGAACGATATTCCTTTCTTACGCGGTTAAGCTTAAAACACAATAATGAAGTACTAAATGTATACGTTCAGATATATCCCTGTTATAAACGTAAATCGTCGTAGTGTCTATTGAGAGAATCAAGCTCCATACCCGAAGGTCGCATGTTCAAATACTGTCAGTAGACTGACTACGTCTTTATGCAATTTTTTCTATCGGTGTTTGTTCTCGTCAGAGTTCTTGGAAGCAGTCTTACTGACTTAAGATTACATGAACGGCCAATATCAAATTCATGTATTAAGGCAGCCACGATGGTCTTATACCACACATCAGATAATTATTATCATGACAATTTTGTTAAACTTGTAGAGTGTAAGTATGTTATGCTATAATTTCATTTAGTATTCTAGGTTTTATTCCTGTATACAGTATGGCACAAATTACAAATATTTGATGCGATAAAACATTTTCGCTGACATTATTCTTTCATTTGATATAAATATATAATATACATTCAGTCGTTTCAGAGATATTCAGAAGTATTCGCCTTCTCGCAAGACTATTTTTACCGTGTATAAATAGAAATCGTGAAATTTAATTCGTATTCGTTTTAAAGAGTAACAAAGTATATCGTTAAGTGCCCTTCAGCCGTCACTGCCCCTGATCCGTCACCATATTTTTATTTGAAAATCTCGCAAGCTGAGATTGTAGCAATACGCATGAGTAGGCCATGTAAATGTTTTGTGAACTTTACACTTGAAAATTATCAAACCAATCAGGATTGCTGAAAAATGCATATAAACGCTTAACAATTAACACTTTTTCCTGTTTTAAACGCTACACACTTTATTTATGGATGTCGCCTTTTATTTCTTCTTAACAGAGGAAGCAGAGGTTACTTTCTGGAAACTCCAAACTACTATTATAGTTGTGTCCGATTTTTTTAACTTTCGAGAAACATTCTACTTTTTTTCATCATGTTATAACCAAAATATTGAAAAATAAATTGCCTGGCTATTTTTGTATTTGAACATGTGACCATGAGTTATGTCATAATGTCATTAAAAGGGGGAGATGAACTTGATTTTACTGCATCATTTTTTAAATATTTTTGGTGGATTTCAGTGTAAAACAGCAGCTGCTGTAAAAAAAAAAGGTTCATTTAAAACTTAGATAGTTATGTCTTTTCTTATATTTTATCATTTCTTGTTTATACATATATTTATTGACGGTCGTAAGCCGTATCTAGATATGTTAGACTGACCACCGTGTTTAGTGGTCAGTCAAGTGTATTCACGAAGTTTTCGTGCTTTATGGATTTATAAAAGATTGTCATTCGACGGTCTGAATAGGTAGATGTCGCACATAAGCTTTTCTCTTCAATCATTATGTCAAGAGAAAACGACGATTCTTTTTCCGCTCACAAAATAGATGACGAGCATAGTTTATCAGCTCAAATTAAACATAAAGACTCTTCAAGCGAGGGCAGTTTAGGACGACAGCCGTTTTTCCACAGCTCTTCAAGAAGTCAGCAATTTCTACAAGAAAGCGGACTACGTGGCGACTCTCAGGGGCATTTCGGTCAACAAGAAGGAGGTGAACGTGGCCATATTAGAGGTAAGCCCCCAGGGGATTGCGAAGGGGATGTTTTTGAAGCTTTCAGACTGTTTAGATCTTACTTTGACATTCAAATTAGTGATTTAAAGAAACAGTTTTCTGGCGGTGCAGGCAGTTCGAGCAACATCAAAGTGAAAGATAAAGCACTTAAGTTTAAGAGTGAATCACACAGGCAGCAGTTCGAGTTTAACAGTGACGTTATTGACTCTGTTGAAGACATTATTGTTCATTTTTAGGACTCGGCACATGTTAAATTTCTCGCTAAGAATTTGCTGAAAAAGATACAGCATAGAAATAAACTTATTAAGATCGCAGAAAATTCCCCTGGGGGCTGGGTCACGGTCCGCGAATACGAGACCCCTTCACTTGGGGATGATAGTGAAGACGAAAAGAAACTGAGATTAAGGCGATTAAAAAGCTTAAAATGTCTCATGTCAATAATGCTCAAAATTCTTTTACTTTCATGCGTCCTGGTGCTATGGGTACAAGATTTTCAACAGCAAACCAAACTCAGCCACGCATGCCGACCTTCACACCTTACTACGGTTACCAAAGTGGATCTTTTCAGGGAGGATCCTACCAAGGTGCACCCTTTCCTAGGTTTTGACTTCAATTTTCGTGAGAAAAGGCGAGCCTCGGGTACAGACGTTTGCTTTGCATGTGGGAAAACAGGCCACTTTCGGAGAGATTGCTTATGGGCCAACTTCACCAACTCGTACACCCCGTCTGACACAAAGTCCTTTGGAAGAGGAACCGGTCCAGCTTACGCCAATGATGTTTTTATTTCAGTTTATTTGAGTATGATAATTTCTTTGAATTTCATGAAATTGACTTTCAAGAAAACTTTTTGACGTTGATAGGTTTGCCACTTACCGGAACAGGACGTTGCGCAGGTACAATTCCAAGTTCTTTAATTTTGAAACAGAGGCTGTGGATTACTTTACTAAAAATTGGCACAATACTAATAATTGGTTAGCTCCCCCCATTCGATTAGTCAATAGGACATTCTTTCTTTTACTCTCATATAACGGTCACGGGACGTTGATCTTGCAAAAATGGTCCAGTTCTTCCATTCTGCCCAGTTTTGTTTCAGCAGAATGGCGAAAAACAAGATTTTTGTCTTGAAATATTGGAATTTAAAAAAGAACAAAATATTTTCGTCAGAGACAGCCAGTCAGTCTTCGGGTCAAGAAGATTTATAGTAAAATTTTTGGCTGTGAGAATTAACTTTGGCATATGTCCGGTTTCAGTTAACACACATTTAAATAATTATTTAACACATAAATATTGGTTGTTTTAGAAAATTACTGTTTTCATTTTCGCTACTTCGGACTGTCAAATTTGACAGGTAAAACACATTTTGAGACAGTCCCTGTGATAGGAAAGTTTAAAAATAGATTCTTCTTAAAAATAAATAGCGCATGTACGAACATTTTAGATTTCTTTTTAAATGTTTTAAATAAATAATAGATACATGCAATTGTTTCTATTTTTCATTTCTGATTTAATACGTGCTCCAGAATTGTACAGGCGATATTTAGTGTTTACAGGATTTATTTGATCGTATTGGTTCAGAAATTAATAGAGGATTCGTTGCTTTTCAAGTTCTCAATGCCGCCTACATCACAGTTATGTAGGGCGAAGTCCTGTGTTATACAGGAATTTATTATCATAGTTATCATTTTCATATTTATAATTTCTTGAATGAAGCCGCCTTCATTACATTTATGTAGGGCGAAGTTCTGTGGTTAAACAGGAATTTAAAAAGTTTTTGAATGAAGCCGCCTGCATCACAGTTATGTAGGGCGAAGTCCTGTGTTATACAGGAATTTATTATTATATTTAGTATTTTCCTATTTATGGTTTCTTGAATGAAGCTGCCTACATCACAGTTATGTAGGGCGAAGTCCTGTGTTATACACGACTTTAAAAGGTTTTTGATTGAAGCCGCCTGCATCACAGTTATGTAGGGCGAAGTCCTGTGTTATACACGACTTTAAAAGGTTTTTGATTGAAGCCGCCTGCATCACAGTTATGTAGGGCGAAGTCCTGTGTTATACACGACTTTAAAAGGTTTTTGATTGAAGCCGCCTGCATCACAGTTATGTAGGGCGAAGTCCTGTGTTATACAGGAATTTATTATCATAGTTATCATTTTCATATTTATAATTTCTTGAATGAAGCCGCCTTCATTACATTTATGTAGGGCGAAGTTCTGTGGTTAAACAGGAATTTAAAAAGTTTTTGAATGAAGCCGCCTGCATCACAGTTATGTAGGGCGAAGTCCTGTGTTATACAGGAATTTATTATTATATTTAGTATTTTCCTATTTATGGTTTCTTGAATGAAGCTGCCTACATCACAGTTATGTAGGGCGAAGTCCTGTGTTATACACGACTTTAAAAGGTTTTTGATTGAAGCCGCCTGCATCACAGTTATGTAGGGCGAAGTCCTGTGTTATACACGACTTTAAAAGGTTTTTGATTGAAGCCGCCTGCATCACAGTTATGTAGGGCGAAGTCCTGTGTTATACACGACTTTAAAAGGTTTTTGATTGAAGCCGCCTGCATCACAGTTATGTAGGGCGAAGTCCTGTGTTATACAGGAATTTATTATTATAATTATTATTTTCATTTTTGTAATTTCTTGAATGAAGTTGCCTACATCAAAGTTATGTAGGGCGAAGTTCTGTCGTTATACAGAAATTCAAAGTTTTGAATGAAGCCGCCTACATCAGTTATGTATAGGGCGAGGTGCTGCGTTTTGCAGGAATTAAGTTAATGATCTGTAAATATGTTATCTTATTTTATGCATTTGACAGATGCTTTTCGAGTTGGCATTTGGCAAGAGATAGATTTACAGATATCTCATCCAGATCTGATAGTACTCAGCAAAGACCTTAAACAATTAGTTAGAACATCTAAAGCTGACAACACTTATAAACAGTACAATTGCTTTTTTTGTTGTTGTTTTTTTTTGTTCAGGTTTACAAAAAAATTTAACACGTTTTGGTTAACTTCGGACTTGATAGATGCTAGATTCACAGTTATGTGCCTCTTGAGTTTTGCAGGATTTTTACGCTCCGATGAACTTGTGAGATTAAGAGGTTGTGACTTGAATTTTGACGAAAAACAGGCTAAGTTGAATATAATTTCAAGTAAAGCTGATCAGTTTCATAAAGGTCAAACTGTTGTTATCGCTAGAACTGGAAAATTTACGTGTTCAGTGTATTATCTGGAACGTTATTTTAAGTTATCAGAGACTAGTCATGTTAGTAAAGATTCATGTTAGTAAAGATTCAAGTGAGTTTATTTTTCGACTGAATGTCAAGTATATCAAGAAGGAGAACAAACATGTTTTACATGGACAGAATCATATCTCCTATACTAGAGCTAGAGAGATTTTACTGAAAAGGCTAACCATGTTAGGTTTAGACGCTAAATAGTTCGGCCTTCATTCCTTTAGAGCCGGTGGGGCGACAAAGATGCAGTTGTTGGTGTTAATGATCGTTTATTTAAAAGGCACGGCAGGTGGCGATCAGACAGTGCTAAAGATCGTTACGTTCGTGAACCCGACAATATCAAAAGATCTGTTTCCTTAAATTTGGGAATTTAATGTTCTATATTTTCTCTGCTCAAACGATAGGCCCGTTATTTTTCTGTCGATAAATACATCTACCTGTTTGTACCAATCCTATACATTCTTGCTTGTTTATTTCATGTACGAATTTAAGTAAGATAATAAATAATTTATGTTTGTCCTAATGAAATGTAGAGAAAACATAAATATATTTATTGACGGTCGTAAGCCGTATCTAGATATGTTAGACTGACCACCGTGTTTAGTGGTCAGTCAAGTGTATTCACGAAGTTTTCGTGCTTTATGGATTTATAAAAGAATATCATTCGGCGGTCTGAATAGGTAGATGTCGCACATAAACTTTTTAGATAAATAAAAAGTTTAATATAATTCTTGATCAAATATATTTCATATGTTATGTATATATTTCTACATGGTTTTGTTTGTTTCAGTTATGGTGATTTTCTGTTGCCATGGGAATTGAAGTATGTTCGGGTACGAAAGACGGGAGACATGCAAAGTGTGGTTGCGATTTTAATCTGCAAAGTGAGTGGGAATAGTGGTTCAGGACTATTCACGTGTTACAATTAAACGTTCAGGTGTATTTTTTTCCCCCTTATATGTTAAAAGACAGTGCAGCCATAGTTTCATTGTGGCATATAATGTTTTTTTGTTTTTGTTGAACCATTATTCATGTGTGATTTTTGAATGTGCGAAAATGGAATAAATACATCTACCTGTTTGTACCAACCCTATACATTCTTGCTTGTTTATTTCATGTACGAATTTAAGTAAGATAATAAATAATTTATGTTTGGCCTAATGAAATGTAGAGAAAACATAAGTACAATTCCCTTAAGGTAACAATACATGGCTGCTCAAAGATAATATAAACTTTTCTGCTGTACCTTGACGTTTTCTCAGAACTTTAATCACGCGATTTGGTTCGAGATCAAGTCATAGTCTAGGAAGACAAGACTAAGAGTCTCATTCCAAACTAGAGATGATTTTGTGAAAACAATGACAATTTGAATAAAGAACTTTGAAAAATTTCATTGTCCTGTCACAATTTACCATACATAATCATTAGATAAAATCATACAATCAATAATGTGAGTCAAATACCTGTCAATAAGTATTTCTTCATGCTTGAATAATTCTAATCTCAGAGGTAGGACTATTCCAGATATACTGTGATTGTATTGGAATGCATCTATAACATGATAAACCTACATGTGTTGCCTTTATGTCGTATATAATTATTAATTGTTAAAAGCGAAAGTACATGAGCCTCTGTTTTATAGCAATATAGGCTTGCATAACAAACTTCATCATGAACCCTACCGATGCACTGTGGATATATGCATCTATAATATACGTCCCTGTGTCATTGTGTGTTGCGATTTATAATGTTAAAAGCGAAAGTACACAAACCTGTGTTTTATAGCAATACACGCTGCACAACAAACTTCATCGTGATCCCCACAAAACATGTCCATCAGCTTCCCATGGTGAACAGCACATCTTTCCGTAGGAAGAGCCACTTCAGGCTCTCTCTGATCCCCCTTTTTCTTTCCAGATCTGTCCAAAATCTGGTGTGACCTCAACGCTGGGAATTTATTATGGTGCAAAAGACAATCTTCGCAAAATGATGACTCACATTCAACACAGAAGTTTTTCGCCTCTTTTGTTTTGCCAGCTTCAGTACAGGGTAAACAACAATTGTCGAAAGTTTCCTCTGAACCCTTGACGATAGATTTAGCGAAATCTTTACTAGTTGCCATTTTTGTGGGTGTCGTTTAGTGGTTATCAAATGTTTGTTTACACTATCAATGTCCTAGTTATTTATTTTTAGACTTCTGGGTTATGATTTTTCAAAAACGAATAACGAAAATGTCACAGATGCCTTATGTTGAGTTAATTTAGTTATGAAGACTAAAGCGGAACTAATAAAATTAATAAAATATATTTAAAAAGTTAATTTCGTTATTAATGACACGTTTCTGTCGTCCTTGACTACAATGTACATTGTAATTGATATATCATGGCCTATTGAAAAAGAGTGACTTCGGCGCAAATACAAGATGTGCACCTGGAGGTAACATGGATTCGCTTAACTATACGTCTACATTTAGCAATGGGGTAACTAATGACAAGGTACTATATACTTCAATCCATTGAATTACCCGAACATTGATTTAGCGGGTAGTATAACAAACTCTGAAAAACAAATGATGAAAAGATGACAGTTATCAGGTATGTGGTCAAATTTTGTAAACTCTGCACAAAACATGATTCTCGCAAGGGCTATTAGTGGTGACTGACAAATGGGAATGTGACTTAAGAATTTATAAGCAACAGCTGAACAAATACAAACCATTCGTTTCTGAAAACTTGTCAAAAGGGAATGCACCTCTAAACAACCTCGGCAGTCCATATGAGTACGCCTTCATTCGATACTGTATTAGGCCTGCATACCGCCACTGCATGCAAATAAGCATACAAACTCAAACTTATCGAGTTTACAACATGTTTGTAAACTTTAAATGTCTGGATTCTTCAATTCAGGCTTCACTATACACTGTGCATCGAACTTTATCAAGCTGACCACTCACGTACGTTTAACTATATCCCAGCAAACGAAATAACATTACGGCGATGTTCTAAATAATCTTATATCTTTCGTTGAACAAAGATGATTGTGTATGTTTATTTCAACCTTATACAACCTGAAAACTACATTCCAACAAGGACTGAACAACCAGCACAAAGTCTTAATCTAACGTAGTAATAACAACCTGGACCCAGTTGTTCGACGATTAACCTAACAGTCAGTTAAATTTAAGGATTTTATTTCTATAGTTTGAAAGTCTTATTAAAACAAATGACCGAGGACTAAACACTTTTCAAAGCAAAATAAAAATGTATATTACCCACTAGGAACATTCTTTTCAATCAAAAGTTAATCGACGGTATGCTAAACAGCCGGTTAAAGTTTCGAACAACCCGGTCCTGGTTGAAGTAAGATAAAGTGTATCTACTATGTTCATGAGTTGTAGATAAGGAAATACGACCTTCGGGTTGAGATACGTCCCAAAAAACGAGGCTCGGATTTCTTTATCTACAACTCAATGGACATGGTAGATTTATTTTCTCATACTGTACATCGCATTTTAATCGTAGGGACAAGAGAGATTCTTTATGTTTATTTCAAAAATAATAAAATTACAGTCATTTTTTTTTCTTTTGATGTGCTGGCTGCTTATAATTTACGTAAAATAGTCAAAATAAAAAATAAAATAGCAGCGATGAGAGATAAGTGGTGAAGGATAAGATTATCCATCACCGGTAAATGCGCGGAAATATGTATATCTCATAGGTGAGAAAAAGTATTGTCAAAGCATACTTCATTATGCCAGGTAAAACAAATAAATTTAATAAACACACAACACAAAATTATATGTGCTGCGTCTTGTGTTGATAAGTAACAGTTCGTGTACTGATCTCCTTTTTCTTGTTTTCTTTCAAAATCTGTATCTTGTTTTCCTTTCACATTAAAGAACTACCTGAAACTACAGAAGCATGTACGAAAGTTGACCCTTACAGTACAAGAGTACAAAATAGGACTGGCTCTATCTTAAAATTTAGTACACATATCCAGGAAGTTGTGAAGCAGTCAAACACAGTATACATTTATTTAAAACTCAAGTTTATGAAGCGAAATGTACTGTGTAAACGGTCCTTGTTGATATATCTTTTTTGCTGACAAACAAATAAAGAAATGTCATCCGCACCTCTGTCTTCGGTGGAACCGCTGTGGCGCAGTGGTAGCGCGTTCGCCTCAGGATCGAAGGGCCAAGGGTTCGATCCCTACAATACACATGTCGGTAGTGTACTTAGGCAAGACACAAATAATTCCAAAATGCCCCTCTCTCTCTTCGAGGTTGATTTCATCTGGAATGAGTCTCGAGAGCGATTAATCTAAGTTGTAAGAACTTGTTTCGCAATCGAAAATAAATAAATTAGTATATAAAAAAACTTCTTTCTTTTACTTCGCATACTTGATTGTGCAACTGGCTAGTTTTAAATATGTAAAACCTCCGAGTTAGAGTACGGTTTATTTCAATGAATTCGGTTTATTAAGATGACATTATTTCATTTATCTTCTCTTTTATTAGTTTTATACTCCATCTTTAGTGCTTGAGATGTCGTTTGTATTTCTGGCCAAGTATAATGATACACAATAATCCTTCTGTTTTTTTTTAGTTAGTGTGAGGTTGAACCTACATTGTATATCGGTTATTGTATATGTAATGAAAATGGCCTATTTCGTAAACTTTGAATATTATTAAAGTCTCATTAACACATTGAATGTAGAATTGGTATAGTTGTAGCTCATACATTACCAAAATAGATATCTTACCAGCAAAATTGACAGCTATTTGTTTAACAACGCACTCATAAATAGTGTGCAGTATCTTCTTCAGGGATATTGCAAAAAGAAAAAAACGCTGCCAGATAGCTTCTTTTGCAAATACATTTGTACGCACATGAATTTAAGTAGAACAATTAATATCATTATATTTAAGGCGAGCGGTAATGTAGAGGTTTAGGTGTCTGCCGCTCATCCCGGAGGTTGCGGGTTCGAGCCCACTGGGGTCACGACCGTATCTCCTCATATGACACCAGTGCTGGTTTTTCCAGGAAGCGGACTCGGAGTGACACGATAACTTACAAGCTTTCTTCACAATAGAGCTAAAATAAATTAGTATAAACTAATATCATTATATTTTAGTTCATGTTTTCATCACATGCTCGCTAAAATAATTGAAGTATGATTTAATTTCACGACATAACTTCTGTTTTCAAAATTTCGATAGAGTTATTTTAGAGGGTTATTATGTACAAACATTTTACATTTGTTCCACAATCCAGAAGTAGTCCGATTACACCGATCGTGTCAATCCTGTCAACAGGTAAAGCAAATGGTTGGTGTCTGCTTGTGAAAAGCAATACATTTTTTCACACAAATTCCTTCACTGTGTTTGAATTTATCTGCATATTATCACATAAAACATGTATTTACATTTTCATAGATAATGTGTAGACATGTACTTCATTGGTGCCACAACCCACCAAAAGTCTAGAAGTGATTCTATCAAAAGCTAGGGCAAATGGCTTCAACAGATTCTCGGAAGGTCCTAGCAGCATCCCTATCCTTTTTCCGTTCTTGTCAACCTGTAAAATGTTATTGGATCTTAATCCGCTTACCAGGATAATGTCACCTGGCAAGACACAAACTCCCCAAGCTATTTCCAATTCGGGGTCAGAGAATGTCCATAAAGTCCTTCCCTCTTTGTTTAATGCCAATAATCCTTGTTTATCGTTTGCTAAAAATATTGTATTGCTGTCAGAGCTGATTGCAGCTTGTTTTGGTTGCGTGATCGTATGTCCACCGATATCATTATTTTTGTATGTTTTCAGCACTGCTCCTTCTTTTTCGTATACACATAATTGTTTATCATCTTTAAAAATGAACAATTTGTCCCCATCTGTATTGCTGACACCGCCATTTAAAATTTCATCTGTTGTAAATGAGGAGGTGAGAGTCAAATTTTGTTCAGTAGATATAAACTGAACTGTTTGATTGTATAAAATAACAGCGGCATCATATTTTCCTACTCTAGATAATGAAAACGGACTTTGAACAACCGCAGTTTGATGAACCACGTTAAAATTTCCATCTAGCTTCTTCAGCTGGTTATTTGTATGATCTGATATCAGATATGTCCCATCGTCCATTACACATACTCCAGTTACCTCGCAATGGTCTGAAGCAACGCTAAATTTTCCGTATAAAATTGCCATATACTCCTTGATATCTTCATTGACAAATCCAAGAGTTGTCAGAAAATTTGTCAGCCCAACATTAAGCTTGAACTTCAATTCTTTTCTTATTATTTCGAACGGCATTTCTCTTACTAGGATTTCACAATCTTTTATTAACTTCTTACTGTTTTTAGCATTCGCAAACAACTGGACTTCGTTTTCACTACAACACTTCTTTACAGATGTAGTCATAGTAGAAATAACTGTTTCAAGCCTGTCTATGTTTGCCTGAATGGCCTTCTTATATTCTTCATGTTTCGAACAGATTTGTTCTTTTGCAACTTTGGCGAGTTCCTTTATCTTTTGGATTAATTCGCTCTCATACTTTTCCACCTCTGTCAGTAAATAATCTTTTTCCTTGTCGACGCCATCGGAGTTACCTTTCCAATTTTCTCTTTCTTGTTTCAACCTTGCAAGAACATTCTCAAGGGAATGCAATGTCTCTTTGATCTCTGTACTGTTCTGTATACTCTGTGCTATATCAGGTAAGTATTCGATATTGACACATCCTCTGAAAAACAAATAAAGAAAATAAACCTATTAAAATGTTTCGCTACAGAATGTTTGTATTTGCATATTGTAGGAAATCAGTCAATACAAATATCGGTAACTTCTAAACTAACAGGTTTCATAATGCCGAGTGATATAGGTTCGAATCCTTCAATAAGCGAAATTATTTAGACATAGATTTCCACAATTTTCTCCCGATGCAAGTAACTGTCAGACAAAAGTAACATCTTCTTTATGCTTTCATAAAAAAGTAACTAATATGTTTAGCCAAACAAGTAAACAAATCATCTCCCTTGTCAGACAAAGTCAAATGTTGTCCGATTTTTTTTTATTGTTTAAAGTCCCGGCCGATCGTGGAATTTCTCCTCTGGTGAACTCGCCAAGACCCCAGTATGACTCCCATGCATACTGGTACCTAACAAAATTTGAAAATCTAGGGAGAATTGTTTTATCTGACTGCAATACCAAGTCAGATTTGTCCAAAGATAATGATTTAATGTGAGCGTATTTTGGGAATATAATCGACACAAATAATGTAAAAGCTACACAAACCTGTGTTTTATAGCAATACATGCTGCACAACAAACTTCATCGTGATCCCCACAAAACATGTCGATCAGCTTCCCATGGTGAATGGCACATCTTTCCGCAGGCAATTTCTGTTGTCCCGTTTCCTTTCCAGATCTGTCCAAAATCTGGTGTGACCTTAACGATGGAAATTTAGTGTGGTCTAAAAGACAATCCTCGCAAAATGATGACTCACACTCAACACAGAAGTTTTTAGCCTCTTTCGATTTTCCAGCTTCAGTACAGGGTGAACAACAAATGTCGAAAGTTTCCTCTGAACCCTGGACGATAGATTTAGCGAAATCTTTGCTAGTCGCCATTTGTGTTGGTGTAGTTCAGTTATCAGTTGTTTGTTTACACTATCAATGTCCTAGTTATTTATTTTTAGACTTCCGGGCTATGATTTTTCAAAAACGAATAACGAAAATGTCACACATGCCTTATGTTAAGTTATGAAGACTTAAGCGGAACTATATAAATAAATAAAAATGATAAAATATAATTAAAAAGTTTAAATTCGCTATTAATGACACGTTTCTGTCGTCCTTGACTACATTGTACATGGTAACTTATATATTATGGTCCATTGATAAAAGCTGACTTCGGCGCAAATACAAGATATGACTATATCCGGCACCTGGAGGTAACATAGACTCGCTTAACTATGCGTCTACATTAAGCAATGGGGTAACTTATGACAAAGTACTGTATACTTCAATTCATTGAATTAACCGAACATTGATATAAAGGGTAGTATAACAAAATCTGAAACACAAATGATAAAAAGATGACAGGTAATCAGTTTTGTGGTCACATTTTGTAAACTGTCTGCACAAAACATAATTATCGCAAGGGCTATTAGTGGTGACTGACAAATGGGAATGTGACTTAAGAATTTATAAGCAACAGCTGGACAATTACAAACCATTCGATACTGAAAATTTTGCCAAAGTTAATGCACCTCTAAACAACCTCCGCAGTATACCTTCATTCGATAATGTATTAGGCCTGCACACCGCCACTGCATGCAAATAAAACGTACTTACTCTAAACTAAACTAAACCAGCTGACCACTCACGTAAGTTTAACTATATTCCGGCAAACGAAATAACATTATGGCGATGTTCTAATAATCTTATATGTTACGTTGAACAAAGATGTTTATATTTATCCAAAGTATAGGTCTTTGGTTTATATCAACCTTATACAGTACTGCGAACGGTAATTTTTACCATTTTTGCGTTCCGGTTGCGGTTCGTTTGCGTTTGCGTTCCGTTTCGGTCATATCGGTCCATTACCGTTCACCGGACCGATGACCGCAAACGACCGGTAAGCGAACCGTTTCAATCGGTTTGAGCGGTTCTGTGATCTGATTGGCTGACTCTGTATTTTTTTCGTTTAAAATTCGTGAACCAGTGACAACGTTAAGCACCGGGTCGTACCGCTTATATACTTCGCGAGAAGATGGTGGACCTAATAAGCACGATTGTTGTAATCGCTATTTTATAGGAAAAGAAATAAATATGAAGTTGAAAAGATGTGGTAAATTGCCAGTTGGTATTAAAACATATTAGTGGATCATCACCTTACTGGTCATACAACGTTGCGTATTCAGCGGATCTTATTAAATCAGCATGAAATCAACATCAGCAGGCAAACTGTTTACTGACAAACTTCCGCTCTAAAATGAAGATTTAAGAAATCACGTTAAATGAAATCCGTACATTTTACGAAAATCTCACCACTGTATAAAAATCTGTATGTTTAAAAACAAAAATAATATCAAACAGGGAATGCCACGTACCAAAAACGCAGCCTCCCCAAAACGACACCTAAACATGGAATTTCACACATGCGGCATGATACACCATTTATATTCATATTTCACCGATTGATGCAGGTGTGTAGATAGGTAAATGTATCTCGGAATTGTGTTAGCATCATTTTTAAACTTAATCATATCATGTTAAATCATAGATGCATTTAAATATTGGACTTTATTGTGTTTATAAGTGCCGAACAAATTTTGTTGGGGATATGTTCCCAGCTATTTGCACATCAAACTGAGACGTAGAAGGCAGACAACTCTAAAATGTCAAGCTGTAAAATCGGTTTGCCTTCGAAGTGGAAATAGTGAGACTATCTCTTTATCATGTTTATCGGAGTGATGTAAGGTTTTGTACTTGGGCGTGTGCACTTGTATTCCACAGTATTAGATTCATTGTGACTTATGAAATCATTTACACAATTGCCATTCTTCATCTTATTTTAATAAATGCTCATTCTTAAAGGTTGCTTGTTCAATATTCTTGTTACATGTAAAAAACCTTTTAGTAACGAATCTTCAATTTTGAACGCTTGAGGGGCTTCCGGTCAATCACAATTATTTATGCAAATTAGGCGATAGGCCAATATCTCACAGATTAGAGAAGTCGCGTGCCATAAATTACGTAATGATTACGCAATTTTATTGCCCCTACATCCGGGAACCCCTCGTTATTCGGCATGCGTATAAAGCATACACTGTATTTATGATAATAATGTTAAATCTTATAATAAAAAAATATTACAATAAAAGTAAAAGTATAATAATTAAAAGTGATACGATATGCAATATAGATACACAACAAAACGCAACACTACCACCATAATTAAGTATTTTAGAATCATGGAATGGTAAAACATTCGGTATTAATAAGCAGACTTAGTTATAAAAGCAGGCTTGTTGGCATATGAAAAATATTTAATGGCACTTTTGCTGTTTAACTATTTAAGATATAAGCCACGTTTGGTCGCATAAATGCCATTGTGCATGGAAATTGTCAGCCCGGTTAGCTCAATTGGTAGAGCACGAGACTTGTAATCTCGAGGTAGCTGGTTCGATTCCCGGGGCTGACCAACTACAATTAATAACAGTCTTTCGGATGAGACTTAAACCGAGGTCCCATGAGTGCTATACACCTTGCATGTTAAAAGAACCATGGGTGTCTTTGGAATTTGGTCGCTTTCTGTATCTTGCATTATCCTCCGAGATCTAAAATAACTAACCTCTTCTGAGTGCGTTGTTCAAGTGGGGAAACCGGTACCAACGATAAAACCCGAATATACGATACCAAGGAAAATAAGTCATATAAAATCAATCTGCAGTTTAAACAAGTTCAATGCACCCGTTCAATTTGAATACCTGTTGACAGCCAGGGCCAATACACGCCACTTTGTAATTGTGCTTATTAGTCCACCATCCTCTCGCGAGGTTAATAACCGGTACGACCCGGATACACGCCACAAATCCACTATAGGTTTATAGAGGAGCGCTGTAATGAACTCGCGATAACATTTTAACTAGTAGTTATTTTAGTGTCACAAACGGTATAATAAAATATAACATTTCCCCCTTTTAATGATTTATCTTACTTTATTTTTCTGAGACGTAATTAATTATTAAACATGTTATTACAGCAAATTATTATTTTACAAAAGTCAGTTTGACTCATCTATACTTCCGTAGTTGTTTCATAACGCCAAAACTGGTAACAGCTGCAAATATTGTCAGAAAAGTTCCTTCTCGCTAATCTAGAAATGTTGAGTAGTCATGACGTCCTTTTTTCATTCTTTAGGCCCGTCGTTCTTTCTATGTCCTTAGCTTTAAAATATGCGTTCTTAAAGTACTAAGATTTATTTTATACGACTTCGAGATATTTTCAGTTTGTGCAAAAAATGGCATTATTTATGTTGCTTTTATAATGCACTTATGTATTTTAGGAATATGTCGTAGAGCATGTAGAAGTAGAAACAGGGAATGCCTTGTATTCATTTTCAAAATCGAATTTCTTCATTTCTATTCTTAATACAAAACGTACGCTTTTGTAAAACATTTGTTTTTTCATTAAACTGTAGATAATGTGTAAACGGGTATTTCATTTGAGGTGCATCCCACCAGCAGTCTGGAAGTCCCTCTGTCGAAAGCAAGAGCAAACGGATTATTCAGATTCTCGGAAGGTTCAAGCAGCATCCCTATCTTTCTTCCATTCTTATCAACCTGTAGGATACCTTTGGAGTTTATTCCGCTGACAAGGATAATGTCACCTGGTAGTCTACATACGCCCCAAGCATTCACAAGTTCGGTGTCTTTAAATGTCCATCGAGTCTTTCCTTCTCTAGTTAATGCCACCAATCCTTTGTCATAATTCGCAAAAAAGATAGTGGTGTTGTCATCACTGAGAGCAGTCTGTTTCGGTTCCGAGGCCTGGCTAATATCTTTGTTTTCATACGTCCTCAAAGTAGCACCGCTTTTACTACATACAGAGAACTGCTGATTCTTTATAAGAAACATTTCATTATTGCGAGTATTAAAAGGACCTCCAGCTGATTTTTTATCTGCCTTAAATAAGGTTATGACTTTCATAGAATCTCCAATGGATACCAACTGAACTCTACCACTGGAGTAAAAGACGGCGACCTCTTTCTCTCCTATTCTTTGTAATGAGTACGGCTGTTCATCAACTGTAATTTCTTCTATAACGATAAAGTTTCTGTTAAGTCTCTTCAGCTGCTTATGTGTAAAATCTGAAATCAGATATGTCCCATCCTCCATAGCACATGCTCCGGTTACCTGACAGAGATCAGGGGCAACTTTGAATTTTCCGTATAAAGTTGCCCTGTACTCTTTAATATCTTCACTTTTTACTGGCTTTAGTATTCACGAATAACTGCGCCTCGTTTCTGATAGAAAATTTCTGAACAGAAGTTGATGTTGTAGAAATCGCTTTGTCAAGTGTGTCAACATCTGACTGAACGACCTTCCTATATTCTTCGTGTCTCGGGCGGATTTGTTGTTTTGCATCTTTAGCAAGCTCTTGTATTCGTTGGATTAACTCGCTTTCGTATTTCTCGACTCCATTTATCAAACGATCTTTTTCCTGGTCAAGACTTTCAAAATTTCCCTTTCTAGTTTCTCTTTGCTGTTTCAGCCTTGAGAGAGTATCTTTGAGGGAACGTCAGGTAGGTAATCAACATTCACCCACGACCTGGAAAGTAATAACGATGATTTGTAATGAAGTACTAAATGTTTACATTGGCATAATTGTAAAATGAATATATTCCTGTTATAAATACTGAGCGTTGTATTGAGAGAAAAGAGCTCTATACCCGAAGGCCACAGGTTCGAACACTTTCAGCGAACCACAACTTTATTCAATTCTTTTTTTTGTTAATTTTCCTTGTCAGACTTACAGAAAGAAATCATATTGTAAACTGGCTATATTATAAGAGTTACGTGAACGGCTAATATTAAATATTAAGACAGCAGCCATGCTGGCCTTATACCGTACACCACAGTAAAATTATGTAAGTGACATACTAAACGTTTTCGGCTTAAGTTTGTTATGCAATAATTAGACGAGTAGTCACAGGATTTTTACGTGAAATCCCAGTGCCTATACAGATAATGGCAAAATTATTTAACATTTATAATAGATGGAATTATAAGTGCTCAAAAATGTCTTGCTAAGTTTCATAAAAATCAACTGCAAAATGTGACCAGTATAGTGTCAACTTGAGAAAATTACCAATATTTTAGTTGTATATGTTTTTGCCCGACATGATCACATTTCAAGTCTTATACGCCTATTAACGTTCTTGAACAAGTTCTTACAATGCCATACACATATTTTGATTTTATGCATGATTTATACTGTATTAGTGACATATCAAAGTGTCAGAATGAGCTATCCGGCCATTTACACATTTGTTGCCTCATTGTGGTAAAGTCCGTACCGTGACATGTGCATCAGGAATACAAACTTAATCCTCGAAATACTGACCGGTATTTACTGGTCGTGAAAGTATAATTACTCACGAAAGACTGAAAACGCAAGAATCTTTTTACAGACCTTCTTCATACGATATCATTTAATCAAAGGGTGCCTTTAACAGAGTAAATGTTTCATTCCAACAGATGTTATACATTTTACTTGGCATTTCATTGGCGTTGAAAGGTTACCAACTTCCGGTCAAAAGCGAGCTTAATACGGCTGCGCCGAAAAACACAATTAAATTTAAGCATAACATTGCACATGATATTTCGCGGTGTAAAATAAATGGAAAATCAATCTGTGACAATATAATATTATCATACACTCAGTAATATGAGCCAAGTCTGCGCTGATAATGTCCTCGTGATTTATACTAATGAAAAGTGAATCTGACCTATTCCATGCTTGAGAGTTACCATAAAGCGTCGATATAGGGCTTATTGCACATATTTACACTTGAAATTTATATAATAACTGTCTTGTGTAGTGTTTTATAATGAAAACATCCTACAAGTCATTGTCCTTACACAATGTATTTGAAATGTAATCAAATGTATCTTCGTGCTAAAAATGCCTAAGTTGAGAATAAAACATAAAAGACTTGTTTCTTGTTTGATGTGTGTATTAACCAGATTTTAAATCCGGAATAATTCTAATCTCAGAGACAGGACTATTCCGTGTAGATCTACTGCTATTATATTATCTATATAGATATGAATGCATCTATAAATCTACGTCTTTGAAAGAATAACGGTACATGATATGTTAAAAGCGAAAGTATGAACCTATGACACCAGTACTGATTTTTCCAGGAAGCAGACTCGAGAGTGACACGATAAGCTACAATCTTTATTCACAATCGAGCAAAAGCAAATTAGTATACTCTATATATACCTCCATCTGTTATGAGAGATCTGTTCCAATTAACGATACATACATGATATGTTAAAAGCGAAAGTATACAAACCTGTGTTTTATAGCAATACACGCTGCACAACAAACACATCGTGATCCCCACAAAACATATCGACCAGCTTCCCATGGTGAATCGCACATCTTTCCGAGGGTAGAGCTACTTCAGCCTCTCTCTGATCTCCCTTTATTTTTCCAGATCTGTCCAAAATCTGGTGTGACCTTAACGATGGGAATTTATTACGGTCTAAAAGACAATCCTCGCAAAATGATGATTCACACTCAACACAGGAGTTTTAAGCCTCTTTCGTTTTGCCAGCTTCAGTACAGAGTGAACAACAATTGTCGAAAGTTTCCTCTGAACCCTGGACGACAGATTTAGCGAAATCCTTGCTAGTCGCCATTTTTGATGGTGTCGTTTAGTGGTTATCAAATGTTTGTTTAGGTCAGATGATCCTATTGCAGTCCGGCTCAGGGATTGGCTAAAAAAAGTACAGGGAAAACCGTAAGATTAAATGAGACATACCTGATTGGTAGAAAAGGTTGTGTTTACAAATGCAAAAAACTCATTTGAAAAATAAAATGCAATGTCTTCTGCACGCGAATGAATATTTTAGGACTGGTTATCATAATAAATAACACTGAAATCGCCATATGAATAGAAGGTGTACACATGCGGTTTAGACCCCTAAATCTCACCTGACTGAGTGGGGTGGTTGTCTCCCTTGCCAAATTGTAAAAAACTGGGTTGGTCAACCCCATATAAAAACAGCATTTTCTGGTGCCTGAGAGACTAATCTGTTCGAAAAATGTAATTTCATTGGTCAACACCCTATAGGTGGGTATGATACAGGGTCCCCTTTTGACTAGAGTTATAATGTAAGTCAATGGGGAAAACAATAGGAGTGTCTGACCTTTACACTATTAATGCCCTAGTTATTTATTTTTAGAGTTCCGGGCTATGATTTTTCAAAAACGAATAACGAAAATGTCACAGACGCCTTACATGTATGTTGAGTTAATTTAGTTATGAAGACAAAAGCGGAACTAAACAAATAAATAAATAAATAAATAAATAAATAAATAAATATAATAGAATATAATAAAAAAGTTTAAATTCGTTATTAATGACACGTTTCTGTCGTCCTTGACTACATTATACATTGTAATATATATATATATTGGTCTATTGATAAAGGCTGACTTTACAAGATCTATATGTATACCCGGCACCTGGAGGTAACATGGATTTGTTTAACCATGCGTCTACATTAACCATGCGTCTACATTAAGCAATGGTGTAACCCATGACAAAGTACTGTATACTTCAATCCATTGAATTACCCTAACATTGATATAACGGGTAGTATGACAAACTCTGAAACACAAACTTATGATAAAAAGACTAGAGGTAATAAAGGTCAAATTTTGTAAACTCTCTGCACAAAACATAATTCTCGCAATGGCTATTAGTGGTGACTGAAAAATGGGAATGTGACTTAAGCTCCCCAGTGGTGTTTTTGCCACTGACCGTTCCAAGGCGGTGCCCCACTGTGTTCCGTTAATTGTTCGTTTTGTCCTCGTGTGTTTGCTTTGTATGCTTGTGTGTGTTGGTAGTGTATGTTTGTGTGTGTACATGATTGTATGTGTGTGTGTGTTGTGTGTGTGTGCGTGCGTGCGTGCGTGCGTGTGTGTGTGTGTGTGTGTGTGTGTGTGTGTGTGTGTTGGTGGTGTGCACTTCTGGGTGCTGTGGGGCTCGTTTTGGGGAGGCTGCGTTTTTGGTACGTGGCATTCCCTGTTTGATATTATTTTTGTTTTTAAGAATTTATTAGTAACAGCTGGACAAATACAAAGCATTTGATACTGAAAAGTTTGCCAAAGTGAATGCACCTCTAAACAACCTCCGCAGTATACCTTCATTTGATACTGTATTAGGCCTGCACACCGCCACTGCATGCAAATAAACGTACTTACTCTAAACTAAACCAGCTGACCACTCACGTTAGTTTAACTATATCCCGGCAAACGAAATAACATTATGGCGATGTTCTAATAATCTTATATCTTACGTTGAACAAAGATATGTATGATACAACCTGAAAACTACATTCCAACAAGGACTGAACAACCAGCACTTATTAACGATTTACGATTAACCTAACAGTCAGTTGATTTTTGGAATTTTAATTCTATAGTTTGAAAGTCTTATTAAAACAAGCGATCGAGGACTATAAACTTTTCAAAGCAAAATAGAAGTATATGTTGCAAACCAAGAACATTTTTTTTAAATCAAAAGTTAATCGACGGTTTGCTTAACCCATTTCATTCTAGATACACCTTTTGGTGTAGTTACCCTTTTCATTTTGGATACACCTTTTGGTGTATGTCAGTCAATTTATGTACTGCATGTATTGTTTCTGTTAAAATAAGAATTTTATACTGAAAATCAGGCATTTAAAGTTACAATTTTCTGTATCAGAATTACATTCCCCATCTTATGGTTAAACTTCTGAAACTGTATTTTAATTATTGAGTTAATTATTACAATGTAAAAACTGACATGGAAGTACAAATAATAACGCTCATGAAAACATTACTCAGTAAAACTTATTCTATTCTCCTAACCTCATCATTTAACCAAAACATATGATGTAACACATCAATTTAATCTGCTAAATGTAAGCAATCTCACTGTGTAGAAATGATGATGATTTATAGCGTAAGGGCATAAAATTTGGCACATTTTATGCCCCCCCGCCCCCCTTGTAGGGGACAGAAAGCAATGATCTAACAGTTGTAAAAACAATGTATCTAGGATTAATTCTTATGTCACTTAGGTCATTATATCAGTTATGCTATTGTTTATTGTCTCTGACCACAAGTGGTCACTTTGCACTTGTTAATTGTAATTTTTAGCCCCAAGGGGATCTGGAGCAATCCAAGTTTGGTGATATTAGTGAAATTTTGAAATCACACTCATAATGTATATTTATATGATAATTATGTTAAAAGTGAATGGATCTTAAATTTTTTTCTCCAGTGAATTAAGCATTAAAATTGCAACAGATCATACATTTACATTATTATGATAAGATTATTCTTTCTACCTGAAAAATAGAAAAGAATGTTGATTTTTCCAAAGAAAATTATAAGAAAAAAAATTCCTAAGATTTATAACCTGTCTTTATTACATGAAATTCGTCACTTATTTTAAAAGTTCTTGATTGAAAATTACACCAATGTGTAGATAATTTTATATGCTTTAAAAAAATGTACACTTTTGTGATGTTTGAAGTAAATTATTATCATTAGGTACAATTTTTTATTGCCATGTATAAAATATTTTCGAAGTCCTAGTCACAGCTGATAGCTGACAAGTGCTTCAGATATTGATACTATCTTATCTGATTACCTTCCAGAATGAAATGGGTTAACAGCCGGTTAAAGTTTCCAACAACCCTGTCCTGGTTGAGGTAAAATAAAGTATTGTCAAAGCATACTTCTTTATGCTAAGTAAACAAATAAATTTAATTAACACACAACACAAACTCTATGTGCTGCGTCTTGTGTCACTTAGTAACAGCTCGTGTACTGGTCTCCTTTTCCTTGTTTTCCTTTCACATAAAAGAAATACATGAAACTACAGAAGCATGCATTTAGAGACAAGTACGAAATTTGACACCATCAGTACAAGAGTACAAAATAGGATTTGCTCTATGTTAAGAATTTAGTACACATCTCCAGGAAGTAGTGAAGCAGTCCCACACAGTATACTTTAATTCAAAACTCAAGTTTATAAAGCAAAATGTACTGTGTAAACCGTCCGTATGGAATCATCCTTGTCGATATTACATTTTGGTGACAAAACCTGGTTGAAACAAACAAATATAGAAATGTCATCCACAAGTCTTTCTTTTACTTTGCATACTTGAGTGTGCGACTGGCTAGTTTTAAATATGTAAACCTCCGAGTTGGAGTTCGTGGAATTCGGTTTATTAAGATGACATTATTTTATTTGCCTTTACTTTTATTAGTTTCATACTCCATGGTTTCCGTACAATTGCTCAAGAGATATGTCAGCTAGATTGTAAACAAGGTCAAAAAGTATCCAGTTTCAGAGATGCGGATGCGATCCTAATACGTGTTATAGATAAAAATCGTGAAGTTTTCGGAGGTGAATTTAGCTCGTATTTGTTTGAAACAGTATTTTGTTGGGTGCCCTTGAACCGTCATTGCCTTTGATCAGTCACCATATTTTTTTAAATAAAATCTCGCCAGCTGAGATGTGGCAATACGCATGAGTAATTGATGCAAATATTTTGTGAACTTTACACTGAACATTATTAAGTCAAACAAGATTGACACAGGTATACGACATCCTGCTGAACAATGCATATAACCTTTCGAAGTTTGGTACCTGTTTGAAACGCAAGAAACTTCTACAACAGTTTGAAACTTGGTGCAAATAAACTTCTAAGAGCGTTTGAGCGATTGCTCACCAAACTTTATTTCTTCAAAACAGGGGGAGTTGCGGTTACTTTTTGAAAAAAGAATAATAACTCCAAACTACTATTATATTTGTGTCAGATTTTTTTTAATTTCCAGAAAGTTTATTTTTACTATCATTTTATAATAACCAAACTTTAGAAAAATGAATAGCCTGACAGTTTTTGTATGTGACCATGAAGTACGTCATAAGACATTTAAAAAATAAGATGAACTTTAACATGCTTGATTGTTTCACTGCATATTTCTTTATTTCTTTGGTGGATTTCAGCGTAAAACAGCAGCTGCTGGAAAGAAAATGGGTACATATAAAACTTAAATAGTTATGTCCTTTTCTTGTTTATACATGAAATTCCTTAAGGTGACGATCCATGGCTGCTCAAGGCTATTATAATTTTTTCTGTTGTACGCTGACATTTTCTCAGAACTTTGATCACGCGATCTGGTTCGAGAACAAATCATAGTCTATGAAGACTAGAGTGTAATTTAATCTTACAGATGATATGGCATAAATATCTACAATTCAATTTAAGTAAAACTTTGTACGATTCCATTGGCCTGTCATAATTAACTATATACGAAATCAATGGAAAATCAATTTGCGAAGGTTTAGTAAAATCATACACTAAATAATGTGAGCAAAATACCTGTCAATAAGTCTTTCTTCTTGCTTGATATAATTCTAGAAGTAGTCTCAGAGGTAGGACTATTCCAGATGTACTGTGATTATATCAATTTTATACAATTTAATAAGATATGTACCTGTATGGCGTTAAACGGTACATTGCTGAGGTTGCGGGTTCGACCCTAACAAGAGTCACGGCCGTACCTCCTCATATGACACCAGTACTGGTTTTTCAAGGAAGCAGACTAGTGAGTGACTCGATAAGCTACAATCATTCTTCAAATCGAGCTAAAACAAAGAAGTATAAACTATAACTAGATATGTGTTCAGTAGAACAATTTGTCAGAAAAAAACAAGAATTCCATGACAAAATCTAAGTACAAAAATGGGCATATTTCTATCAAATATGACATTGACCTACAAAATTTCGCGGCATCATGACCCTTTTGTCATAAGCAATACAATTTGAAAGTTTGATGAAGAAATCTTAAGAAATGGTAAAATTATAGCTCAAATCTAAGTACAAAAAGGGGCATAAGTCTATCAAATATGACCTTGACCTACAACATTTGGCGGCATCATGTCCTTTTTGTCATAAGCAATGCAATTTGAAAGTTTAATGAAGAAATCTTAAGAAATGGCAAAGTTATAGCCAACGTTAAGTTTTCATGAAAAAAACTCAGTACAAAAAGGAGCATAACTCTGTCAAATATGACCTTGACCTACTAAATTTGCACCACGACCCTTTTGTCTTAAGCAATACAATTATAAAATTTGATGAAGAAATCTTAAGAAATGGCAAAGTTATAGCAAATGTTAAGTTTTTGTGACGGACGGACCGACGGACTTTCTAACATAAGGATACCTTTGTGGCTACTCAATTGTTCTCTTCGTTGTTATTTTAGCCACGTAAGAGAAAACATAGCCACCTAAGAGCTTACGGAATGAATGACATCAAAGAGTATTTACTGTAACCTATTGTTCCTTTAGCCACCTAAGTATCCAAATGTAAGCACGAGCCGACGGACTGGCAGACAAATCGATCCCTATGTATCGCCTTTTTTCCGAAAGGGCGACACAAAAACTGTTCAATGTTAAAAGCTATAGTACACAAACCTATGTTTTATAGCAATACGTGCGTACATTTCATCGTGTTCCGCACAACTTACTATTCCAATTTATAACTGATCGATGGTTATCTTGAATGCATCTAAAATTTACCTCCCTGTGTAACGTTAAAAGGTGCATGATACACGCCTTAAACGTTAATAACGAAAGTACACAAACCTGTGTTTTATAGCAATACATGTTGCACAACAAACTTCGTCGTGATGTCGATCAGCTTTCCATGGTGAATGGCACATCTTTCCGTAGGCAGAGTTATCACAGCTTCTTTCTGTTGTCCGTTTTCCTTTCCAGATCTGTCAAAAATATGGTGTGGCCTTAACGATGGGAATTTATTATGGTGTAAAAGACAATCCTCGCAAAAGGATAACCCACACTCAACACAGAAGTTATTCGTCTCTTTCGTTTTTCCAGCTTCAGTACAAGGTGAACTAAATTAAATACTTTTAAACGATCAATATGACTTTGGTTTTTAAGGTAGGGTAAATAAAGAGAATGTGTATCATTTACTAATTACCCTTTGTTCAAATTAAGGGTCATTAAATCTGTATATCCAGTAACATTCGAGACTAATGAAAAGGGAAGGGTGGCACCGGTTAGTTGACGCACATTTTCACTTGGACCTTAATCTGAAATGTAGAAGAAACCAAAAAGGAAAAAAGATAACCGGCAATACATATTTATGTTTCCTATCTACATGTTTTTTTCACAAGTATAGCGTTTGAGTTATTTTCCTATTTCTGAGTGACAGGATATATCTCACGTTATTTTTACTTTTTCGATTGACATAAAACACGAATTTTGTTTAAATGAAAAAATAAAACAAGTATAAACATTGCTTCGACACTTCCCGACTTATTCCAAAGTTCATATTTATCTAACGGACAATAAGTTGAACTGACGGTTTAACCTTAAAGAACTGGAAGGAAACTATGACATATATAAACGATAGAACCGGGGCTTAACGCCATATTCGCGCTATATTTGCAGTATGTGCCTTGTGTATAGTATGAGTGTTCGATACAGGCAATTAACTTTAATTTTCATTACATGATGATGTTTAAACTGAAGTGAGAAATAGAAGTGAGAAATAAGCCTTTTAATAGACCAATGCATATTACAGGCATTGAAATGTATTATTACTTTTATCAACATGAAAATGTTCAATACAACATTCTGACTTTTTTTCTGACAAAATTTAATCTATACTGACACCAAAAAGAAACTGTGCACTTGTGTAATAATTATCTGACGCGCCGTTGTCACCTCCGGCCTGCCAGATCGTGGAAGATCTCTAACGCTTCCATTTTGACGGTAATGTTGTCGAGGGTTCATAATGGCATTTCTGTGGCAGTTAAACTGCCTAGCGACGTCAGAGACGCAGACGCGGGATGCAAGTTGCAGAAGTGCATGAATTCGTTCATTTTCTTGAAGCCGTGGCATCTTGTTAATGAGTGAAATTCTATTGTACTGTGATTTAATTATTGCATAGCCAGAAAAAATATCGGTCAGTGACAATCTGTACTTGTAACATGTTGCACGGGTAGCACGTGCAAACAGTTGCATAATAGCCTTCGGTCAGTTTGAAAGACATCCACGTGCTTAGATATTGGGTAAATTAGTGCAATGTATGGAAGATCGTTTTGTTACTCAAGATAGTAAAATGTATCTTTTTAAACTAAGTAACGAAAAAGTTAAGCTCAATATAAAAGTGCACAGTTTCCACTGGTGTCAGTATGATTATAATTGAAATTATATTGTGTCACTATAGTTTAAAATTATTGAACGAAAATCTTTTTATCACTTTGTGGGTAATTATACTCAAAGACATAGCAGTTGCAAATTTTTCAATGTGCAGTGAAATAATGAAAGCAAACTATTTCAAAGTTGTAAACAGGTTCTTTCACTAGAATCCTATTTCAATTTCGTCAACGTGATGTTTCCTAAATTAGCACATAACAAGATATCGGTCGAAGCGATAGATGCTATGCAATTTAAGAGAAGGAAAATTTTACATTGGTAGGGAAATACTTCATAAAAGAACAACACTTCCTCTTTATTCCGTCTTAAATTGTATGTTACATGTATATCAGGCCTATCACTTGAGATTTTGGAATAACTTCGCAAAGTAAAGGAATTGCATATGATTAAGGGAAGGGAGGTAGTTAGTTCAAGACCGGGGTAGAGTAGAATTGTTGTTCTTATTTATGCATTTCCTCTAAACAACCTCTATCAATGTGTGTAACATCAAGTAAATCTATTGAATAGTTTTTTATGTATGTTCCATGAAAGTATAATTTAAATTTATAATGTTGATAATCAGAATTAAGAAAGGGAAGTATTCAAATACTAGTACTGCGCATGATATAGTCATAGGTCTTGTGCACTGAACTTGTTTCCATGTTCTCTGTCATAATGTGGATATTTAATTTTAAACCTTTCAACTATTTTCGGAGTAATGTACCCGGCAACACAAAGCAACTCCACAATGACGAAATGAACTCAAGAAGCTACAGAATATCACTTGCACACAAACATTTACCACATATTTTCTACTGAATATTTGTGAACGTACGAACGGAAAGACAGACAAGGAGCAATGCCTGTTATCCTGTCAGGGAGTATAAAAACCTTTTATAACATCAGAATTGTTCTTTTTTTATTTGAAATCGGTTTAATGTGTTTGACACTGTTTTAATTACTTTGTTGATATTGTGTACTAACGTTAATTTTATCTTGAATACATCATAAAACCAGTTAAGACATGATTCAATAAATAGTCCATCACACGTTCATATCGGTTAACGTTTTCTGATAAGTCTAATCATCGTTTCATTGACAAAAAAGTGTTTCGCCCGTTTTTCAGTTTCAACAAACAGTGACTGCATAACAGCTACAATAGCCGTCTTACATTTCAGATATTGTAAAGACATGTATTTCATTTGAGCTGCACCCCACCACAAGTCTAGACATTTTTCTGTTAAAAGCCAGGGAAAATGGTTCCTTCAAATTCGCTGATGGTCCGAGCAGCATTCCTATTTTTTTCCCGTTCTTGTCAACCTGCAGAATGTTATTGGAATTTAATCCACTAACCAAGGTAATGCCACCTGGTAAAGCACATAGTCCCCAAGCTGTTTTCAATTCGGGATCCGTAAATGTCCATAGAGTCTTTCCATATCTAGTTAGTGCCACTAACCCTTTGCTATCGTTTGCCAAAAGTAGTGTTTTATTATCACAGCTGATTCTAGCTTGTTTTGGTTGGGCAACCGTATGTCCTCCAATATCGGCATTTTCGTATGTTGTTAACATCTCCCCCCCCCCCCCCCGCCTTGTTCGTATAAACATAGTTTCCCATCATTTTTAAAGATGAGGATTTCTGTATTTTCTCTGTCACAGACACTCCCATTCAACACTCCGCCTGGTTTGATTGAGTGCGTAAGGGTCATGTTTTTCGGTTTAATGGATACAAACTGAACTGTACCATCGCTTAAAATTGCAGCAACAACATTCACTTTTACAGTGAATAATGAAAATGGATTGCTATCAACCGTAATTTGATCAATAACGGCAAAGTTTCCGTCGAGCCTTTTTAACTGATAATTCGAATGATCTGATATCAAGTATGTCCCATCCTCAATTGAGCATGCTCCAGTTATCTGGCAATACTTTGAAGCAACCGTAAACATTCCATATAAAGTTGCTTTATACTCCTTAACATCTTCCTCGGCAGCGGATACAGATCCTAGGGAATTAAATTGAGTTCATCCAATCATTGAACGTAAATTTGAAACTTTTCTTCGATTTACTGGAAGACAAATCTCTTAACAGATGTTTGCAATCTTCGACTGACTTCTTACTGAATTTAAAATTCACGAACAGCTGGGCCTCGTTTTCACTGGAAAATTTTAGGACAGAAGTAGATGTTGTAGAAATCATGGTGTCAAGTGTATCTACATCTGACTGAATTGCCTTCTTGCATTCTTCGTGTTTCGAGCAGATTTCTTGTTTCGCAGATTTAGTAAGCTCCTTCTTTTGCATTAACTCGCTTTCATACTTTTCGACCTCTGTTAGAAAATGTTCCTTTTCCTGGTCAAGACTCACCAAACTGTCCTTTCGAGTTCCTCTTTCCTGTTTCATTCTCGAAAGTACATCGTTGAGGGAATGAACCGTGTCTTTAAAATCTGTACTTTCCCGTAAACCTTGGACGATGTCTGGTAGGTAATCAACGTTCATACACGACCTGTAAAAAAATAACAATAGTTTGAATGAAGTATTGTATGTTTACGTTGGCATATTGTGAAATGAATGTATCCTTGTAATAAATGTAAAGTGTCATAGTATTGATTGTGAAAATCCTGCGCCATACATACAGGTCGTATGCAAATAAAAATGCAAAAAGGTGAGGAAAAAAAATTCTAGCCCAAGTACTGGTTTCTGTACACAATATTGTGTGTGTGTGTGCGCGTGCGTTGTTGTTGATAGTTTGGTATGTGCCTTTAAAAAGGATTTAATCCTCAATAATTATAACGTCAAAAGGAAGGAAACACAATAAATGAACTTTGAAATGTATGACTAAATCTATAAATCAACATATTTGAAACGTGTTAAAGGAATATGCTATGACGTACATTGGAAGTACGTTACCCTATGTCAATTTTCAGGTTTTCACAAAACAACGTAGGCTGAAAAAAAAGAAATCACTGTCCTTGTATAATGTCAACATACGTGTAGATGTACGGAGCCTTATCTTTTATATTATGCACAAAATGTTTTAAAAAGCCCTTTTAAGAGGTACTCATCATCAAAATATACGAAATTCAAGGTTAAAACATAACACAAAATTCGTAGTACGGTATGGTGTACAATCTGCAATCTGTGCATCTACACGGATGTTTACATTATATACATTTGTGATGTACTTCAAACTCAATTGTTTTTTCTATTATTAATATTTTTGTAATGACTTTTGACTTATATCATAGTCACACATATTTTTTATCAGAAAAATAGTTGACAGGTATATGTCCTTGTCCTTCAAAATTCACATAGTGTATTTCAAATGTACGTAATAACATAGACATTAATAAGTGATACATTTGAATTTCATGTTAAAAGCTAAAGTTCACAAACCTGTGTTTTATAGCAATACATGCTGCACAACAAACTTCATCGTGATCCCCACAAACATGTCGATCAGCTTCCCATGGTGAATGGCACATCTTTCCGTAGGCAGAGCCACTTCAGCTTCTCTCTGATCTCCCTTTTCCTTTCCAGATCTGTCCAAAATCTGATGTGACCTCAACGCTGTGAATTTATTATGGTGCAAAAGGCAATCTTCGCAAAATGATGACTCACATTCAACACAGAAGTTTTTCGCCTCTTTCGTTTTGCCAGCTTCAGTGCAGGGTAAACAACAATTGTCGTAAGTTTCCTCTGAGCCCTGGACGACAGATTTAGCGAAATCTTTACTAGTTGCCATTTTTGTGGGTATCGATTAGTGGTTATCAAATGTTTGTTTACACTATCAATGTCCTAGTTATTTATTTTTAGACTTCCGGGTTATGATTTTTCAAAAACGAATAACGAAAATAATATAATTAAAAAGTTGATTTCGTTATTAATGACACGTTTCTGTCGTCCTTAACTACACTGTACATTGTACTTATATATTATGGTCCATTGAAAAAGGGTGACTTCGGCGCCAATACAAGATATGACTATATCCGGCACCTGGAGGTAACATGGATTCGCTTAACTATGCGTCTACATTAAGCAACGGGGTAACTCATTACAAAGTACTGTATACTTCTATCCATTGAATTAACCGAACATTGATATAACAGGTAGTATAACAAAATCTGAAAAACAAATGATAAAAAGACGACAGGTAATTAGGTTTGTGGTCAAATTTTGTAATATGGTGACTGACAAATGGGAATGTGACTTGTGAATTTATTAGCAACAGCTGAACAAATACAAACCATTCGATACAAAAACTTTGCCAAAGTTAATGCACCTCTAAACAACATCCGCAGTATACCTTCATTCGATACTGTATTAGGGCTGCATTTCTATTTATTATTCTCTAATCGAGGATGGTCTTTACTTGAAGGCCTTTAACACAGGTTTGACTATGGCATGATGGGAAGAAATGTTAATATATAAACTCGGCAACATTTGCCCCCGAAGCCATGCAAATTTAAGAAAGATACAAGAAAGAATTGAGTGTTCTATGTAACTATTATATATAACTTCCGATGATTTTTCATTTACATCCGATATGTCCTCTTACTAGACATTTGCGAGGTAAGTCGGAAGGAGATAGTGAATGGCAGATTGCATACATATTTTTTAGTTGCGTACATAGCATTTAAGTGATTAGAGCGATTTCTTTTGCCTGCAAACAAGAGATGCGCATACTCTAACCATCTGGGGAAGTAATTGTCGCGGGTGCGCCAAGTCAGAGCTGATGCTCCTCATTTAAAAAATGGCATGTTCTCCCTTATGCCTATAACGGGCTATAAACCTATTTAAACGGGAGCACTCCCTTCTTTCTTGACCAGGTTTTCGTCGCAACTGTGCCACAGTATAAGAAGTCATAACAGGATTTCGATTTGGACAGATCTTGTGGAAACAGTAAATCATTTGCAATTTGACGCATAAATCCAAACTGTTGGGCATCATTTTGATACCCAAGGAAACCACATTCTAGATACAGATATTCGGGGTTTGGACAGAAAAAAAAATGATTGAAACTCATTTATACTTAGAAGTTGATTTCTCTGCAAAATTACCATAGTGTATCAACTTATCGGTCTGATCCGAAAGGGAAAACTGTTGTCAGGATTCATATCGAATCTGGCCCCTTCCTATTAAAATTCTACAAACACCTGCAAATGTGGTCTTGCCACATCTCTAATTGACTAGTTTAAATGAATTATTCTACTACAACTAAAGGCGTGGGGAACCAGCACGTGTTTATTAATTTACACGGTTAAAATACGGGGACGCATTTAGGCGATTTGACTGTGTACAACACGTTCTGGCTCCCCACGCCTTTAGTTAAAGTATAAAGTGAAAGCTGTACCGATAAAATCACGTGAGTGATACTTGTATATATATTTTATGATTGCGTACATAGTATTTAAATGATTAGTCATAAAGTATAAAGCTAATAAGTATAAATGCGCTCTGGTATGTTGCATACCTTACAGGGTGAAAACGAGAATTTGAAAAAAGAGTTTTAATTATCAAAACCCCGAGTATCTGCGATTCTAGATACTGAATTCTGCCGGTGTTATCTATAATTTACTTTAATTAATCCATTTATATCACGCCTATGTTTTTCACGCAAATATCGTGCGGATTGTTTTGACAGTCTAAAACGTAATACTGTAAGCAGTATATATTGTGTGGGCAAATAAAATTCACAATATGATTACACAATTTTTATGTCTGGTGAAAGAATCTTGATATTCAGTCAGTTAGACACCAGGGCGGACATGCCATAATGTGACATGAAGTATTGCAGAAGCATCAGCTTTGTTTGGGCGCACCCAAGACAATTACTTACCCAGACGGTTAGAGTATGTGCATCTCTTGTTTGCAGGCAAAAAGAAATCGGTTTAATCATTTCAATTCTATGCACGCAATTATAAAATGTTCCGACTTACCTCGCAAATGTCTAATACAATAACTGACGTGTGGAAACGATTAACGATTTTTATTTTATGCTTTCCAGTAGATTATTGAGTTGTCTCAGTGAAATAAAAGTGATCATCCACAGTTTAGAAACAGTGGATTACCATTTTTATTTTCACTGTCTTTGCAATCTTTAACCTGGATCAAGGGGTCGAACGTGTACCGGTTCGATAAAATTTTAAGTCAGGTCTAAAAGTTTGATGGACTAAAATGGAAGGATTTGAGCAAACCTAAAGTAGGTAAGTGATTGTTTTTTTCATATTTTTTCTTATTTTTTCCCACTGCATGTTTTAATCATCTTGTGCAGTTGGTGAAGCCGTTATTTCTGCTTGATAGTATTCAACTTAAAGCACGAAATACAACAAGATGAAAAAGTTATTGAATGCATTCGTGGTTGCAAATGTAAACATCACTTTGACACGAGTTCAAAAATGACACATTTTCGACAATTTGCAAGCAGTTGTTCCTCTACTATGTCTTTCTGTTTTTCATTCACGGTCCAAACGAAAACTGATATTCAATCGTTCATCGTCTGTAGAATTTTTCCGTTTTCCTTCCTGTATGCATGGCTATTCGTTAGATAAAATAACTGTACGCATATATTTTGGTTCCTGCACTATGTGACATAAAGTGTAAATACTGGAATAACTTCTAAAAATATTTCTACTGAATTTCAACACAACTATAAACGATCGGTGCACTTCGGATCATTCAATAAGATCTATATTGATCATAGTTCCGTATACCGTGTATAACCCGCCGCTATTTTGCTTTGATTTGAAGTGAATTTTACAAGATGGTAAAAACGTAGAATAAAGAGCGTGGAGATTGGACGTGAATGCTAGATACTCTCCCGTCCCCGCATAATCAATTTCTTGGGTGCTGCTGTTAAGGTCCATGCATGTTGTAACGCGGGTTGTATATGACCGTACTGCCACGGACATAGCTCTAGGTCTGTTGATTATTTTTTATTTTTCCGTCCGTCCGCCCAATGTCATATAAATGAAATGTCATAATTGCTATGTATAAACCAGCGTTAGACATTTTCTAGAAGTACATGTATTGTAACCGTTTTAGATCTGCATACAAATCAGAAACTATTGTTATCTTTACCATGCATATCAACCGGCCGGGGCAATTAGTCTGATCAAGTTGAAATAACCTGATCAAGGTAGAACATAAATAATAGAACAGTTCACTTCTTTCTAATAATCTCGACAAAAAATGATTGTATTAAAATAGGGCTGATATAAACATTTTTTTTAAATTTTACCAACATGAAATTGAAATGGAAGTTTCATATTCACTTAAGTTACCATACTGTACAAATAATGAAATAGATTGACATGTGCTTTGACATATCAAAACAGATACTGAAGAGTTTGCACTTTTCTATTGTTCAAATTTAGTTTGAATTAGTTATTTTAGCCCAATCCCGCTAATTTACCCCGATCGGGAGATTTTCATAACAGTGACTGTACGGCGATGTGACAGATAGTTTTCTCTCGTTTCAGTTCTGAAAATGACGACACAAGTGCGGGAAAAAGCTTCCATGTAAACAAGCGTTGACCAACCACCTAAAACTTCATAGCACAGATAATAAATAATTTAACGTCAAGACGATCACTGAACAACATACACATACACAATTTAAGGGTCCAAGATCACCAGATTTCAAACAAAAGTCGATTTCATTATTAGCATTATCAAGTCTTTGCCAGTTTAAGACTCCAGCATTGAGTTATCTTAGCTAAAATGGTTTACACGTCTAATCTTTTCTAGCGTACAGTTAATGTATCTAACCAAGAGTCATTCGTACACATAAAATAATTGGCTAGGGAGTTAATTTTATTAATTGGCGCTCGTTTGAATTTGTCATATAGCTGTATAATGCTAGAACAAACTCAAAAATATGAATTGGACATTGTGTTTTTACATATTGTGCTCAAAATTAAGTATTTTGTTACCAACGGAATACAGACAGTTGTCAGTTGTCCTTCAATAACTTTTTAAATACGATACCTGTAGCTTTGGAAATTTACAGAAATAAACCATATACATACCTCCACATGATGCACAAATAAACAATATACATACCTCCACATGATGCACAACACTAATCAAATTAGAATTGTAAACTTCCGCTAAAACCTGAAATAATACCGACCTGAAAGTTTGTTAACACTCCAAATTGCCACCATTTTAGTCCATCAAATTTTTAGCCCTGATTAAAAAAATTATCGAACCGGTACACGTTCGACCCTTTGCGGATTAACGTCAAAAAGTATACCGAGCGTCATTAATGCTGGAAACCATGCGACGATGACGTTGTTAAAATGACTTCATTTGTGCTATGTTTTCTTATGACGTTTCCCGCGATTTTCGATATAGCATAGAAACAAACTCTATGAAAGTAGAGTTTTAACCATAAAATAAACAAGAAAAGAATGTTGGTTTCGGTGTAATAGCACGTTTATTTCACTTGTGAACTCCAAAAAGTGATATTTTTGGGGCCCACTCGGTGAAATCAGAACGTGATCTTACACCGAAACCAACAATTATCCTCTATTTCATTCTTTTCTTTTTGATCTGTTTGACAACATCAGTATATTATATTTTCTACAAGGACGTGGCTCTTGTCTTTGGAATTTCTCCGCAGAAACAGAACCGATAAGAACAAGACAATACCTATCTATAAAGTATATCATTTAATATTAATTTTAAGCCAGTTTCTGTCCTAGCCAAAGAAATGTAATGAATGTGACACCCACGGTAATTGTTTCAGACTTTTGCGACTCCATTTGTAATGTAGATACACTTTCAATTGTTCTTTGTTTTGGAATTGAACTTTACAATTGGCAAGAACATAACATTTGATTTAGATTAAAATGTAGACAGTTTTATGACACAGAAACTGTGACAGAATGTTACGAAATAGACAAAATGAATGCGATAGGCACTTTCGTAAAACATGGCAAAGAAATCGATATGTTTGTATCAACGTCGGACTAAGGAGCCTTATCTGTGACCGACCTGTCAACTGAATTACAATAACTGACTTGCTGATTATTTTGCAAAAGTATTGTAATCAAAATACTATATTTTCTATACTAATAATATATAATCTCGCCTTTACGACTGATGAAGTTAAGTTATATAAAATGGCTCACACAAAGACGTATCATCGATAGATATTCGAGCTCGATCAATTAGATAGCTTCATTTTACACGCTGTCGTCCATGGACAAACTATTCTACTAATGTATACATGGACAGCCAAGTAACATTCATTTTGCATCGTTGTTCCTTACCATATAATATTTGCAATCCTTAACCTGGAATATTCACTACATACAAAAACAAACTGATTGTTTTCACATATAGCCACCTCTATGGCATACTAATAAATAAATGTTTCACTAACACGAACTTAAGTAACAAATATATTTTCTTTTATAAGAAAATTGTTTAGAAAACGAAATAAATAATAAAACAAAATTACAACGACCACTTTATAGGGATCTATCTCAAAAGCATTAACCATTAGGAATATTACTGTAAATGTTTATTCAATAAATTCTTACACTCGTCTATTTCAAATTTTGTTAAGTAAGACTTAGCTTTTCAATAAGTTAACTGGTATATTAAACTTTACATGAATTACCTGGCCGTCATTTTATAAGTAACTGCGTTATAACACCAAATAAAGAAACCACGAGGCAAAGTGGCTCAAGCACAAATGTACACAGGCAACGCGTTTCTGGTCTGCCAGCTGCACACATATTTTTGGCTGCTGGCATTTAACACAATTTGGCTATTAAATAAACATAATCTTTGGGTTAGGGTTAGGCTATTGCAGTCAGGTAAAACAAAACTCCCTAAATTTTCAAATTGTGTTAGATACCAGTATGCATGTGAGTCATACTGGGGTCTTGGCAAGTTCAAGGGAGAAATTACATGATCGGCCGGAACTATAATCAATTTAAAAGAGAGAGAGAAAACTACTGTTAACTCATTACTACAATACATTTTCTAGTTTTATTGTTTCTAGTCCCTAGATGTTTTCCTCAGGTGGTTGGAGAGACAGATGCAGATATAAGGGAAGCCGGGCACCAGACCCTAGCTTTTTACGAATATACCCCTTGATTCTTTTACGTGCCCGGTGTATTGCACCGATACACGCGAGACTACCTTTGGGTTTCTAACTAGATGGGTGGACAACACTGAAAAGCGTCTATTCTAAAACATGTTCATACAACTGAGATTAATCGATATCGAGTTTCACTAAAGATGCGATCAACATCAAAAAGGGAGAGATCATATAGAATACAATGTCTTGCCTAGGGACACTCCCACCATGGTAGCGGTGGCGATCGAACCCTGGACCCTGGGATCCTGAGATGAACGCTCTACTACTGAATTACTGTGCCTCCGCTTAGTCATTATCAATGTTGTGTCTTCGTCTTTAAGTAACGAACAGTATTTTATGATTTGTTTCTGAAGGCAATGAATCAATTACTTTATGGAAATGTATTTGTAATGGTTGACTCAGTCGTAGATTACACTTATCTAAGTACATTTTGCAGCCACTAACATAAAATGACTGTATAGAACACCCTCGCCGAATCCTACGATAATTAGAAAGATTGCATTCAGATTGTTTTCTATACTGCTATATTTCTGCTTAGTCTCGTACATTTTAGCATACAAGTGAAAACATACAAGTGAAAACATACAAGTGAAAACATATATCAAACAAAGAATGTTTTGCCTGGTCCTCCTCGAGACCATATTACGCCACATATTCAAATTCAAGTATGTTGGATGAAGTCATATTTGCAGCGATCAGTCCTTAAAATAACGATTTTAAATTTGAATAATTTCTTCATCGCGAATTGAAGTGGTGCATTAGTGGTTGATTTGGATGTCTCACCGTCTATGACTTTTGACAATTGCTGACAAGGGTAGTATGTGCCTTTTGTTCCTTTTGGACTTCTGTCTGTAGCGGATAATGCGACCATGTACCACTGAATATACGCTTCAGTACTGAAGCAACAGGACTTTTATTATTTTGAAGACAATGACTCAATAATGTCTTAATATGTGAAGCAGACTTTATTGGAAACATTCTTTGCACATGTGTTTCTCAGCCGCTGGTGGTGATAACCCATATCACGAACTGAATGGTAAACAAGGTTTCGACCAGCTATGGGTATAAAACCCTTAAAATGGCGGAAAAGGTAATACATTATATACATTGTATATATACAATAAATTGAATAAAAATGACTTTATATTGCTTTTCAAATGATGGTTTAATTAACAAAATAAATAGAGGATAATTGTTGGTCTCGGTGTAAGATCACGTTATAATTTCACCGAGTGGGCACCAAAAGTGATATTTTCACGAGTGGCGCAGCCACGAGTGAAAATAACAACTTTTGGTGTTCACGAGTGAAATTAACGTGATATTACACCGATACCAACAATTTTTCTGTTTATTTTATGGTTAAAACTCTACTTTTATTGAGTTTATTTCTACAAAATATCGAAAATCGCGGGAAACGTCATCAGAAACATAGCGCAAATGACGTCATTTAAACGACGTCATCGTCGCATGGTTTCCAGCATTAATTACGCTCGGTATACTTTTTGACGTAAATCCGGGTTAAAGATTGCAAAACAGTGAAAAATAAAAATGGTAATCCACTGTTTCAAAACTGTGGATTATCACTTTTATTTCACTGAGAAATAGAGGATAATTGTTGGTTTCGGTGTAAGATCACGTTATAATTTCACCGAGTGGGCACCAAAAGTGATATTTTCACGAGTGGCACAGCCACGAGTGAAAATAACAACTTTTGGTGTTCACGAGTGAAATTAACGTGATATTACATCGATACCAACAATTTTTCTGTTTATTTTATGGTTAAAACTCTACTTTTATTGAGTTTGTTTCTATAAAATATCGAAAATCGCGGGAAACATCATCAGAAACATAGTGCAAATGACGTCATTTAAACGACGTCATCGTCGCATGGTTTCCAGCATTAATTACGCTCGGTATACTTTTTGACGTAAATCCGGGTTAAAGATTGCAAAACAGTGAAAAATAAAAATGGTAATCCACTGTTTCAAAACTGTGGATTATCACTTTTATTTCACTGAGAAAACTCTATAATTCACTGGAAAACATAAAATAAAACTCTATAATTCACTGGAAAACATAAAATAAACTGTGTTATTCACTAAAATTACACCTGATGAATCATTGCACAAAACAGTTCAGTTTGTTAATTAAATCACAATTTGAAAATCAATATAAAGTCAGTTATTGTGTATACATTATATCATATTATATATATCAAATGCTACTAAGTAATGACAAGTACAAGTGTAAATTTCATCAACGGTCTGATTAAAAGATATGGTTATAAGCATTGAAAATAATTGCCGAAAATTCTAAGAATCAGGAAACTGTGAAAAGATATTTGTTTCCCAATCAATATTACATCTCCATTCATTAATTATCACTGTCCAAATAGAAGACTTGTCTTCAATACAACTTTTGAGTATTAACTTTCTCAGTAAGAACAGAATAAATAGAGAATAATTGTTGGTTTCGGTGTAAGATCACGTTATAATTTCACCGAGTGGGCACCAAAAGTGATATTTTCACGAGTGGCGCAGCCACGAGTGAAAATAACTTTTTTTGGTGTTCACGAGTGAAATTAACGTGATATTACACGGATACCAACAATTTTTCTGTTTATTTTATGGTTACAACCCTACTTTTATTGAGTTTGTTTCTATAAAATATCGAAAATCGCGGGAAACGTCATCAGAAAACATAGCGCAAATGACGTCATTTTGACGACGTCATCGTCGCATGGTTTCCAGCATTAATTACGCTCGGTATACTTTTTGACGTAAATCCGGGTTAAAGATTGCAAAAACAGTGAAAAATAAAAATGGTAATCCACTGTTTCAAAACTGTGGATTATCACTTTTATTTCACTGAGAAAACTCTATAATTCACTGGAAAACATAAAATAAAAGTACATAATTATGGATGTCTACAGCACAGGTTCAGCGAAATTCGAATGAGTATTTCCCGAAAACATCGATGCTCTTGCAAATCTGGAAACACCTCAACCCGGATCTTAAACTATACATTAAGTTCGTCTACGTATTTGATTAAATGCTTTGAAAAAATTGAAAGGTATAATATTGTATTCATTTGAAGATATTTTCTGTTTGGGTTATATTTGTCCTTAGTTATTTGAACATTTTCATAATACACAATTGTTCATCATTTTAACTTCATGCCAGATCCAGTCAATACACGATCCACAAAAACGGCCTTCCCATCCCTGTGTATAATCATGTCAATTGAAATATCCATTGAACATTACAAAATTTGTATTTTCATTCAATTTTAGATAATGTATAGACATGTACTTGATTCGAGCTACATCCCACGAGTAGTCTAGACGTGTTTCTGTCAAAGGCGAGGGCAAACGGATTCCTCAGATTCTCGGAGGATCCTAGCAGCATCCCTATCTTTTTACCGTTGTTGTCAACCTGCAAAATGCTGTTAGAACTAATTCCACTCACGAGGGTAATGTTACCTGGTAAAACGCATACACCCCAAGTCCCTTCTAGCTCGGGGTCTTTAAATTTCCATCGGGTCTTTCCTTCTCTTGTCAATGCCAACAATCCTTCAGAGTTTGCCAAAAATATAGTGTCGTTGTCATCATTGATTGCAATTTGTTTCAGATTCGAATCATAACCAATATCCTTGTTTTCGTATGTTCTTAAAGCATTGCCGTTTTTTGTATACATGTATATACAAAATTGCTGGCTCTTTATCAAAAATATGTCATCGTTGTCTGTGTTAAAAGAATCACCGGCGAACGTTGTATCTACTATCATTGAGGTTGTGAGCTTCAAAATGTCACCGACTGATACAAACTGAACTGTACCGCCGTCATAAAAGATCGCAACCTCTTTTAGCCCTACTACTTGTAACGAATACGGAGTGCTTGGTACGTCAATTTGATCTTTAACAGTAAAGTCTTCATTTAGCCTTTTCAGCTTTCCATTCGTATAATCTGTTATTAAGAACGTCCCATCGTCCATCGCACATGCTCCAGTAATCTCGCAATTGTTGTCAGTCACCTTGAAGTTTCCGTATAAAGTTGCCTTGTACTCTTTGATATGTCTATTGTCGGCGGATATTGATCCAAGTGTAGTAAGCTCATCTTTCAGTCCAACATTAAGCTTGAACTTCAATTCATTCTTAGTTTTGCCGGACGACAAGTCCCTTAATAGAGTTTCATAATCTTTCGTTGACTTTTTACCGGCTTTAATATTGACGAATAACTGCGCCTCGTTTGTACTAGAAAATTTCCGTATATATGTTGATGTTGTAGAAATCGCTGTGTCAAGTGTGGCAACGTCTGACTGAACGATCTTCCTGTATTCGTCATGTTTAGAGCAGATTAGTTGTTTTGCATCTTCAGCCAGCTCTTTTATTCTTTGGATTAATTCGCTTTCGTACTTCTCAACTTCATTTATCAAACGATCTTTTTCCTGGTCAAGACTTGCAAAATTTCCCTTTCTTGTTTCTCTATGCTGTTTCATCTTTGAGAGAGCATCGTTTAGGGAACGTTCTGTGTCTTTCATTTCTGTACTATCCCGTATACCTTGAGCAATGTCAGGTAGGTAATCAACATTTACACACGACCTGGAAAGTAATAACGATGATTTGTAATGAAGTACTAAATGTTTACATTGGCATATTGTTATATGAATTAATCCCTGTAATAAAAACTGAGCGTCGTAGTGTTGATTGAGAGAAAGGAGCTCCATACACGAAGGTCGTATGTTCGAACACTTTCACCGAACAACTTTATATTATTCTTTCTTTTTCTAATTGTCCTTGTCAGACTTCCAGAAAGCAGTTTTTTGTAAACTGGGTATAAAATAAGGGTTACGTTAACGGCTATTAAATATTAAACATGAAGACAGCAGCCATGATGGCCTTATACCGCACACCACAGTAAAATTATGACAATGACATTTCGTAACCTTTTGGGCGCAAGTACGTTATGCAATATTTAGATGAAAAGTCACAGGGTTTTACAGGAAATGACCAAGTGACTACATACAGACAATGGCACAATTTGTTATCAGTTTTGTTTTCTTGAGGCTACCATAATTGGGGTAACCCCTATTATCTTAGCCCCGTAGATGGCATGATAGGGATCGGGGTGCATCCCGTATCAGCCTTACAAAAACAAAACAAAAATTCATATGATAAACAATAACGATTTAAAGATTTACAAGCAGTCTTTCGTCTAAATTAAGAATCCTTTAGTTTTAATTTAAAAATACAATTTCAGTTGCACCAAGTTAACAAGTAATTTGAGATCACCAAAAGTTACAACGAACATCGAGATTTACAATGAACATTTCACTTATTAATAATTGCCATTATGATATAAACATCGTCGCCAAAGGTGCCTAACCTGAAGTGCGCGAAGTATTAAGGTAGCATGGACGGGTATACAGAAGTTGCATACAGCAATAAGGTCATTACAGTTTGAAAAATGAAATGACGCTTTAGTGTCCTTGAGTTGGAATTTCAAATTTTGGATGAATTTTACAACAATAAAAGAGAGAGGATGTAGGTCACATATAATGGCACAAAATTAATTTACCCCCAATTAAATATTATAGGCATTGGTTGGAATTATAAGTGCTCAAAATGTCCTGCTAAATTTTATAAAAATCAACTGCAAAATGGGATATTGTGGCAATATACATCGTAGTATGCGGGTGCTATAGTGTAAACATTCTGCTTATATTCATAGATCTTGATTCTCGTTCACCATGAGAATCAGTGCGCTATTAGGACTAAATTGTTATAGATTTTCTGAAGTAAAATTAAATTTGTTTCAGTTACAAAATATATTATTAACTTGACGTTTTCTCGATTGATCAAGCGCCCCGGTACGAGAGCGAAGAGCAGACTCTTATTCGAGCTTAGATGTGATATTTTGATAAAAACTATTTGGAACATATGGAAAAGATTGGTAGCTTCAGTATAGTTAATAGTAAAAGATTCCTGTTAAGTTTTATCTTTATGCAGTAATGTCACAGGGTGAGAAAAATGTGCACTCTGACCGGGACTTGCACACGGGACCATTCGCTTATAATGTGCATGTTCTCAAGACAGAGCTACCCGGGCCACTTGCACATGTATTGCCTAATTGTGGCTAAGTCCCTACCGTGACATATCTGACTTATGAGACACCTTCTTTCTCAGCATATTTACCTCCCGAATCCTTTCCTTTTCAATGTCAGGCACCAGGCATGTAGGCATACGGTAACCATTTTTAACTAGCTGGCGGCTCACCAATTGGCCATATCAGATAGGACCCCTGCTTGGATTCGAACGTTAGACCTCCCGCTCCCAAGGCGGATGCCTAAACCACTCGACCAAGGGAGACGGTTTAATATGAGCAAGTTTTTTCTTGAACATTGGAATGTGCAGACAATTTTCCCGTGATTTATACTAATAAGAAAAAGCTCTGACCTTTTCCATGCTTGAAAGTTACCATAACACATCGATTGGGTAGATTGCACATATATTTACACTTGAATTTTTTATATTATATTAACTATCTTGTGTCGAGTTTTATAATATAAACATCTTACAAGTCATTGTCCTTACACAATACATATAAAATGCAAGTTTGAAATATCATCGAGTTAAAAATGCCTAAGTTGAGAATAAAACATAAATGACTTATTTCAAGATTGTTTGATGTGTGTATTAACCAGATTTTAAATCCGTACTAATTCTAATCTCAGAGGCAGGACTATTCCATGTACTGTGATGATATTATTTTATATAAATATAAAAGCATTTATAAATCTACCTCTCTGTAAGAATAACGGTAGTCTACATGATACAGTACGTATGTGTTAAAAGCGAAAGTATATGAACCTTAGTTTTTTAGCAATACATGTTGCAAAACAAACTTCATCGTGATCCCTTTCAAACACTATCACATGTGATAGATCTATATGCACTGTAATTTTATTGAATGCATCTATCAAATACCTCCATGACATTGTGTTAACGGTACATACATGATAGCGAAAGTTCACAAACCTGTGTTTTATAGCAATACACGCTGCACAACAAACTTCATCGTGATCCCCACAAAACATGTCGATCAGCTTCCCATGGTGAATGGCACATCTTTCCGTAGGCAGAGCCACTTCAGCTTCTTTCTGTTGTCCCTTATGCTTTCCAGATCTGTCCAAAATCTGGTGTGACCTCAACGATGGGAATTTGTTGTGGTCTGAAAGACAATCCTCGCAAAATGATGACTCACATTCAACACAGTAGCTTTTCGCCTCTTTCGTTTTGCCAGCTTCGGTACATGGTGAACAACAATTGTCGAAAGTTTCCTCTGAACCATGGACGACAGATTTAGCGAAGTCTTTGCTAGTCGCCATTTTTGATGGTGTCGTTCAGGTATCAGTTTGTTGTTTACACTTGCTATCAGTGTCCTAGTTATTGAAGGTTTAAATTTCCGGGTTCCGATTTTTCAAAAAAAGATAGATCTAGGTATAAGATCGCTAAATATTTTGCCATAGACATATTAATAAGGTATTAATCTGATGTGACTTCCCGGCATCTCATACACCGATGAAATGAATCTCATTTGTAGAGTCAGCTTAAATGCGCATAAAAGTAACAAAATTATTTTTATACCGCTTAGTACGTTATCCGTTGAGTAATCTCATTTATTTTGAGCTGAAGGACCCTATTCCGCGGGTCATTTCGGAGGTCTTTGACCAAAATAGACGGTATCTGAAGATACCAAATATTTCACTTTTACATTGCATACACCGATTTGAATGGGTGAGCTTCGCTCTTCATACTGTAAAGTGAAGTAACCGCTGCGAGGAGTTTGTGTATACAGATTTTCTCTCCCCATTTTATTCATGTTTTATCATTCTGCGCTGATATAAATGGTCTATGCGTCTCATTATTTTTGCCAATCAGCATTCGAATGCAGAGTGTCTGCAAGTTTTATTCTAAACGAAAATTTACGCTATTTACTAGTAGTGCGTTTAGTTATAAATACAGATATTATATATGTTATTCAGTATTTATGTAAACTGTTATTCAATGTATCTTCTTACGTCCTCTCGAGTGTTCCTGCATGTAAGAAATATAATGGATCTGCACACTTCGTATTTCAAAATTTATATCTTACATTGACTCGCGAAGCAGGCACTGGGTCTCGCAAGGTACTTGACTTCTGTCTTGTAGTTGGCGGGGTCCTGGATAACTACGAGGGGGAGTGGCCCTGACAAGGGATGTTTGTGTCCGCACGACGGAGGGGTAACGCCGAAGACAACCTTCAGTAGCCCTTCGTGCTGGCGACGTATGCTGATTGGTGGGCAATGCGGTTTCTATGATGCTATGAGGCATGGCACCCCTACCCTTGTACTAGGTAGCGAGGCAGGTGATAAGTACCGCCTCTGTCCACATCGCCTAGTACTGGACCGCCTCTAGCGTTGCTGGTTAGCAGTGTTTTGGGTTGCACGAACGTCGGTAACGTCATTGGATACCACTGACGGGAACACACGAAGTAGCACCTTGTCTTCGCCGCTAAACATGCGGAACATCGGTCAAACTCATACTGTCTGAAAATTGCAGCAAGGTAAATTTCTCCTCTTTCGGCTCAAAACTGTACTTTAACTGTCTGATAAATCTAGGACAGTTTTAACGCCGAGTGCTTGGACGTGTGGGGATGGGGTCACAGAACACTCATGCATACTTTAAGATTTAATGGACAAAATACTTGTATGGTGTTATTTGGAAATTTTGCGCGCACTGAACTCGTGGCACACAGTAGACCCGACGACTGTAAAGCATGTTCTTTTTACTGTGCTATGTTTCACCGACATGACGGTAAGCGTGAGTTCAATCGATAATTATTGCCTGTCTTTTTTAATATTTGCATGCTCGAATATTGTCATCACGATCTCCTGTTTATAAGACACAGTTAGTAGTTGCATGCAGAGGAAAATAGTCTTTTACTGATTTTTTAATAAAAAAAAACGTCAATGCTTTTGTCTTTAATTATCTGATTAATAGAACATATACGTGTATATAACAAACACTACAACATGAAAAGGTTTGACATACCAGGAAACTTTTCAAGCAATTTAATTGGTCATTTTCAATGACAGGTGATGCCTGTTACTAAAACTGTACATATGTGACCACGTAATTAGACCTCTCTTCAATTCATATTACACCACTTTACCTAGGTTAGAGTGTTCTTGCAGTACATGCCATATTTCTCATCAGCAAATAATTCTTTAACAAGAATAGGTATTTTCTTTCTTTAAAGCAGGGTCCATATATGTAATATACGGACCCTGTTTAAAGCCAATTTTAGATAAAAACAGAAATTCAGACAGCTTACTATCTGCATACAAAATTCATCCTTCATAGCCTACACCGGACGACTTGAAAAGCGCACAGTAGGCCTCATTTCACCAGCAATGGAGGCTGTGTAAGTACCAGGCCGTGTATATCGCCGACTTTTAGACCACACAAGTTTTATACGTAGGATGGCAACAAAGTAGTAGTATCGTAATAAGTTTGGTGCAAAACTTATACCCAACCGAAAAAGCGGAAGTTTTGAAAATAATAAACAACATCTCTCAAAATGCACATAACTCAAAATTAACAAGTGAATTATGTATTTATCTAATAAGATTAAACCTGGTAAAAGTTTATATACTAAAGGTGAGTATTTTGCTATTTCTTATTGTCGTTCGAAGCTAGCTAAATCTAACTGCATTGCGTTGGCACCGAAATCGGATTGACAAATTCGGATAGTCTATTGTCTAACACTCTATGGTTTACTGCTCAAAACCGATTAACGATTATAATTAGCAGGTGCGTTGTCCGGAACAGTTGTTAACATATTATTATGACGTGCATGATTTTGATAGATATAAGTTAAAACAGAACAATAGGCGGACACTTTCCGGCTAACTACTATGTCGAGATTCAGATCATCCGGTCTTCACACTCACAGATGATCTATTCATTTAAGCCCTTGTTCTGAAATTTACAGACAGTTGTGCGCGTAAACAACACGCTATGCATGCACAGTCTGGCTCTGCATGAGGTACGGTCATGGCCTGTATATGAAGTTAGAAGTCAAATGATTTGACTAGTACGTGGACACCCTCTTGAACTGTTGAATGCATGAGGGAAGAAAACTAAACGAAACAAAGAGCCCAGTTACTTGAAAAGATGTGTTATGGATTCTTTTTTTACAAATGTATACTGATATACAGTAACATAAGTGATTTTTTTAATAATTCAAGTGTTTAATTATTGTTATAAATTCATACAAATTTACTAAATTATTTTGGCCATAGATTGATTTAAAAGTCACATGTATGAGGTACAAGCCATGGAAATCGAGTTTGTAATTCGTAGTAATAGTAGATAATTAAAATGATCCATCATCCATTTCCCCATGCATCTTAATTCTGCATCCATGAAAATAAAAAAGCTGTTAATTTATGGAATATTACTGTTTTCTAGAACTTGAACTATGCAAATTAAAAGACAAAGAAAAGCTTTGGAGTATAACTGTGCAGATGTACCCCAATGATTAGTCCAAATAATTGAGACTACCCAATGATCAGTATGTGGCTCACAATTGACGCCACGTGTTAGGCTTCGTGATACATTATTTATACAATTTCTATGAAAAAGAGTTGTTATCATTAAAATGTCCTTGCAGTTGCAGTTTTTCGTGTCCGGGCTGTAACCTTGTCATGCATTGAAAGATTTTGAAATAACTTGGCACAAATGTTAAGTAGATCATGACGATGTGTCGCGTGCAAGAACCACGTCCCTACCTCAAAGGTCAAGGTCACACTTAGTGAGATACTTCTTTTTGGGGCATTCGTCACTTACGAGGGACAGCTTTTGTTTGAAAATATTCTTGTTCAGAAACTGAGAAAGGTTCAGTTGGTTAAAAAAACTTTGTTTCCACTTTTTGGTTTAAATATGTTTGGGGCTTTTTATCCCATCTCCAGGGGGTTATGATAATGATCTCCGACTGTCTGTGCGGGCATCCGACTGTCAGTCACACATTTTTGACGGGGCTCTGGGCTCTTTCTTAGGAAACACCCAAGTTGAATTCTGTGAAACTTGATTGCTTCACTTAGTTCACTATCAACAGGAGATGGGCATATTTTCAGCATGTTTCACTTCATCGATTTTAACAGAGTGCACAAAAGCAAATAGTTTTGCATTTTCCTCCAGAGATGTGCTGTATACCCCATAGTCTTTAAACTACAAAATGTTAGACAATCATCATGAATCATGTTTTCAATTGCAGAGGTGAGCAATGCAAGGACCAGGTTAGATGCCACATTACAGTCACTAGTTGATAAGAAAGATGACAGCTTTGAAAGGTAAACATGTAATTAATAAACTGCAAGTCAATAACTAACTTTGTGACATTAGTATACTGACTAGTGATTAGAATTGATTAAAGTATGTTGTTGTTGTAGACCTACAACTGTGGTATCAGTTAATGTAGAGTCATACTAAAATGAGACTGAAGTTTTTAACATGTTTAAGGTCAATACATGTACACTTTTTAAGAAATGGAGGTATAGTTTTGCTTTGACACATATCTGACATTGGGTTTCCGGTCTATCCATCCATTGACCAAACAGTCTATGGTCAATGAACACAATTTGTCCTAAGAAGGGAGGGTAGTCATGATCAGTAGATAACACCAACTGACCTAGTGCTATTAAAGTCGGGATCAAAGGTCAAGGTTGCAGTGGCATCCTTATGAAAAACAATTTTCGGTCGAAAACTGAAGAAACTGCCAAATTTCTTACATAAAGAGATATGGTTGGTTGCAGGGCACAAGTCCATGACCCTCAATCTATGAGAGGTTACCGGTACAGAGATTTTAAGTCAGCTACTCTAACCACTCGACCATGGAGGGGGACATGACTCCAGTAACTTTATATTGAAAACACTATGATACTATCCATCCTTTGTCATGGTAAGTTTTTGAAGATGTTTATTGGTCATTGATCTGGCACTATTCAAAGTACTTATACATTCAGTACAACTGCTCATGGGGGCATACTATGTCAGACAGCTTTTGTTTTATATTTTGTATTTACCAGGTAGTCATGTCATGAATAAAATGATGTTATTTTATATTCAGTACTGCAGAGAGTGATGATGATCCAGACATTACATTACCAATCACTGTGCCAGTCGTACGCAGTAGCGGCTCACCGGCTGCCTCACCGGTAAAGAGACCTTTACCGTCTGGTTCACAGAGGACGAAGAAGAGAAAACGTAAACATGACAGCATTGATGCCACGGATGCTGGTTCGAAATATCACCGTAAGTTTTAATTAGCAAGATTGTAACAACATTTACATGTACGTTTACACCTAAAGTGACCTTGGAGAGTATGTGAATATAATACATCTGTGTTTATCCTGAAAATGCATAAACCAGGTCACTTTAAGAGGATATGATACCAACTGATTATCAAGCTGTCTGGTTAGCTTCACACCACTGCAACCCAGGTTTGATCTCTATTCTTGGTAGTTTTTCAGGTGTTATATGATCAACAAATCGGACAAGAGGGTTTTCTCCAGGTGTCTCCAGTTTCCTCCCACATTAAAGGTGCTTACATCTGTGCTATTATTTCAAAAGCTCTCTTGAACTTACATTTGTTGCTGACTGTATCTTGCCTACTTTAAATAAAGATTACTATTTTTGTTATGATTTCAGACACTACGTATGTGATGAAGCTGTTTGACCGTAGCGTAGACCTGGCACAGTTTAATGAGAAAACACCGCTATATCCCATTGCACGTGCATGGATGAAAGACAATACAACAGAAGATGCAGAGTCATCCCAGGAAGAAAGTAGTGCTGATGAAAAGGTTAGCTCATTTGTTTGTTGATCATTAAGTTATAAAGTTTGGTCTCTATATAACCAATGGATAAACTTTTATCGGTTGCCTACAGTTTTATCCTTAGGCCAAACAAACAAAAATATGTGTGTTTCTTGTATCTTTCATTAAAATTTAAGGTTGGTCGGTCAACAGGGTATATTAAAAATTTTCTTCTTATTTTGCCTTTTTTCACTTTGAAACACTTGAAAATTGTTTTTTATCGGTTTTGAGGTGGACAGTTTAAATGTAAGGTCAGTCAGGAGATGGGAAACACATTTTATTTTGCGGGTGGGGGGCTAATAGCATCCTTTAACAACTTTGATCAGTCAGTTTTCTACAAGAACTGAAAAACCTTCATCTAACAAACTTTAGTATACTGCATAACATGTAAATTAGTTGGAGCCTGCATTCAAAATAAATTCACAGAAATGTTCCTTTGTTGATCCTTCTTTAAACTCCTTCAGTTTGGTTTCCAAGTAGTTTTTTTTCCCCATCAAACCATATTGATATCTTATTATTGCAATGTTCATTGAGTGTCTAAGGGAAGTTTGTCATAAATACATTCACATTGACTCTACTGAAGCACACAATAATTTATATTGCGTCTTGATTCAGGTGACAACAATGGCGGTATTGTGGCCATCTGAAAATGCAGAAAACTGTGATATTGTTTGAGGGATTTGAAATGTTTACTTTTCAGGATGACCCAAGCAATGTGTTCAAGATGCCTACACCAATCAAATTAAAGTTTGAGAAAGGTATAGGGTACCAAGATGCTAGGATACCAGCACCCCTAATCAGCACTGATCCCCCTCTAGACATTCATAAGGTACGTGATTTATAAATGTTAGAACTTAACTCAGCGGGGATACATTTTATTTACACAAATTTCTCATAGGTTGAGTCAGAGGAAGTGTATGGTTGGCATGCTGTAAACTGGTATAAATCCCAAGTTACCAATATACATGCACATTGTATTGGGTACCCTACAGTTCCAACACAGTAACCTCAATTCAAACTTTACCTTATATGTGTATTTTTTCAGTGCATTATGTTGTGTCTACATGTACATTATGTTTGCGTTGTCCTTTACTTTTGCCATTGGTAAAAATGCAAGTCCAAAAATGTTTCTTTTTTACGTACGCACGTCTTTTGACGGAACTTATAATTGCAATAATGGGATCACTTGCGGTGGGTGAGCAGACAGGATTCACAAAGTTGCTCAGTCTCTAACTAAAACAATTCTTAACCAATATTGGCCTAATATCACCGTCAAGTTCGATAACCAGCTATGTTTGATAACCAGTCAGATGGCCACAGACACTCTGGAGTTACTTCCCTTTACAGGCTGAACATTGATCAAATTACATAACCATTGCAATTATACTCTTAAGAACTGTCTCCACTTAATTTCTGAAATGGACATCACCATCTTTCCATTTCGTTTGGACATCCACTGAAAATTTGCGGACTGAATGGAAAACAATACAGATCACATTCAGACTGCATGAATGTGATCTCCCCTACTCACACTCTTTTGCCACTAGCCTGTTAAAGAAGACACTAGATTGAAAAAACAGGAATCTGTGTCATATGGACTAAAATGTATTATGATCTTAGGTAAACACAAGCAAAACTTTGTTTCAGTTACTGCAGAGCTTTCTGTGATTCACTGATTTTCTTTAAACCTATATACATGTAGGTAATCGTCATAGTCTAGAGACTAAATATGTTGGATCTTCCTAAAATTTAACCAATGATAGTGACAGGTGTCATTTTTCTTTTTAAGGATCCGGATCTGGGGCCAGCTCCTGAAGAATTGTTGTTGAGTCACATGGCAAGATGGAAAAACATTCGACAATCCTGGATCAGTGCTGCAAGAATCAATGAACTGAAGTACAATAACAGCATGATTATACTGAAGGATATGTATGAGAAAAATCTCCAGTCACAGGATGGCTCGCAGGAACAGTGAAATAGTTAGTAGGGATATAGTCTACAGGAAAATAGTCTACTGGGAAATAGCCAACAGGGAAATAGTTCATAATTAAATAGTGGAAAATGAAATAACCTACAGCAGAACAGTGTACATATAAATGGTCTACATTGAAATGGTCTGCAGTGAAACACCTCACATTGAAATGGTCTGCAATAAAACACCTCACATTGAAATGGTCTGCAGTGAAACACCTCACATTGAAATGGTCTGCAGTGAAACACCTCACATTGAAATGGTCTGCAGTGAAACACCTCACATTGAAATGGTCTGCAGTAAAACACCTCATATTGAAATGGTCTGCAGTGAAAGAGTTCATTCTTAAATAATTTACAATGAAATTATCGGTATAGTTAACTGAAACAATTAATTGATGCAACATTTAATTGATCACTCTTGCAAGATTTAAATTGAAATGAAACATGGAAGGGTTATTGACTTCAAAGTGTAACATAATTATTGACTGGTTTAGTATCGACAGTGTACAGTGTTAGACATGTGTTTTGCTGGTTGTGAACAATCCTATATCTGAACTATTTCTTAACAAGTATGCAATATTGATTATGTTCAAGCATACCTATTAATGGACATTACATTTTTTCCCACATGACTCCTATTGACTTGTAACTTGCAGTGTTAAGGAGTTCAGCATCTATGTTTTTTTTGGAGGGGGATTGGGTGTCATTTGTTTTAAAGATTTAATTGAGCAGGTTCAGTCAGACGCTTTTAATTTAGTAGACAGAAAAAGTCTATCAGCATGATCAGTATCATAAAATATTCAGTAAAAGAAAGGTAATAAAATTGGTAACGTCAGTTTTGTTTATCAATTGATGATGTATAGGGTTGTCATGACAACCAACATTATGTTTTTGCTACTTATTGCACCAAGTTCAAGCATACCTTAATGAATAGTCAACATCTAAGTCAATGGTATGAAAATAAATATGTGAATAGATTTTTAGGAGAAAAAATCTTTGTGTTAGTCTTACCAATTTTTTATTCTTGTGGTTATGTGCAGGTCGTAGCAGCTCTTAAGTCACTTTACCAGTACTAGACCGCTATCCTACACATGGTTTGTAGCAGGACTCAAACCTATGACCCTCAATCAATCAATGAAAGAGGTTACAGCGCTTACAAGACCATGACTCTCACATAACCACTGGATAATCTCTTATTAGTTCATGTGAGCTAGAGGTTCATTTTGAGCAATTTGGATTCATAAATGTATGTCATCTGTCTGCCACTGCCTCTTAAAGTATGTTCACTATTGATTAAACTGGTCATACTTCTTGGATTGAGGCTTGTTCATATTAGGTCAAAAACATTAAAAACCTTGTTATTACTCTAGCAGGTCTTGTAATCGTCCAATCTTTATAAAACTGTACCAGAATACTTATCCTGATTGCAGAGTTTCGTAGGTGTTTAAGGCAGGGTTTTAGGGGTTGTGAAATGCCAGAATTTAACTTCCAGTTAATATCAAAACATTCATACCTTGTCTTTTTTTCCAAGAATGACAATGTACTGATTTTCAAACTAACAATGCCCCTAAATGTAAGCAAAAAGAAGTTACCAACTATAAAAACCAACATTGCTTAAGCAGTAAACAGAACAAAATTAATAAATAAATCTCTTTAGATGAACATCTTCTAAATAAACACAAATTAATGTGTCCAGTATTGCATGTCTATGATCTAAAACTTGTTGGCCCTATTTCGCTATACATGTATGTACAGTAAATTACTGAGTTTGTGTATTTGCAAAATTAGTGCCTCGTCAAATGTGACATTTACCATGTCAGAAGTATTCTGTGGCATACATTTGTGTACCTCCTTTTTATACACCCAAAGCGACATTTATTGTTATAACATTGGTCGTCTGTCCGTCAGCAATTTCTGTCTAGAGCCATATCAACCACATTGGAAATGCAATTTCAAACTTTGTGGAAATGTTTATTACTAATAATATGATATAGAGTTGATTCCCCAGGAGTTTCAGTTGAATTGCTTAAGAAACGCATGAGTGATGGCCCTTGGAATATGGAATGCAAATTTGCCGTGGCCAGATAGAAGCATATATTTCTGCCTGTAGC